>CM019823.1:38377414-38419943 GCA_009763385.1 Coix lacryma-jobi var. lacryma-jobi
AGCCCCGTGCCGTCGAGCGGGCGGTCGCTGTCGGGCGGCTCGAGGCGGAGGAGGGTCTGCCCGACCTCGAGCTCGACCGACCGATTTGGCCGTTTCCCGTCCCACTGACCCGCCCGCTTGCCGTGGTCCCGATCGAGCAGTCGGCCCCCCAGCGGGGGGCCATCGCGCAGGTGCGTCCATCTTCCGGAGGGGCCGGCACTTATGGCGGAGGCGCCCGGCTCCCTCTGTCCCTCCGCCGGCGCCTCCTGTTGCGGATCGGTCGATGGAAGGCCCGACCCTGGGCCCTCTTCCCTGGCGGGCCCTCCGGCGCCTCGTCGGCGCTAGCCGTCACGACGGGCGCCTCCACCGTCATCGAGCCCCGCGGCGAGGAGCGGCCCCCTGCTCCAGCTCGTTCAGAAGGTCCTCCACTGTCGGCTCCTTCTCCGCCGACACCCCTCCCCCCTTTCCCTCCTCCGCAGCCCGGCTCGTGTTGCTCGGGGCCTCGAGGGGCGCGGTCTCCTCAGCCCCGGACACCGGCGGGGCCGTGCTCGCCCCGGGCACTTCCCCCGAAACAGACGTCGTGGTAGGGGGAAGGGCGCCGCTCCCAGTTGGCCCCGTCGCCGGAGGAGGAGGGGGAGGATGCAGCGCCTCAGTCGACGCGGTGGAGGCTGGCTCGATGCCGTGAGCGGAGGCCCCTGCAGTATGAGATAACAGCGGTGTCAGAATCAGGAAGGATGCCTCGACCCCTGTGGTCGATGGCGACGGCCTCACCAAAATTCGCGACGACCAGTCGGCCCCCTCGAGCCATGGCAGCTCGAGCCTTCTCCAGCCAAGCGGCTTCTCTAGCGGAGGAAGGAGCCATACCTCGAGGTGCCTGTGCCTCGATGGGGCCCGAGGGCTTGGCCCTCTTGGACGAGGCGAGGTCCACCTCCTGATAGGAGCGCTTCCCCCTGAGAAAACAGAGATAGCGTATGTCATCAAAAAGTAAAAAGGTAAAGCCTCACTACCGACGAGGTCCAAGGAAACTACTCACCCGAAGCGGCGGCTGGGCTTCTTCCCGGAGTCGCCGGACCCACTCGGGGGCTGCGAGCCCACCCCACGGCTCGAGCCCTGCGCCTGGGCCGTCTCCGCAGGGCTGGGATGGGGGGAGGGCTCCCGACGCCTGCCATGGCTCGACCTCGAGGGATGAGCTCTCCTTCCGCCCCACATCGCGGGAGGGCGACCGCACCACCCTCGTCGCTGATGTCATGGCGCTCGCTCCGACGCGGGCTCCGGGACCTGCTCCGACGCCCGCGCTGGTGGTCGCGCCCTCCCGCGTCCGCCTCCGCGTCCCGATGGCGGTGCGGCGATGAACTCCGGGGACGCTCGCGCCCCTGGTCACGAGATGCTCGGGGGCTCCCTCCCCGACGCTCATGATGGCGCGGGCTCGACGCCCCTTCTTGGCGCCCACTCCTCCGCGGGCTCGACGGCGCCCTTGACGGCTCGCGGGGGTCGGGCCCCGAACCCTTCTCGACCTGTCGGCCGCCTCTCGAGGCCCGCCCCCTCTCGAGACCCCCCGTCTGGGCTGACGCGGGGGCGGCCTCCGCTGGCGCAGTGGCGGAGGCGCTCCGGGTCCGGGGCTTCCTTGCGATTGGAGGCACGTCCGGCGCGGAGCTCGACGGACCTCGGGCCCCCGACGAGGCAGGGATCGGCGCCGCCTTCCGCGGCTGCGTCCCGCGTGCCCCTTTTGTCGGTGGGACCTCCAGCGTACCCCCCTGCACAGAGGAGCGGTCAGCCCTGCCATCGAAGAGCCCCGCGCGCATCAAGCGCGCATCCATCCCCTCGTCGTCGTCCCCCTCCTCGTCACTACTGTCCTCCTCCGAGCTCGAGGAGCTCAGCTCGGGGGACCCGTCCCCAGGCTGACGGTTGCGACGGGCCCTCGCCAATCTCTGCTCCCGAGCTAAGCGACGCAAGTTTTTATCTTTCTCTTTCTTCTTTTTTGCATCCTTGCTCTCCTTGTCCTTTTGAGCAGAAAGGCGCCTCACCTGAGCATCCGCGGCGTCTTCCCTCACCGGGGGCCTCGACGTGCGACAAGTAAACGCCCCCTGAAGAAAGGAGAAGCATGAGGAGACAAACCACAAGACGGATGCAAACGGATCAAAGGAGGAAGAAGGGGGAGGAGGTCCGAGATAGCTCGACTCGAGGGAAGCTTACCAGGTCGAGACACCCCTCGTCGGGCGCCATCGCAACCAGGTGGGAGAGTTCAGGGGTGAACGTCCCCTGGATCGTAATCGACACCCGGGAGACGCCCTCATTCCGGGACAGCCTCTCTTCAGCCATCCTCGAACGGTTGAGCGCCTCGAGCTGAGCCTGCGGGCCCATCTCGTGCATAAGAAGGGGGCGGTCCGCCAGCGGAAGGACTCTTCGCTGGTGGAACGCCCAAATGACCGCTTGCACGGTCAGCTTCTTCTCATCCACCAGCGTCTTCATCATCTCCATCAACGGGACCAGGTGGCGTTGCCTGTCCGCCGCAACACCCCAGGTCCACTTCTCCGGGCGTTGAGTGAGGACCCGGCCGGTGTACTGCGGAAGGAGGCCACCTTCGTTCCGAAGGTAGAACCAATGGTCGTCCCACCCGGCCTGGTTGGAGGAAAGCTTGTACCGTAGGTACTCGCGGGGGACATTGGCCGACGAGGTCCCCGCCCTCGCAGTAATGGCAAGGGAGCCCATACGCACGAGCCGCCTCCCGCTGGGCTTCAGGGACTTGATGAAGAGCTCGCCCCGGAAGAGATGGACGAACATCTCCCAGTGCGGCTCCATCTTCAGCCCTCGCAGGAAGCGGCTCGGAGGGACGCCGAGCCCCATGCGGTGGTAGCGCGTGAAGCTCACCACATACCCCTCCAGCGGGTGCGGCTCCCGGTGCTCCGCCGACGGGATGACCCACCATGCGGGCCCCTCCTCCGGATTGGGGCGCAAGAGCCCCTGGGCCACCAGCGAGTCCATCTCACTCCGCGTCACCTTCGACGGGCTCCAGTCCTCGGCCGGCGATATCTGTGTCTGGGCGGCCATGACGGTGGCGCGGCGCGGATCCGAGCAGCGGACGGGCGGCGGCTAGCTCGAAGGAGAGGGCGCGTTAAGGCAGCAGCGGCGGCGAAGGCAAAGGCAAAGTAAAGGGTTCTCTTTCCCCTCTTTTCGATATTTATAGGGAGAAATCCAAAGGGACGGGATCTCCCACGACGTAAAAAGGTAACAGAATGCATTCAATGCGCCTACCTAACCGCGTCTCGAGCCGGGTGCAGGTCACACGCGTTACCTCTCCATTCGCTCCACTACCCGGGCCCGCCACGACCGTCGCTCCGGCATCGCGCCCGTCGCTCTCCCCGACAGTTTCCGCCTAAAAAGGCGCGCCCAACGGGCAGAAAGAATTCCAGACGACGGAGGCTTCTTCACAAAGGTAAAAACGGGCCCCGGCCCTAAGTCTCGAAGCAGCGAAGGCTGGCCCTCGAAAAGGGTTCGACAGCCGGCTTCGAGCGCCCGAGTCAGGGACACCAAGGGGCGCCACTCGCGGCATTACTCGAGGGCCGAACCCTCGAGGCCTCTCACGTGTATCCAAGGCAGGGAGCTCGACGTGCAGTGAGATCCCCTCGGAGGGAGGCATCGAGCCACCGGGTCCTATCGAATGGACCCGGCACTCCTGCAGACTGAGCCCCCATGCTATATGAGACCGCCTCCGGGCCACAGTCGACCCCTAACGAACGGGGCACGAGCTCTCACTTGGATTCCCCGTTACTAGCTCACCGGGAACCTCGATACTCGCCCACTCAGGGTAGTACGAGGCATCCCACCTCGCATCCGATCGAAAGGACTCGCGGGATGACAAGCCAGGGCAGTCGGCATGCCGGACAGCTCGAGGAGCCGGCCAGTCGATTCAGCCTGACACCCCTCGACGAAAGAGGGTCTAAAAACTCGGACAGTTACGACTAATCTCTTTCTTTGTCTGAACATGGGATTTTCAGGCCTCGGAGGAACGCTCGACCTCCTTCTCACCCGAGCCCTCGAAGACCAGGCCCAGGATGAACGCTTGCTCTCCGTCTCGTCCGAGCCCTCCGAGCCAAGCCTCGGACGGAGTCCCCCATGACAAAGGAAAGGTTGCTTCGAACGTTTAAATATTACTGCCAAACTGCATTTCGAGCCTGTTGACAGGTACACACAGGCGCCGCGATCTCCGCTCTCTGACGATATCCGCCTAGAAAGGCGCACCCACTGGGAAGAAGGCTCCCATACGACGGAGGATTCTTCGGAAAGCCCACGAGGGAGTTCTAGCCACTCCCCCGTGGCCTCGGGGGCTACACCCGCGGTGTCGCTCGCACGACACCCACGGAATCAAATCGATAAAATCCTCGAGACCAGTTAGCTATCCATCGAGATCCCAACCTGGAACCCTTGCTCGAGTGCAAGCACTCAAACAAGGGCTCGGGGGCTACTGTCGGTGGTACGAAAAAAGGGTACCCCCAATCAACGCAAACACCCGAACACTCTATCTCCGTCTCGCCCGAGTCCTCCCAGCGAGGCCTCGGGCGAACGCTCTATCTCCGTCTCGCCCGAGCCCTCCCAGCGAAGCCTCGGGCGAACGCTCTATCTCCGTCTCGCCCGAGCCCTCCCAGCGAGGCCTCGGGCGAACGCTCCGTCTCCGTCTCGCCCGAGCCCTCCCGGCGAGGCCTCGGGCGAACGCCCTATCTCCGTCTCGCCCGAGCCCTCCCAGCGAGGCCTCGGGCGAACGCTCTATCTCCGTCTCGCCCGAGCCCTCCCAGCGAGGCCTCGGGCGAATGCTCCGTCTCCGTCTCGCCCGAGCCCTCCCGGCGAGGCCTCGGGCGAACGCCCTATCTCCGTCTCTCCCGAGTCCTCCAGCGAGGCCTCGGGCGAACGCTCTATCTCCGTCTCGCCCGAGCCCTCCTAGCGAGGCCTCGGGCGAACGCTCCATCTCCGTCTCGCTCGAGCCCTCCAAACCTCGGGCAAGCGCGCCTCCACACCTCGAGCCTTAACGCACGGACCTCGAGCTGTACAGTCAGCTGTACCAGCCCATACCACGCATTTAATGCCTTCACCTACTCCGGTCACGTCCACTAGTGCACGGCATGTACCACAGTAACTCGGTGTAAAGGTCAAGTCACGTTTTCACCACAAGCATGGGCAAAAGGGCACCAGTGCAGCACTGTTCGGCCACGTCGGGCACTGTAACCCCTCGAGGCCGGCTACGCGCCCCTCGAGCCCTGCACTGTAACCCCTCGAGGCCGGCTACGCGCCCCACGAGCCCTGCACTGTAACACCTCGAGGCCGGCTCCGCGCCCCTCGGGCCCTGCACTGTAACACCTCGAGGCCGGCTCCGCGCCCCTCGGGCCCTGCACTGTAACACCTCGAGGCCGGCTCCGCGCCCCTCGGACCCCGTGGCACCACCTCGAAGCCGGCTCCGCGCCCTTCGAGCCCTAACTACTTTCGTGCTATTGAAGGACAGGTACCCCAAGACCCGGAGGGACCTCACCGCGTACTGTACGTTCCGGGATGGGTGCTGTACGGCTCCCGCCTTGTCGCGTCCCCACGTCCGCGCCCGGGATGGAAGCCACGACTCAAGGACGCCTCAACAGCGACGATCACATCGGCTCCAGTGGCCCCGACAAGACAGAGTCCCTACCCTTCTCCGTATGGGACACCATGCGCCCGGACACCTGTAATACTTTTTGTAACCCTGGCCACCCCTTGCTCTATAAAAGGGGGACGCTAGGGCCCTCATTCGGGACGACGGATAGGTAACACACGAGTCCACGCACATACACGAGTCCGGACTCCGGTCCACGCTCATTAAGCTTGTATTCGCCCCTGTACAAGCACTTAGGTGCAAGTAATACGAGAACATCCCCCCCCGCTGGACGTAGGGCCTTCTTTGCCCGAACCAGGATAAATCCTTGTGTCCACTTGCGTCACCATCCAGGAAGAGAAGCACGCGATCATATTACTCGTTGGTGTGATACCCCCGGGTACGAAACACCGACACCATCGTTAGACACGCTCCCGCTGTGCTCTGGAACTCGCGGAGCAACCCCTGATCCGATGGACACTTCCGCGCTAAGTTCGCGGCGGGAGGACTCGGTATCACCCGTACTTTTGCTAGACGAGCTCGAGGTCGACGTCGAGCTGGAAGACGCCATCTAACAGGGCGCGAAAGACAAATAAACAAACTATGCAAGCGAGGAGAAGAAACGAAATAGACGAAAATAGAAGCGAAATTAAGCAATCTTAAACAACCAATTTGCAGGACTTAAGTCTAAAGGAAATAAAGAGAAGGGAAGTGACATGCGTACCACGAACTATCGCCCAGCGAATGATGAGAATCAAACAACAAACAGCTTTCGCCAAGGAGAGCGAATGGCGTCAAGCGAATAGCGTCAGGCTTCGCGAAAGAGGCGGCGAGTGAAGGGAGGCGTTGATTGACCAAGTGCCCCCCTCAACTGAAGCCTCAGCTTTTATATAAGATCAGACTCGACACGGTTTCCGAGGGAGACGAAGAGGCGCCCGGGCACAAGATTCGAAGCGTCGCAGAGGTTTTACATAATGACACACGGTTTTCGAGGAAGACGAAAAGGCGTTTGCGACGCGACTTAAAATAAAAATATAAATAATAATAACAATAATAAAAAATATATACATCTATATCCAAAAAAACCTCAGCTTCGGGACGAAACCAAGGTTTTTTGGGCGGGCGTAGGCGCCTAGCGAAAGGACACGGTCGAACTTCGCGAGCTGCAGATTCAATCGTAGGGGGCTATTGTTGGGGCGGCACCCAGACCGCAGGCGCCTCTGACCCGCAGTTTACCGAAAGATGACGGTGTGTTCGTGCGGAAGGTACCATTCGCGCGAAAGCAAGCGTTTCCGACTCGCAACACCGAGCGACGACGGTCTCTGAGCGGAAGGCAACATTCGCGTGGTAGCGCGACATTCGCGCGGTAGCGCGGCACTTGCGCGGTGGCGCGCCCTTCGGCTCGCTGGCCAAGTTAAGGCGTCGCCCTCGGGCGGCGGCGCAACATTTGCGCGATAGCGCGCCTTTCGGCCCGCGGATCTAGGGAAGGCAACGCCTTCGCGCGAAAGGGTGTTTTCGCGCGGTAGCGCGCCTTTCGGCTCGCTGCCGGGCGTACGGCGGAGGCTTCGTACGAAAGGAACCCAGCGTCTCCGGCGGGAGATTTCGTCTTTACGATTTTGTTTGTCCGTGAGTTTTCGCAGGTCGCCGGAAGCATGGGTCATGGAGAGCGGGCCCACCGGTCAGGAAGAGAGCCGGGGGCGCTGGGCCCGCCAGAGGCCGAAGTGACAATGATGCCCCCAGCGCCGGGAGGGAGCGCTGAACGGCTACAGAGTAGTTGGATAGGGCATCTTTGTAATTATAGTAGGGTGATTGAGAAGAGCAATCTTGTACTTTCACGTGGATCTAGTTCAATATAAAAAGCTCCCGACCTCCCCGCGGGAGGGGGGGGAGAACACTGTTGACTTGATTCTTTATTCCACGGTGTTTACTTCCACTTTCGTTCTGTGCATTCGCTCGTGCGACAACCCGCTGTTTCGGGACTTGACCCGAAACAACAATTACCACCCCTAACAGGAACAGGAGCGATGGATCATTATTTCCTTGATCACGCAGCATTCCTCCGCCGTTACATATTCCTCTAGGCTGACAGACAGTAACGGTTCAACCGCCTGCAGATCATTCTAGCTAGCCTTGCTTGGGTTTATTTTTGACGCTTTGCTTGTTGGTGTGTTTTTTTCACTTTTGGTCCACACATGCTTGCCACATGGTAATGATGCACGGCAATGAGCCAATGACGGCATGCATCAAACTTGGCTGCTAGGTAGGTTAGCTTTCATACGGCCTAATAACTAACACGGATTACTCATATAGTTAAGACTTAAGAGTTGTGTGTAAGTTCTAGGTTGTACAGTGACATTGTAGCAACCGGCAAGTAAGCAAGCGGTTGATTATGACCACGGCACACTACTACAGAAGAAATAGGCCTTTAGCCCCGGTTGCTGCGAACCGGGGCTAAAGGTTTTCACGAGAAAAAATAAATTTGTGTTTGTGAGATTCGAACTCAACACCTCTCGCCTCAGGCACGCTTACCAACTGAGCTACACAATCCACGTGATGTAGTTCTGGATGTTTTCCTTTGGCGTAATAGGCAAAATAGTCCCTGAACTAAGCTGTCGGGCTCAATTTGGTCTCTGAATTATAAAAACATCCAATTTAGTCCCTGAACTATGCTACTCGGCTCAATTTGGTCCCTGAACTATGAAAAAGTCCAATTTAGTCCCCGAACTATCCTAATCGGCCCATATTCATTCCTGACGGCACTAGTGACAGCGAGGAGAAGAAAGTGACACGGTTGATTAGTGTAGTAGTTCCCTATTTTTCTCTTTTTTTAAAATTACTTTTAAAATTGTATAACAACATGAAAATCTTCAAAAATAAAAGTTACTTAACTTTTTTAGATCTCCAACTTTACATTTGAAACCATCCTTAAATTCCAAAAACTAGGGTTTTAAATTTAAATTTGAAATTAGGGTTCATAAAATAATTAATTCACAAATTGAGCTCATCCACAGCAATACAAGAACTGATTTCTCAAAAAAATGTTTCTCTCAAAAGAAACAGAGGAATTTAATCTATATGCAAAGCACACAGTCACTGATGACTTACCTTCGGGGCATGATGAATTGATTTGTTGCCTCCCTCTCGTGCTAACTAGCAAGTTCTACAAGCTAGGCCATGAGCTCATCCAAATCTGCAGCTCTTCTAGATTTTTACCTCAGAACGAAATGTGCATTGAAGTTAAAGCACACTAGATTTCCTCCTCCAAACTTCACCCTAGTAAATCGAGGTCTCGTGCGCATACAATATATAGAAGCAAACATGTAATATGTATTATATAGATGCAATATTGTAACTAATTTATGAATTAAGTATTTTATAAATCCTAATTTCAAATTTAAATTTCAAAATCCTATTTTCAAAAATATTTGAAATTTAAATATGGTTTCAAAAATAAAGTTGGAGATCTGCTACAGTAACCGACCCTATCACTTTTTTCTCCTTGTTGTCACTAGTGCCGTCAGGGATGAATGTAGGCCGATTAGGATAGTTTAGGGACTAAATTAGATGTTTTTATAGTTTAGGGACCAAATTGAGCCGAGCCGCATAGTTTAGGGACTAAATTGAACGTTTTCATAGTTCAAGGACCAAAATGAGCCTAGTAATATAGTTCAGGGACGATTTTGACTATTACGCCTTTTCCTTTTGAATCCACTCGGGAAGGACCTTTAGCCACCAACCGGGGCTAAAAGGACCTTTAAAAGTCTTTAGTCCCGGACGCAATTTGTTGCCAAGACTATAGCTCAATTGATAGATCGTCCTATGACCATTTCTGTTGTAGTGGCGGAAATGTGGCACGCATGCTGCCTGCTTAATCATCTCGGAAAAATTCATCGTGAAGCACCGACGACAGAGAAGGCAACAACGGCTGCAGGTAGGAATATAATCGCATCTTCTCCGATCACCGAAACAGGTGATAGAGAGCGTGTTTTATGCTAAGCTGCGCTAGGTCGAAGGCAACCGCTGCATGAGTACTAGTAGTTGTTTGTCAGGCTGATATTGAGCGCCGGTGACCGGTGAGCACGGATGCATGGAAAGAAACTGCAATCTATGGGGCAACGTTAAAACAGAACCGGAAAACAGATGGCTTGCAAGACAGAGGTGGATGATTAAAGTGTCCGTGTCCCCGCCAGACCCAGAGCTGATCGATGAGACGATGAGGAGGACACGGAAGGATGGCAATGCGTTCGATCAAGCCATGCTGGCGTACGCACGCAGGGTTTTATGCGTCGACAGTCTAGGTACCATACACAATACGAGTCCTTTTTCCGGACGTGAGACTGTGAGGCCTCGTTCACTTCCCAAAATCCCCCAAAATATGTTGCGCAGTACAATTTTTAGATGCATGTATGAAGTATTAAATATAGGTAAAAAAATTAATTAATTATACTTTTAGTTTGTTCATGTCGAGATGAATCTTTTGAGTCTAGTTAGGTCATGTTTGGATAAAGTTTGTCAAATAACAACGAAAGTGCTACAGGAACTTTTCACGACAAATTTCACCAACTGAAGAAGGCCTGAGTGTGCTTGCTGTGCATTGGCGCATCGCCGCCGCATCGATCGTCGCCGTCGACGTCGTGGCTACTACTTGTACTTGATCTAGCGTAGACGGACAAGTCTAAACAAACAAACAAAAAAAACCCCTTACCTTGGGTGTGATGGGTGTCCTGCTACGCCAACCGCACCGACAGGCGATTACGCGTAAATATACCAGCCTCGCTCCAGGATGCGACGCCGTACCCGTCACAGAAATCTCGGTACACCTAACGTGTTTCGTACGTACTGTACGTAGCTCCGATCCATGGGCGGCAAGTGAAGTTGGACACTTGACACTTGGACGGGCAGCACGGTAACGTGACGAAGCAAGCGAGCAAGCGCACGCGGCACGCGGCAACGGCTCCGCGAGATCGAGGCAGCGCGGCGTGACGGAGGCAGGGCACGGAGCGCGGGCTCCCCGGCGCTCGGCGACGAGGCGACGCGGGACACGGCCTGCCTGCTGGCGTCAAGGCAGGAGGAGGACCTCACACCTTCACCGATCACCGCCTAGGAGGCAGGGAGGGAACCGACGAAGGCACGAAGCGTCATTATTTCTGTGCGGAAACCCCGCCGACACTCCTCGCTCGCAGCAACGGCTCCCGACACCGCCGGGCCGTGCCGAGCCGTGCCCTGGACGGGACCCCAGCGCGCGCGCGCGCGGGGCGCCCTGAGCCCGACCTGATCTGCCTGGCACCTACCGCCCCAACGGCACGCTACGACTACGACGCGACCCACCCCCACCACGTGGCCGCGTCCGTCCGTGCGTTCCCCGGCTGTCTCACACTCTCACTGTCGTCCGCTGCCGCGCTCGCTCCTTCGAGTCTCCGCCTATTTATCCCGCGCGCCACCACCCCCCATGCCACCAATTCCATTCCATCTCGCTCCTCGCCCCCGCACACTCACACTCCAACGGTTGCCACTCGATCCCGCAGCACCACCGTCCACAGCAGCCCCGCGCGCACGCAACGTTGGCAAATGGCGGCGCGGGCCACCACCGTCGTGCTCTGCCGCCTGCTCCTGCTTCTCCTCTGCGCCACATCCTCCCTCGCGCAGTCCCCCGCCGCCGCGCCAGCGGCCAAGGCGCCGCCCAAGTCCTCCTCCAAATCCACGCCGGCGCCGGCCGCCACGCCCGCATCACCGGCCGGCTCGGCCGCGTCCACGCCCGCCGCCGCGCCGTCCGCGTCCACCCCGGCGCCCAAGTCCTCCTCCAAGGCCAGCCCAGGCCCAGCAGCAGCAGCGCCGGCCGCCGCGCCGACCACCCCGGCTCCCGCGGCGGCGCCCCCGGCCAAGCCCAAGGCGAAGGCTCCGGCGCCCGCGGCCGCGCCCCAGACCAAGGCCGCCGCCCCGGCCCCGGCCACGCCTGCCCCCGTCGCGATTCCCCCCGCGTCCGTGCCGCCCGCACCCGTGCCCGAGGTGCCCGCCGCGGCGCCGGCCCCGGAGACCAAGCCCGTCGAGGCGCCCGCCCCCGCGCCCGCCAAGAAGAAGAAGCCGTCGTCCCCGTCCAAGGACAAGAAGAAGAAGAAGAAGGGCGCGTCCGCGCCTGCTCCGGCCGCCGAGGCACCGGTGGTGGCTAAGAAGCCCAAGACCGCCGACGCGCCCACCTCCGCGGCCGAGGCACCCGGACCCAGTGGCGACGCCGCCGCTGCCGACACCGCGGTACGCTTTTGCTCGGACTCGCTCGCCACATTTGTTACCTCAATTACCTTACAGTACATTACTGCGACCGTACATGAATCACAGTGCCACTGCACATCGTTTTATCACTATTCGTACCTATAGCTAAATAACTACAGTAGGCTTATCATTATCATTATATAAAAAAAAGGAGAATCTATCGATCACTGCCACTGAGAGTCGAGCGTAAGTGCAAGTCTGCAAAATGAGAGCGGGTGTCACCGTCGGTGGCAGAATGTAGCCGTTGGCGCGCTGGACAAGGGCCGTGCCGCCTGCTCTCTGTTGCCAGCAGTTGTCATGCCGATACGCACGGCAACTGCTTCTGGACTGCATGGTACCGTATACTCCCTCCATCCCTAAATAATTGTCTCTCACAGACACGCTTTTCGGACAGACACGCTTTCCGAACAATAATTAAATAGAGACACGCTTTCCGGACAGACACGCTTTCCGGACGACAATTAAATAGAGAGACAGAGGGAGTACTGCTTTGGGAATCCTTTCACTGAACTGGGATTTTAAAACAAGCAGCATTGGATTACTCCAACAACGCGAGAGAGGACCAAAGTGGAGTAAATTCAGATCCAACAAAAGAAACGAGTAGGTTTCCCGACAGCAACAGCAATGGGCCATTTTTATGATCGTTACCAAACAGGCACGAGTGTCTTACTGCGTGCCCGCGTGCGCCACGCTGTTTGGTCAGCCACACACACGCACGGCACCACGGCACGAGCTTCTCGCCTGCCGTGGCGGAACATAAATAACCCCCGGCTCCTGTACTCTGATCGCGTGCAAAAACTTCACATGTTTCGACAGAGTATATAGTTTGTTTACTAGCCGTGGCAGAACGAAAGAAAAAAAAAAGGTTACTGACGTGCTAACGCTGTGAAAATGTTTTGTTTGCCGTGCAGAGCGCCGCGGGGAGGACGCTGGCGGGCGTGATCGTGTCGGGCGTCGCGGTGGCGGTGGGCGCCGCGGCTCTGCTCGCCTAGAAGATCCCTGATGCTTTGTGACCACAGGACAGGATTGATGCTGCTGCTACCCTTTCCTGCTTTCACTTTTTCTTTGGCTCTGTATTTTGTCAAAGGGGGGCTGCCTCTGCCTTTCTTCTGTGTAGTCGTAGTGTAGGGCCCCACATCACGTCGGATCGGTTCACTTGTGTGCGGATGCATTCTTTTGCTTTAGGCCAGAGATGATGATATGAGAGTGTGCTTAGAGCTCGGGGACACTTGCCCGTGTAATGAATGTTCAGATTTATTTATTTCTATATTAATATATTGTTATTCCTCCATTTCTACGCACACTTACATCGTTGGTTTAGTGTTGCTGGCACTTTTTGCTCCTCTTCCCATCATAAATTCATAATACAGCGCCAGCAGCAGCTAGTACGGAGTACTATATATAATATGGGGCCATTGCAGGCCTGCTGGGCCGATTGTTCAGAAGCACCAGCAGGCAAGGCAGCTGATGCAAGCTACACACTTACATTACAGGCCTGATGGGCCGATTGTTCAGACTTATTGGATTGGATGACGGGCCAATGCGAAAAGATGCAGATTTCGGTAACACCACGGCGGCCTTTGGAAAGGGTTCCTTCCCAATTTCCGTTTCTTGCGAAACGTTGAGCCTCTCACAGTTCAGTTCCACGGTGCTACACCAAAATAGGGCTCCATGTATGCTAAAAAAAAAAAAACAGGGCGCCATGTGAGGATTTTGGAGGACTCTTGCATACTAGTTGTTCTACTCAGAAAAAAAGAGAAAGACAACATACTAGCTGTAAGCGAAAATTAGGAATTTGCATGTAATAGTTTAAAAAATAAGTATGGATATAGTAGATGGCAACCGTGACCGGGTCCTCAGCCTCTCATCATCGGGATCCAAAGCGTTTGCGGCCGGATCTTTCTCTCATTGCTTGCGGCGAGTGTAAGCAGAAAATTGTGAAGGAGTACCGAGTGAAAAAAGAGGAAATCAACAAGGGTCGTATATTCTACATGTGTCCGGATCATGAGGTGAGTTATTATTATTTACCCGCATTTGATTAATATAGTTCATTTGTATCGGTTTTGCTTGATGATGTTGTTTAAATTCCTTATTCATTGTTCTAATTGCAGTGGGAGAGCATCAGTGGATGTAAAGGTTGGTACTGGGAGGAAGAGTACGTTCAGCACGTACGAAATTCTGTTGCACAAGAGGTTGCCGCTGAAGGTGATGAGGCAGTGAGTCAGCGGCAGCAACCCATCCATGCTGATGAAGCGAATGATCTGTCTATTTTAGTTGGAATCGGACGCGAACTAATTATGTTGCTTAAGTGCATTTTAGTTTTAGTTTTTTTAGTGCTAGCTGCGATTGTCTTCGTTGTAGTCAAGCTTGATTGAATTAATCAATCATGTGATGTCATGAGTGTTGTGCAATAATATGAGAAACTACTAAGTGCATGGTTATAATATTTAATGCAGATGTTGTCACACAATTGGATGTATAATGTCAATCGTCACTCCAAAGAGTTCATTGCTGGCGTGCACTATTTCTTAGGTGTGGCTGAGACAAACAAGCAGGATGGTTTCATGTGCTGCCCATGCGCCGTTTGTAAGAATTTGAAGGAATATTCATGCTCAAAGACTCTTCATACGCATTTGTTGAATTCGGGTTTTGTCGATGATATAAAGAAAGGGGTACCCCAAAACCTCCGCTTCGAAAAACAAAACACAAGCGGCATTTCATAAGCCACCAGGCCGAAAGCCCGTCAAAAGAAAACGAGCCATGGCGGCCCAGTAACCTAAGGTAAACCTCGAGACGACGCATTCTCCGCCTCGCCCGAGCCTCCAGAGCTAGGCCTCAGACTGGCACAATTTCTCCGCCTCATCCGAGCCTCCAGAGCTAGGCCTCGGACTAGCGCGATTTCTTCGCCTCGCCCGAGCCTCTAGAACTAGGCCTTGGACTAGCGCAACTTCTCCGCCTCGCCCGAGCCTCCAGAGCTAGGCCTCGGACTAGCGCAACTTCTCCGCTTCGCCCGAGCCTCCAGAGCTAGGCCTCGGGCTAGCGCGACACCCCCCGCCTCGCTCGAGCCATCCGGACCAGGCCTCGGGCTAGCGCTCCCTCTGTATCTCACCGAGGAAGAAGCCTCGCCGTACATCTCCAAAACTTCCACACGAAGGAAGTCGACTACCCCGTACCTACCACTTGTACGATCCTAGAAGCATTAATTGTGTCCTGTCCACTCCGGTCAAAGCCCGTATGGCTACAGCAAAGTGCACAACTAACTGTACCCCAGTAAAATCAAGCTGCAGCCACCTTCCCCAAGAAATGGGCGCGTCGTGCGGAGCAGCCGCTCCATACCATGCACTGTATCTCACCAAGGACGCCCCTCGAGGTACACGCAGCACCTCGTCTCGCGTACGGATCAGGGCTCGACCCCTCCTACCTAGCCTCGAGTTCAACCATGAAGGTTTCGACCGTGCCCTTGAGCGCAAGCCTACCAGGACGGGTCTGCACTCCAACAACTCCTGATGCGACGTCTTCGCCCACACCGGCGCATGGGCGTCGTCCTTCACCCCCGTCGTCGGGCACATCGCCACAGGACGAGAAGCGTCGCTACAGCGGCACCGGCATGACCGACACCATCATCACCAACGTCATTAGTGACATCCTCGTCTACGATAGCCCTAACACTGTGTAACCCATGCCTCTTCGTCTATAAAAGAGGACACATGGGTTTAGACTGGGGCACGAGAAAAATAGGTAGACACGAGCACCCAAGTCTTCAAGCTCTCCACCATATCCCTTGGTTTAGCCCTCGGATCCGAGCACCCATCTTCACACCTCCCATCCACTCTCGCTTACGCTTGTATTTGCCCCTGTACAAGCACTTCGGTGCAAGATAATATAAACTCCTCTCCCCGCTGGACGTAGGGCCTTCTCTTGTTCGAACCAGGATAAATCGCCCGTATTCTTCTTACATCACCATCCGGATCAGGGAACACGCGCACGCAAATTCACTCGTTGGTGTAGACTCCCGGGTCCGAAACACCCACAGTTGGCGCGCCAGATAGGGGCCGCGCGTGTCTCCATCGACTTCCCGCAGTACGTTCCGGATGGCAGATCCCCCCTCTACCTCTCCGTCGCGGCACGAGGATGTGCTTCTGGAACCTGGAGTTCGTCGCTCTGGGCAGCGACTATGACATGGTTCTTCTCCCCCCCGAGCAGCCCCTCGCCGCCGAAACTACTCGGCACCGCAGAGACTCGGAACGTCGCTCACCCCGCACCCCGCGAAGGCGCTGGGTGCCGATCGCGCCCAGTCCCTCCACGCGGACCAAGGACGCCGCACCACGAGCTTCCCGTCCGGCCGACCCAACGAAACCCCATGTAAGGGGTTTTGTTGAGAAATGTCGAGCCGGGCGGAGGACACCGACGGACCTTCCCTGAACCCCGATGACAAGCACTTGGATACCACTGCCGATAGAGGCGCCTGGCTTATCAGCGCCTAAGTTAGGGGCGGCGTTGTCTACGTACCTCTACGACCTCGACAACATAGCTAAAACCCACTCCACGATGGCGCTTGCCCTCTTCGACAACACTGCAGGTCTCCCAGGGTGCTGCCTGGGACCAGCTCTCAGCCCGGTGACAACGCCTGCAACGCCCGTCGAAACCACCTACAACGACACGTGGGAAAGCGCGGACTTCTCTGGGCTCCATGACGCGGAGGCATTACGCCAATTTCTCGCGGTCAGCAACTACTGTTTCGATGACTTCGACGCTAGCGAGGACGACCTCCTCGACGATGACTACGACCCCACGCGGGAGTGCTTCCACCTTGAACATGATGAAGCCACCACCTCGGACGGCGAGACGCAACGCCCCGACACGGTCGCCGTGGCAGCCGCGGCGGCGACCGAGGGAACGCCTCCTGAACGAGAAAACGGACCAGACAATCCCGTCGACCCCGCCAACCTGCGAGACAAATAGGTTGCGCAAATAGTGAAAATCCGGGAACTGAAGGCCCAACTCGACGAGGATCGCCGGCGGCTGGACCAGATGGAGCAAACCCTTGGGCGAAGCCACATCCCGCCGCGTGGTGGGGGCGCTCGAAGCAGGGCTCGGGATGTCCAACGACAGATCATCGAAGACAAAGTGCCCAAGCTCCCTGTCAACTACTTTCCTCGCCTCATCGATCCACGTGAACCACGTGATCCGAATGATGCCCGCCATGACATCCTCAGGGGGCGGCGTCGCATGGACAAGGGAGCTGAGGAACGAGGCATTACCGCCCATCGCGGGGGACGCTATGATAGCGACGAAGACCGCATTGCGTCCGAGCCGCCTGGGCCAAGAGTCTTCATCCGGGCTATCTGCAGCATGCCGCTACCAGAACCGTTCTAACCCCCGACAAGCCTTGTCAAATACAACGGCGAAACAGAGCCCGAGCACTGGTTAGCCGATTTCCGCCTGGCTTGTCAGCTAGGTGGGGCTCGGGGCGACGACCGAGCCATCATCCGTCAATTGTCGCTTTTCCTCTCCGACTCCGCCCGGAGATGGCTCGAAGCACTCACCCCCCGACCAGATCTGAAACTGGGCCGACCTAGTTCGGGTCTTTGAGGGAAATTTCAAGGGAACTTACATCCGTCTAGGCAACTCGTGGGATCTAAGCCGATGCAAACAACATGCCAACGAGTCGCTCCGCGACTACGCACGACGCTTCTCCAAGCAGCGTACGGAGCTCCCCCATATCACTAAGGAGCTATGAACCATACTCTCGACGAATGCCGCCTACTCGAAAGGCACTACGACAACACCGGCGCGAAGAAGGACGACAGGAAGAAAGGCAAAGATGATGACAAGAACGCAGAGGAGGAGGCCGAGGGTTTCCCAGAAGTCCATGACTACTACATGATCTATGGAGGCCCCTCGACTAAGCTCAGTCCGGGGCAACGCAAGAAAGAACGATGAGAGATCCTCTCTGCTCAGACCGCGGCCCCCCGGTACCTCCACTGGTCTGATGAGCCCATCACTTTCAGCCTTGATGACCACCCAGATTGGGTCGTCAACCTTGGGGCATATCCGCTTGTCGTCGACCCCGTAATCCTCAACACCCGACTCTCAAAGGTACTCATGGACGGAGGCAGCAGCCTCAACATCCTCTACACCGAAACCCTCAGGCTCCTAGGCATCGAGGAGTCGCAGCTCCAGCCAAGCGACGGGGGCTTTCACGGAGTCATACCAGGAAAAAAGGTCCGGCCCATTGGGCGCGTCAGTCTCCTGGTTTGCTTCGGCTCCCGTTTGAACTTCAGGCGAGAAACCCTCACCTTCGAGGTGGTTGGGTTCCCGGGTACATACCACGCCATCATTGGCAGACCCGGCTACGCCCGATTCATGGCAGTCCCCAACTACACTTACCTGAAGATGAAGATACCGGGGCCTCGAGGGGTCATCACCATCGGTTCCTCCTACGAGCATGCCTACTCCTGCGACTCAAGTGCGTCGAGAAGGGAGAAGCCGATGTGCAAACAACGAAGTTAGCCTCAACGCTCGATGACCTCGCCGTTGAAGCCCTCGAATCTAAGCGCCGCGTCGGCAACTTCGAGGCGGCACAACATACCAAGAAGGTCCGCCTCGACCCGAGCTCATCGGAAGACAAGGCGTTGTCGATCAGCTCGTCCCTCGACCCCAAATAGGAAGCAGTTCTCGTCGACTTCCTCCGCACAAACGTTGACATGTTTGCGTGGAGTCCCTCGGACATGCCAGTCATACCAAGGGATGTCGCCGAGCACGCCTTAGAAATCCATGCCGGATCCAAGCCGGTGAAACAATGCCTGCACCGCTTCGACAAGGAGAAGCGTAGGATCATTGGGGAAGAGGTACACAAGCTCTTGGCGGCCGAGTTCATCAAGGAGGTTCACCATCCCGAGTGGTTAGCAAATCCTATACTAGTCAAAAAGAAAAACGGAAAAATGAGGATGTGCGTGGATTACACCAGTTTAAATAAATCATGCTCCAAGGTTCCTTTTCCTCTACCACGCATTGATCAGATTGTAGACTCCACTACGGGATGCGAAATCCTTTCGTTCCTTGATGCTTACTCCGGTTACCACCAAATTAAAATGAAGGAGTCCGACCAGCTCGCGACTTCCTTCATTACCCCTTTCGGTATGTTTTGTTATGTCACCATGCCATTCGGCCTTCGAAACGTCGGGGCAACTTACCAACGATGCATGCTTCACATCTTCGAAGATCATATAGGTGAAACCGTCGAAGCCTACGTCGATGATATTGTAGTCAAAACCAGAAAAGCCGACGACCTCATTAAAGATCTGGAGATCGCATTCAGATGCCTTCGAGCCAAAAACATCAAACTCAACCGAGAGAAATGCACCTTTGGATTGCCACGCGGCATGCTCCTAGGTTACATTGTCTCCCAGCACGGTATCGAGGCTAACCCCGAAAAGGTCATGGCCGTCACGAGAATGGGGCCGATGCGGGACTTAAAAGGCGTACAAAGGGTCATGGGCTGTCTCGCCGCCCTCAGCCGTTTCATCTCGCGGCTAGGGGAAAAGGCTCTCCCCCTGTACCGCCTCTTAAAGAAATCCGAACACTTCGCTTGGACCATAGAGGGCGAAGAAGCCCTCAACAAACTCAAGGGCGTGTTAACCTCGACTCCAATACTTGTCCCACCTCGACCCGCTACGGCGACCAAACCGCCCGAGCCGCTCTTCCTCTATGTCGCCGCAACCACCCAGGTGGTCAGCGCGGCCATAGTGGTCAAAAGGCAAGAAGAGGGACTCGCGCTGCTCGTCCAACAGCCAGTATACTTCGTCAGCGAAGTACTCTCAGAGACTAAAGTTCGCTACACGCACATGCAAAAGTTGCTCTACGCGATCGTCCTTACACGCCGCAAGCTTCAGCACTACTTCCTCAGCCATCCAGTCACCGTGATCTCGTCCTTTCCGCTGGGGGAGATCATCCAAAACTGGGAGGCGGAAGGAAGAATCGCTAAGTGGTCGGCCGAGCTCATGAGCGAAGCTATCACCTATGCGCCTCGTAAGGCGATCAAATCTCAAGTACTTGCTGACTTCATCACAGAATGGACCGACACCCAACTGCCTCCGGTACAGATCCAGGCCGAGCTTTGGACAATGTTTTTCAACGGGTCACTCATGAAGACGGGAGCATGCGTGGGCCTGCTTTTCATCTCACCCCTCGGAGTACACATGCGCTACATCATCCGCATCCACTTCGCTGCCTCCAACAATGTCGCGAAATATGAAGCTCTTGTTAACGGCCTATGCATTGCCCTCGAGCTCAGAGTTCGACGACTTGACGCTTGAGGCGATTCATGGCTCGTCATCGACCAGGTCATGAAGGCTTCAAGCTGTCATAACCCGAAAATGGTAGCCTACTGCGACGAAGTACGCAAGTTGGAGGACAAATTCCTCGGCCTTGAGCTCAACCACGTTGCCCGACGCTACAACGAAGCCGCAGACGAGTTAGCTAGGATCGCATCCTCTTGAGGGACCATTCCGCCCAACATCTTCTCAAAAGACATCCTCAAGCCTTCCATCGACCTAGGCTCGGGGGCCGACACAATAACACCATCGCTCGACCCCAGCCCCGCGACTGAGGCACCCTCAGCCGACGCCGAAGTCATGGAAATCCACCCACCCTCTCATTCCTCGAGTCACCCACAAGATTGGCGAATTCCCTACATCGACTGGCTGAAGCGAGGAATGCTTCCGGAGGACCAAGCCGAAGCCCGCCGAATCGCTCGGCGCGCCAAGACCTACGTGGTTTATGGAGACAGCAAAGAGCTGTACCGAAGAGGCGCGTCAGGAATTCTCCAACGCTGCATCCCCATCGAAGAAGGCAAGAGCCTCCTCGAAGACATCCACTCGGGGGCTTGCGGCCACCACGCAGCGCCAAAAACCCTCGTCGGCAACGCCTTCCGGCAAGGATTCTATTGCCCTACAGCTGTTTTCGACGCCCCGAACATCGTGCGCTCCTGCGAAGGGTGCCAGTTCTACGCTAAACAAACACACCTTCCAGCACACGCCCTCCAGATGATCCCCATCTCATGGCCATTCGCAGTCTGGGGACTTGATCTCGTGGGACCCCTGCAAAGGACAACCAAAGGCCACATGCACCTGCTCGTAGCTATCGATAAATTCACTAAGTGGATCGAGGCGTGGCCCATCGGCAACATCCGCTCCGAGCGGGCGGTCGAGTTCTTCACCAACATCATCCACCGCTTTGGGATCCCGAACGTCATCATCACTGACAACGTCACACAGTTCACAGGCAAAAAGTTCTTGGACTTCTGTGACCATCATCACATCCGTGTGAATTGGTCTGCAGTTGCCCACCCCAAAATTAACGGCCAAGTCGAACGTGCCAACGGTATGATCCTCTAAGGTCTCAAACCAAGAATCTACAACCGACTGAAGAAGTTCGGAAAACGATGGGCCGCAGAGCTACCCTCGGTCCTTTGGAGCCTAAGAACAACGCCCAGTCGGGCCACCGGCTTCACTCCGTTCTTTCTAGTTTACGGATCCGAGGCCGTCCTCCCCACTGACCTCGAGTATGGGTCCCCTCGACTGAAGGCTTACAACGAAAAAAACAAACGAAGGGGCCCTTGCAAACGCCGCCGACCAGCTCGAAGAAGCACGAGACATGGCCCTCCTTCACTCAGCAAGGTACCAACAAACGCTTCGGCGCTACCACGACAGGCATGTGCGCAAGAGAGAACTGCATGTCGGCGATCTCGTCCTCCGTCGACGGTAGAGCAGCGTCGGACGACACAAGCTGACTCCACCATGGGAAGGACCATACACCGTAGCTGAAGTACTGAAGCCCGAAACATATAAACTCTCGAACAACAAAGGCAAAATCTTCACCAACGCTTGGAATATTGAACAGCTACGACGTTTTTATCCCTAGAGTTTCGAGGCATTGTACACTTTACGTATTTTGTACAAACGTCGCAACACGAATGAATAAAAGTCCTCTTTTCCCCAATCGAAGCAGAGGTAGCCTCAACTCTGTCGAATCAAAGTCGACGCTCCCTCGGGGCTGACCGAGGGGTAACCCTCTAAGTTCCAAAAAATCACATAACGACCTCGACGTTATTTCATACTTCAAACACACTACATAGAAAACACTTTGAGCTTCCCAAGGGTCGAGGAGCATCAAGACAAAAGCTCTCCTGCGCCCCGGGCTACGCCTCGAAGGTCTCGAGCGTGCCTTTCTTACAAAATGTCCTCCAATGGAAGACACGGCGTAAGGGCTCGATGCCCCAAACTACCTTTCTCTCTCCTCCCAAGGCTCGTCCAACGGAGTAGTCACCAGGGGGACTTCAGGGGGGAAGAACGCAACTGGGGGAAGCCCCACGTCCTCTTCAAATAACTGAGCCAGGGCCTCCCCAGGGGCCTCGACGGCCTTGGTGAACTCCACGATCTCCCGCTCGACTTCGTCTTCATCGTCCGGCAGGATATATCCCTGGCTGACGACGTCGAAGTTGAGGCTGTCATAGTGACTGGAGATCACGGCAAAGGCCCGCTTCACCCCAAGATGCAGGGCGCCGCGCACCCGGTCATTCACCTGACCCCTCAGGGCGGCCAGACGGCTGGTCAGGGAGCTCCCCGACTGACCATCTACAGTCCCGAGGGACGCGCAGGCCTCGACGACAACATCTTGCAGGGCCTGGTGACCCGAGACCTCAGCCTGGTAAACCGACTGCAGGGCGACTGAGGCCTCCTCCGCCTCAGCAAGCTTCCCCTTCAACTCTGCAGAAGACCGACACAACTTGTCAAAAGATCAAAAACGCGATGAGGAAACCACAAGGTATACGGGAGAAAAGGTCATCTTTCGCCACCCCTTCCAACTTCTGGGCATCGGTGGCCGAGGCTTCAGCCGATTTCCGAGCCTACTCCAAGTCCGTACTCAGGGCCCACGCTTTGGACGCCTCCTCGGCAAACTAAGCACGAAGAGCCTCAGCCGCCTTTTTGGACTCCTCCAACCGTAACGCCAGGTCCTTAGCCTTCTCCGCCTCCCGGGCGGCGTGCTCTTTGGCCTCGGCGACTGCGACAGTCAGGTTTGAGCAACGGAGGCTCAACCCGCCTGCCTCAGTACTCTTCTCAGCAAGCAACTTATGGGTACGGGCGAGCTCAGCGCTCGACGTCCGGAGCCATTCCCAGACGCGGCCCTCCTGACGGAGGAAATCTGACTTAGCCCGGGAGGTCTCCATAAGCTCCTAAGGCAGACAATCAACCGAACATTAATTCCATTCACGATAGAACAGGAAGAAAAGGATCCCCCAAACGAGGGCCCTCACCTGGACGACCCGAGGGAGGTCCCTTTCCACCAACGTCAAGGACGTCTTCAATGACCGCGTGAGGAGCGAGCCGAGCTGCCTGAGGTCGTTCCAATTTCTGACCTCAGGGGCGTCGTCAAGGATGAACACCGGCTCGGCTTGGGGATGAGCTGGATCCCTCCACTCCACTCGAGGGCCGCCCCAATCGGGAGAATGACCTCCCAAGCGGGCAAGGGCCGAGCTTTCGCCCCCTCCTCCGATCTCTGGCAGCGGCAGCCTCGACGGCGCGCTGGTAGCCTCTGCGGCGTCCTCCGCCTTTGCTTTCCCATCCCTTGGGTAAGTCTCGTCGAAAGAGATATTATGGATCTCCTCCGGCAAGCGCGATCCCTGAGGCAGGACGTCAGCCCCAGCCTCGGGCGCAACGACCTGGGACGGCTTTGTCTCAGCCGCCTTGGCGGCCTCGACTTCGACGGTCGAGGCTCCCGGGGCGCCCACGTCCCTCGGCACCCCGGAAGTAGGGGCCTCCTCTGGCGCCCCACCGGAGATCGAGGCCCCCTATGGGAGCCCGATGATTTCGGAGGCGACGACTAGCCCACGAGACCCCGACAGTGGTGGCGTCGCAGACGGTGCCACCACCATGTCGGCGGAGGAGGTCGCTCTCACTTTCAGCGCCTTCCGGGGGCGGAGGGATAGCGCCTCCACAAAATGCTTCCTGCTGAGACAGGAGAAGAAAGATATGCATCCTGAAGAAAAATCCCTAAGTAAACAAACATAGGAAGGGTAAGCAACGATTTCTCACCCAGCCCTCGAGGCCCTCTTTGCAGAAGGCACGGACGGGGTCTGCAGTCTCGGCGTCCCTGATGGAGGAACCCCGCGCGGGGGGAGGTGGGAGCTCCGTACGACGGTGGCGGCAACGGACCCTGATCAGACCTGTCACCCCCGCTGCACGCAGAAGCCTTGCCACCCGCGCTCAAGGCAGATACAGGGCTTTTGCCCGTCGACTGCGCCTCAGACGCGCCCATCACGGGGCTCGCCAACCGGACCGGCGAACGGTCCACGTCTTGAAACCCCGCCAGGGGCTCGGAGTCCCCCTCCGAACCCTCCTCCTCATCATCATCAGAGTCCTCCTCCGTGGGGGAGGACTCTTCTGGCTCGCCATGAAGCCTTTGTAGCCGCCGGCGCTTCTCTAGGTCATCATGGGCCTTCTGATGCTTAGCACGCCTGGTTTTCCTACCATCCTTCCTCTTTTTCTTCTCCTCAGCAAGACGACGCCTCTCTTCCCTTTCCTCGGGAAGGGGAGGATTCGAGGCGCTGACCCCCCATAGACCCTGCAAAGAGAAGGATAAGGACCGAACACGAGAAAAGAAAGCTCTGCGGCAACACGCCCAAAAGGTTCGATCCTCTTACCAAACTGATGTACCCACGGAACGGGCGCATCGGAACTGCTCACGTCCTTCACCTCCTTCACCGCATCCTTCACCCGGCGAACGAGCTCGGGGTAGGCGGGCGGAGACGCCTTCATCTGACACCCCTGCGAGAAAGGTGCGTCGTCCCTCATCTTCGCCATGATCAGGGGATGGTTCGTCAGCGGTAGCACGCACCGCTGGTGGAACAAGGTCACGACCATCCCGGCCGTAAGACCCGCCTTCCATAGTCTTGACAAGGCCTCGAGTAGCGGGTCGAGCCGACTCTGCCTCTTGTCAACAACGTCGTAGTTCCAAGAGTCTGGCCGCGACTCGATGGCACGACCGGTGTATGCCGGTAGCAGGCCGTCGTCGTTGCGAAGATAGAACCAGCCCAAACGCCAGTCCTTGTTCGAGGTGGTCGCCTGGGACGGGATGTACAAGCTCGCCCTGTGCTGGCGAACGCAGAGGACGCAACTCCCCGACCTCACCAACCTCCGACCATCTGAAACCGCCTTCGTGAAGAATTCACCCCGGAAGATGTGAATCCAGAGCTCCCAATGGGGCTCGATCCCCAGAAAACCTTCGCAGATGGCCGCGAAGATGGCCGCCTGTGAAATGGAGTTGGGGGCGCGGTGGTGCAGCTCGAGCCCATAGTAGAAAAGAAGTGCCCGGAGGAACCGACTCGCCGTCATCCCAAACCCACGCTCGTGGAAAGCGACGAAGCTGACCACATAGCCGTTTTGAGGCCTCGTCTCCTCCTCGGGCCCGGGGGAAATCCACTCAGGCCTGTCAGAGCCAGAAAGGCCCCGGAGGAGCCCTTTCTGCACTAGCTCCGCTAGTTTCTCCGGGGTGGCGACTGAGGCGCCCCACGGCTCAGCGGCGTCGGCCATCCTGAACGACCAAGGAAGAGGCGCAGACGTCGCGAAGGGACAAGGTCGCACAAACTCTCTCTCTCTCTCTCTCTCTCTCTCCTTTTTTCTCTTTCTTCTTTTCCGCGCAACCTTCTACTCCGCTGCTGGACCGGTCTCACCCCCTCCTCTGCTTTTGTGTGGCTGGACGGAGGAGGAAGATGAGCGAGTAAGGGAGACGAGCGTATAAGGAAAGGAACTGCCCCGAAAATCCCCAAGGGGCGTATCTATAAGGTGAAAACCAACGACCAGATCCCAGCCAATCACTATTCACACACATTTAATGCGGTGCACGCCAGGGGATCTCATGATTGTGAAAATCCGCTCGATACGAATGCACACGCAAGCATTAAATGCCCGGGCGTGGGTCCCAGCACACGTCCGCAACGGGCGCCGTCCACATCCCTGAGAAAGCCGCCTAAAAAGGCGCGCCCGCCGCTCCAACGGAAAAGGTAACCTACCTCTAACTCCTCCCCAACGAAGGAACCCAGGGCACCGGGCCCGTTACGTTCCAGGGGTTCGAAGGCTGGCCCCTCCGAGGGTTCGACAGCCGCCCTAGGATAACAGAGTCAGGGATGACCGCAGATGCGCCTATCGCAAGGCCCGAGTCGAGCCTAAGCTCAACCGCTCAGGGCATCCAAAGTCGTATCCGAGGCTAGCAGGATGGTCATAAACGGGATCCCTACGGAGGGAGGCAACGAGCCCTCGGAACCAATCGAACGGTTCCGGGCCCTGCTGACTGTCCTCTGGCTACATGTGTGCGCCTCTGGGCCCCTAGTCGACCCCTGTCGAACGGGGCAAGGGCACGCACTCGGACTTACCCGTTAATAGCTCATCGGTGATGCCGTGACCGATGCCCGCCGAGGGTAGCGCGGCATCACCACCCCTCTTCCCTACGAAAAGGATGCGTGAGGGTCGAAAAAACTAAGACGAAGCCGCCCCTGACCGATCCTTTATGGAAAAAGGGGCTCGAGGTCTCGCCTCGCGCCCAAACGAGGCCAAGAGAACCTCGAACTACCCTCAAGTCCAAAGTCATTAGACGACACTCGGGGGCTCGGGGGCACCAGGAAAGTAACTAACTTTTTTTCTTCATACGAGCATGTGATTTGCAGTTTTTTAGATCAAACAACAGATCAGAAGACACGAAGGAGCTCGACGACCAAAGATCGATTGCATACATATATATGATTTTACAGATAAAGGGTCTCAAAGGCTCCACCCTGAAGTTACCCAGGGAATACCCCGAAGTGCTCGTCACCCTCAACGCCGGCTCTGAGCAGCTCCAGGACGTCCGACGAGACCTCGACCCTGGCCCCTTCACCGAGAGTCTCGAATAACCTGATCCGCAGGAACCTCGACAACTATGGCTTTGGCTGCATCATCAAATTCCTTGATGAGCTCCTCGAAGTTGGCTGCCCCGGATCCCTCCGAAATCCCCACAAGCCCGCGCAGGTCACGACCAGAGCGAACCTGAGCACTCGCCAGGGCCACCGCTGCACCCCGATGAACAACGCGCTCCACCAAAGCCCGGACGCGCTCAGGCACATCCTGGAGACGTTCCACGAGGTTGTAACCTCGGGCACGCACGAACTCCACAGCCACCTCCACCACCGGATGAAGAACTTGGAGCATGGCCTCCAGCTCAGCCACTCGACCGTGCGCCACGGCTAGTTGCCCACGAAGCTCCGCGGCCTCCTCCTCGGTGGCATCCAACGCCGCCGACACCGCTGAAACTGTGTCCTCCATGTCACGGACCGAAGGAGGAGCCGTGGGAGAAGCCAAGCGGCGAAACGAGATCGACCTCGACGTCGAGATCACCCTGAGGAACGCACGAAGAATATAGTTAGGAACACCGTTGGGCTGCTCGGGGGCTACTGTCGATGATATAAAGAAAGGGTACCCCAAAACCTCCGCTTCGAAAAACAAAACACAACCGACATTTCATAAGCCACCAGGCCGAAAGCCCGTCAAAAGGAAACGGTCCATGGCGGCCCAGTAACCTAAGGTAAACCTCGAGACGGCGCATTCTCCGCCTCGCCCGAGACTCCAGACCTAGGCCTCGGACTGGCGCAATTTCTCCGCCTCGCCCGAGCCTCCAGAGCTAGGCCTCAGACTAGCGCGATTTCTTCGCCTCGCTCGAGCCTCCAGAACTAGGCCTCAGACTAGCGCAACTTCTCCACCTCGCCCGAGCCTCCAAAGCTAGGCCTCGGACAAGCGCAACTTCTCCGCTTCGCCCAAGCCTCTAGAGCTAGGCCTCAGGCTAGCACGACACCCTCCGCCTCGCTCGAGCCATCCGGACTAGGCCACGGGCTAGCGCTCCCTCCGTATCTCACCGAGGAAGAAGCCTCGCCGTACATGTCCAAAACTTCCACACGAAGGAAGTCGACTACCCCGTACCTACCACTTGTACGACCCTAGAAGCATTAATTGCATCCTGTCCACTCCGGTCAAAGCCCGTATGGCTACAACAAAGTGCACAACAAACTGTACCCTAGTAAAATCAAGCTGCAGCCACCTTCCCCAAGAAATGGGCGCATCATGCGGAGCAGCCGCTCTATACCATGCACTGTTTCTCACCAAGGACGCCCCTCGAGGTACAAGCAACACCTCGTCTCGCATACGGACCAGGGCTCGACCCCTCCTACCTAGCCTCGAGTTCAACCTTGAAGGTTTCGATCGTGCCCTCGAGCGCAAGCCTGCCAGGACGGGTCTGCACTCCAACAACTCCCGATGCGACGTCTTCGCCCGCACCGGCGCATGGGCGTCATCCTTCACTCCCGTACGGGAAGCGTCGCTACAACGGCACCGGCATGACTGACACCATCATCACCAACGTCATCAGTGACATCCTCGTCTACGACAGCCCTAACACTGTGTAACCCGTGCCTCTTTGTCTATAAAAGAGGACACCGAGGTTTAGACTGGGGCAGGGGAAAAATAGGAAGACACGAGCACCCAAGTCTCCAAGCTCTCCACCATATCCCTGGGTTTAGCCCTCGGATCCGAGCACCCATCTTCACACCTCCCATCCACTCTCGCTTACGCTTGTATTTGCCCCTGTACAAGCACTTCGGTGCAAGATAATACAAACTCCTCTCCCCGCTGGACGTAGGGCCTTCTCTTGCCCGAACTAGGATAAATCGCCCGTATTCTTCTTGCATCACCATCCGGATCAGGGAACACACGCATGCAAATTCACTCGTTGGTGTAGACCCCCGGGTCCGAAACACCCACAGGTTTCATAACAAACTATATATGTTGGACGAAGCATGGAGAAAGGGGGTTGTAATGGATGATGGTGAAGAAGGTGAAGAAGAATTGGCCCACACCGATATTATTGCTCAGTACGGTGCATTCTATGATGATCCAGTGGGGGGGGGGAGATGGTGAAGAAGATGCGGCAGCGACAGAAGATGTGGCAACTGATGTTGATGCTGTTGGTGATGCCATTCGTGATGCACAAAGAGAATGTGAAAGTGATAAGGAGAAGGTCAAGTTCGAGCGCATGCTAGAGGATCATAGGAAATTGCTATATCCCACTGCTGAAGATGGCCAAAAAAGCTAGGTACTACACTGGAACTGCTGCAATGGAAGGCAAAGAATGGTACATCCGACAAGGCATTTGGGCAGTTATTGAAGATAATGAAAAAGATGCTTCCAAAAGCGAATGAATTGCCCACCACTACATATGAAGCAAAACAGGTCGTCTGCCCTTTGGGATTAGAAATCCAACAGATACACGCATGTCCTAATGACTGCATCCTGTACCGTGGGGAGGAATACGAGAATTTGGATACATGCCCGGTATGTGAAGCATCGTGGTATAAGATAAGGCGAGATGATCCTGGTGACGTAGAGGGTGAAGAATGTCCAAGCAGGAAGAAAATCCCTGCCAAGGTTATGTGGTATGCTCCTATAATACCACGCTTGAAACGTTTGTTCAAAAATAAGGACAATGCAAAGTTGTTGCGGTGGCATAAAGAAGACCGTAAGGTAGACAATATGCTGAGGCACCCAACTGATGGATCCCAGTGGAGAGCGGTAGACAGAGAATTCCCAGAGTTTGCAGATGAGGCTAGAAACTTGAGGTCTGCTTTAAGTACGTCTGGTTTTAATCCTTTTGGGGAGAAAAACAGTAGTCATAGCACTTGGCCAGTTACTCTATGTATCTACAACCTTCCTCTGTGGTTATGCATGAAGGGAAAGTTAATTATGATGCCGTTGCTCATCCAAGGGCCGAAGCAACCTGGCAACGACATCGATGTCTACGTGAGGCCATTAGTTGAGGAACTTCTACTTCTATGGAGCAAACCAGGCGTACGCGTGTGGGATGAGTACAAACAGGAACACTTTGACCTGCGAGCATTATTGTTCATAACAATCAATGATTGGTCGGCTCTAAGTAATCTTTCAGGCCAGACAAACAAGGGATATAATGCATGCACACACTGTTTCGAAGACCTTGATAGTTTATTTTTGAAAAAGTGTCAGAAGGTCGTGTATGTTGGGCACCGTCGGTTTCTTCCCATGGGCCACCCAGTAAGAAAGAAAGGCAAACATTTTAAAGGTAAGACAAACCACCAAACCAAGCCTCATAACCGAACCGGAGATGATATACTCGAAATGGTGAAGGATACGAAAGTAGTATTTGGAAAGGGACGGGGCAGCGAACCTGTTCCCAAAGACGCTTTGGGACACGCACCCATGTGGAAGAAGAAGTCCATATTCTAGGAGCTACCCTACTGGCATGTCATAGAGGTCCGCCATGCCATCGACGTGATGCACCTGACAAAGAACCTTTGTGTGAACCTGCTTGGTTTCATGGGTGTCTATAGAAAGCCTAAGGATTCACTTGAAGCACGACAGGACTTGCAGCACATGAAAGAACGAGATAACTTGCATCCGGAGAAGACAGATGATGGGCGCCAGTACTTAAGCCCTAATAGCTACACTCTTAGCAGAGAAGAAAAGGAAAGCATGTTTGAATGCCTTAACAGTATCAAGGTCCCATCTGGATTCTCCTCCAATATAAAGAGAATAATTAATGTGCCAGAGAAGGAGTTCCAAAACTTAAAGTCCCATGACTGTCATGTGTTTATTACCCAATTGCTTCCTGTTGCTCTTAGAGGAATTCTACCTCCACATGTACGTCTAGCCACCGTGAAGCTATGTGCATTCCTCAATTCAATTTCACAGAAGACAATCAATCCAGAGGAACTTTGTACTTTGCAGAATGATGTCGTTCAATGTCTCGTCAGCTTTGAGTTGGTGTTCCCTCCATCCTTCTTTGATATCATGACACACCTCCTAGTTCACCTGGTCAAGGAGATCATTATTCTCGGTCCTGTGTTCCTACACACCATGTTCCCATTCGAGAGGTTCATGAGTGTCCTGAAAAAATATGTTCATAACCGTTCTCGGCCTGAAGGAAGCATCGCCCAGGGCTACGGAACAGAGGAGGTCATAGAGTTTTGTGTGGACTTTATTCCAGACCTTGACCCGATTGGCGTTCCTGAATCGCGACACGAGGGCAGACTCAGTGGCAAGGGAACACTAGGGAAGAAAACATATATCGGGTATAGGAGACGATTACTTCGATAAAGCACACCACACAGTTCTACATAACTCCTCATTGGTCGATCCATATATCGAGGTACATATGGATTTCCTTCGATCCGAGTGGCCCGGGAAGAGTGAATCTTGGATTACACGTCAGCACATGCAAACCTTCGGCGATTGGTTGCGAAAACAATGTTAGTGTGATGACAACATAGATGAGCAGCTTTATTTGTTGGCCAGACAACCATCGTGGCATATCAGCACGTACAAAGGGTACGAGATCAATGGGAATACATTTTACACAGTAGCCCAAGACAAAAGGAGCACACACCAAAACAGTGGTGTACGCGTGGATGCCACGGATCCAAATGGGAACAAACAAACATATTATGGCCGCATACATGACATATGGGAACTAGACTACACACCTAATTTTAAAGTCCCTTTGTTCCGGTGTAAATGGGTCAAGATGACCGGTACTAGAGGTGGGGTAATAGTCGACAAGGAGTATGAGATGACATTAGTTGACCTCAACAATATTGGGTACAAAGATGAACCATTTGTCCTTGCCGTGGATGTGAGTCAGGTGTTCTATGTGAAAGACATGTCTACAAAACCAAAAAGAGGAAAAAATGATAACAACTCGATCGTCAACGAGCCAAAGCGCCACATAGTTCTTTTAGGGAAAAGAAACATTGTCAGAATTGAGGACAAATCAGACATGTCAGGTGATTATAAAAGGGATGACCGAATTCCGCCATTCAAAGTGAACAAAGACCCAAACATTTTGTTAAACAATGAGGAAACTCCATGGTTAAGGAATGATCATAACCAAGGGACATATGTCAAGATGAGGTTCACAGTTATACCCACTAAATAGTGGGTTGTAAAGATATTATGTAATAATTAATTAATTAAGACTTTAGTTATTTGATAATGGATTTTTATATATATATATATTTAGTAGTGATAATTGATTTACGTGCTCCTGTAGCTGTGAATCATCAAAATACATATAAGAAGAAAAAGTATATTTTTAAAAGAAAACTAAATTTAAAAATCTAAAACTAATTTTTAAAAGAAAATATATCAAACATTTAATTTTCCGTTAAATTAGAAAGATTTAAGATATGTTTAAAAAGGAAACTAAATTTAAAAATCTAAAACTACTACATCTGTCGGGTAGAACGAAATTGGGCAATGATTTTTTATGTTATAAACAAAAGAATAACGTCCAAATGATATGAAAATAAATTTTCTATTTGTCGGTGTTTCGAAACCGGGGGTATGACACCAACGAGTAATATGATCGCGTGCTTCTCTTCCTGGATGGTGATGCAAGAGGACACAAGGATTTATCCTGGTTCGGGCAAAGAAGGCCCTACGTCCAGCGGGGGGAGGATGTTCTTGTATTACTTGCACCTAAGTGCTTGTACAGGGGCGAATACAAGCTCAGTGAGCGTGGACCGGAGTCCGGACTCGTGTGTGTGTGGACTTGTGTCTTAACGTGTCTGTCCCCCCCGGAGAGGGAATGAGGGCCCTGGTGTCCCCTTTTATAGAGCAAGGGGAGGCCAGGGTTACACAAGGGTATTACAGGTGTCGGGGTGTATTGTGTCCCTTACGAAGAAGGGTAGGAACCCTGTCTTGTCGAAGACATTGTAGCCGACGTGGGCGTTGCTGTTGAAGCGTCCTTGAAGCGTGGCCTCCATCCTGAGCGCGGACGTGGAGGCGCGGCGAGGTGGAAGCCGTACAACACCCATCCCGGAACGTACAGGACGCGGCGGGGTCCCTCCGGGTCTTGGGGTACCTGTCCTCCAATAGCATGAAAGTGGTTAGGGCTCGAGGGGCGCGGAGCCGGCCTCGAGGCGGCGCCTACGGGGGGCTCGAGTCCCCGCAGGTATGGGCAAGTCCCGTGAAAATCGATTGAGCGGCAGGCATCTGGGCCTCGAGGCGTGGCTTGGACGTGCCACAGTGTAGGGCGTGGGTTAACAGTGCTTCACTGGTGCCTTTTCGCCCATACTTGTGGTGAAAACGAGACTTGACTCTGCCCCGGACCACTGTGGCACACGTTGTGTTACAGAGGACGTGACTGGAGTAGGTGGATGAATTAAGTGCGCGGTATGGGGCTGGCATCCGATGTCTGCACCGCTCGAGGGAGGCATAACGCGTCTCGAGGGATAGGCCGCTGTGCCAAAGAGGATCGAGGTCCCTGCGTGGGGTCTCGAGGTGTGGTGTTCGGTTGTGGGGGGCTCGAAGGGTAGTGGAGCGCTTGCCCGAGGCCTGACGTGGAGGGCTCGGGCGAGACGGAAAACGATCGTGCGCCCGAGGCCTGGCTTGGAGGGCTCGGGCGAGACGGAAAACGAGCGTGCGCCCGAGGCCTGGCTTGGAGGGCTCGGGCGAGACGGAAAACGAGCGTGCGCCCGAGGCCTGGCTTGGAGGGCTCGGCTCGGTGGGCCAGCGTTGTAGGCCTCGGGGGGTCGGCTTTTTAGGGGGTTAGACTAGTTAGGTCTGTTATTAACCGGTGTTCTAGGTTTACCCTATTTGTTTGCGTTGATTGGGGGTACCCCTTTTGCGGACCCCCGACAGTAGCCCCTGAGCCCTTGTTCGAGTGCTTGCACTCGAGCAGGGGCTCCCGTCTAGGATCTCGTGGGTTAGCTAACTGGCCTCGAGGGTTTCGTCGATTTGATTCTATGGGTGTCGTGCGAGCGACACCCGCGGGTGTAGTCCCCGAGGCCACGGGGGAGTGGTTAGAACTTCCTTGTGGGCTTTTTGCGAGTTCTAGTTGCGATTTTTAGGTTTAGGGGTGTCAGGCCCCCGAGTTTTTATACCCTCTTTCGTCGAGGGGTGCCAGGCTGAACCGGCCGGCCAGCTCTTCGAGCTGTCCGGCGCACCGGTTGCCCTGGCTTGTCATCCCGCGAGTCCTTTCGATCGGATGCGAGGGGGGATGCCTCGTACTACCCCGAGTGGGTGAGTATCGAGGTTCCCGGTGAGCTGGTAACGGGGAATCCAAGTGAGAGCTCGTGCCCCGTTCGATAGGGGTCGACTGTGGCCCGGAGGCGGTCTCATAAAGCAGGGGTGCTCAGTCTGCAGGAGTGCCAGGTCCATTCGATAGGACCCGGTGGCTCGATGCCTCCCTCCGAGGGGATTTCACTGCATGTCGAGCTCCGCGCCTTGGATACACATGAGGGGCCTCGAGGGCTTGGCCCTCGAGTGATGCCGCGAATGGCGCCCCTTGGTGTCCCTGACTCGGGTGCTCGAAGCCGGCTGTCGAACCCTCTTTCGTCGAGGGCCAGCCTTCGCTGCTTCGAGAATTAGGGCCGGGGCCCGTTTTTGGGTGCTCGAAGCCGGCTGTCGAACCCTTTTTCGAGGGCCAGCCTTCGCTGCTTCGAGACTTAGGGCCGGGGCCCGTTTTTTTACTTCCGGAAGAAGCCTTCGTCGCTTGGAATCCTTCTGCCCGTTGGGCGCGCCTTTTTAGGCGGAAACCGCCAGGGAGTGGAGATCGTGGCGCCCGGGCGGTGGGCGCGAAGTCGGAGCGGCGACCGCAGAGGGCCCCGGTAGTTGAGCGAACAGTGAGCTGCCGCGTGTTCCCTGCATCCGGCTCGAGACGCAGTAAGGTGGGCGCATTAAATGCTATGCGGTTACCTTTTTACGCCGTGGGAGACCCTGCCTGTAACAGAACCGACCAATTTGCACCAGATTAAGCACTGAAAACCTCCGCTCTCGCAGAAATCATCGAGTACTTAAGCTCGTACAAACCCGGTAGTCCGGAAATCTCGAAGGATTTCAAATCATTCAACGACATCCAGCCAAGATCGTACTTGTTCCACGAACATGCTCACGGGTTACAACACAGTTGCATAGAGTTCAAATTACATCGGAGTACGAAATAATATTACAAACCATAATTTGTAGTAGTAGCGGAAGCAACATAGTCTTTAAAACATAAGTTTGGATTGTTCATAGATACGGTGCCATCAGTTGACTGGGTCCACAAAAGCAACAGATGAGATAAGTGTTGACCATGCCCTTGGTCTAGTCATCACCCGTTACCGGGTACAAGCAGTTCTCGCAGTAACCATAAAAGCACTGGCCATCTGCAACAACAAGGGAAAAAAACCCTGAGTACGAGAAGGTACTCAGCTAGACTTACCCGTCATAAACCAAAAATAATGAGACTCCAAGGATCATGTAGGCTATATGAGTGGGGTTGGCTGTACATACTCCTTTGCATGAAAGCTTTAGTAGTAAAACTCAGTTTCAGATGTTGCCAATTGCTTTTAGTCATTAACTCTACCTTACTAGATTTGCACCTGTACTAAACAAGCACTTGCTAATTAATCAATCAAGAGTGACTATTTCATCAATAGCCTTTCAGATTCCATAACCATTTTAGTTCCATAAGTTCTACGGGAGATGATCTAAAGTCAATTACTCACTGTCCAGGAGCGATGGCGATTATAATCGATTCCTACCCAGCTGGGGATAAAATGTCTCACACTCGCCCGGCACATTCCGGCTACGGCAGTCGTAAGCTACCAGTCAGGAGATTCGAGAACACAATGCGCGGGACGGCCATGGGCCCTTCTACACCGGGGGTTATCTCAGTGCCAGGTCGCTCAATCTATAACTGCCCACGGTCATGCCAGGTCGATCAGGCCCTGCCTGCCCTCGGACCATGCCAGGTCGATCAGAATAGTTGCCCACGGTATAGTTGAGGCCCTGGGTGTTAGGCGTCAACATCTCCATCGCCGGCTCGAATAACCTTACTCGGCTTCACGGGAGGTACTCAGACCAACTCCGTTAAGTGATCGACGCGTTCAATTTGACTGAAGGGACATTCCCGAACGGGTCCTAGGCGACACAGACGGAAGACTACTAGCACACAGAACCCATGTTCTGCTGCTCTTACATCCCGCCTCCGTCTCAAATTAATTATCACATGGTTATCTCATGATAGCACAGGCTAAACATGATCAGTATCCACCTATTGCGGGAGACAGAAAATCACCCGACTTTTACCGGTCTAAGCAGGGCTAAGCATATAACGAGCCTAGACCTAAACAGGGATATCAAGATATATTGCAGGTGGACAAGGATAAGTAATAATGCATCAACGGTAGCAATCAATTCCTATAACCTAATGCATCATTCATCATCAGGTTAATTAGAAAACATTTGCAAACCGTAGGAGTTAGAATGCTCCGGGGCTTGCCTTTCTCAAAGTCTGACGGACGGTGATCGCGGCACTCGGGCAACTCGTCGGCGTCGGTCCCTCCGGCTTCTTCTGTCAAGTTCTCCTCCGGACTGGGCTCTTCCAGTATCGACTGGGTCTGGATCTCCTCCGCTGATCCTGTATGATGCATAATGCGCATGAATAGGATGAATGCACATAGAATGCATATGTGATGCTCATGATCACAGCAATCAGGAGATAAGCACATGTCATCTACTGCATTCTCTTTAACAAGGTAGTCAACATCATCCCAACTATTTAACCTATCATAATCAACTTGTTAAGCGATGTTGTCACCACATCAAAGTCTACTTAGTGAGTTTATTACCCTCTAATTACTTGCTGAAATAAATCTATTTACACATGCTTTAAACAGCAACCTAACCTAGACAGCTTCAGAAAAATCTACAGAAATTACTGGGAGTTAACAACACCTAATCTAGCTCCCTGTCCAAATTTCATCTCATTTAGACTTAAACTCCATTCTCTATGAAAAAGACAAATTCTATCATGGAAAGGTGCTTTGAACTACACACCCTAGCAAAAAGTGTCAAACAACAGATTTATTATTTTTCTACTGAGCTTCCTAGTACAAGAGCAATGTGCTTAAATTCTCAGGTTCATATTCCTCATATTTTAATTACTCCAAAATAAACAAGAAAACGACATTTAACCATTTTAAAAGCTACTGTCAAATTAATTTACAGAACAACCTTATATTATATTTTTCTCTGAAACTACACCTTCATACAAACCTAACAAAACTAGAATCACATTTTTCTGACTGATATATAATTAGTTATGCATTTTCCAAGTTATCAGCACTTTCCTGATGTAAATAAATCTACCCATAAAAATATCACTAAGAATGCATTCAACAGTTTTCACTGATAGATCTAAACATGCTTGACCTAACAAAATTTGTTTCACAGGATTTGGACATAAAATGAGCCTTGTATGAATTTTTGAAGCCTTACATGAATTCTGCAAAACACATTTTAAAAGAAAACTCAATCCTAACGTACGGACTCCCTTCTTGATTCGGCCGAGGCACAAGACAGACGCTCGGCACACCCGGCGCGACTCGGCCGAGGCTCGAGGCGAAGGCTTCGGCACACCCGGCTCAACTCAGCCGAGGCTCAGACGTACTCGACCGATTCGGCCGAGGCTCAGACACATTTTACCGATTCGGCCGAGGCACACTGACAGCCGAGGCTAACCTATTCAGCCGAGGCTACTGACTCAACCGAGACTTACTGACTCAACCGAGACTAACTCAACCGACTCGGTCGAGGCTCGAGGCGAAGGCTCGGCGCATCCGGCTTTCCGAGGCCTACGGCACCCAAGCTCTTCCCTTTCTCTCTTTCTTACTGCCAGCCGGGGCCCGCTAGTCAGGGCGACCAAGCTTCCGAGGCCAAGCTCGGCACGTTACCGCGCGAGGCCAGGCTCGGCAGTCAACGGCGGAGTTTTGCGCCGTGGTCGTTGACCGGCCCTAGCTCGTCGACGGCGACGCTTCCGGTGACACTGAGACCATCACTGGGTGCGGGTTTGTGAGGCGAACACAACTAACCGACTCGCTGAGCCAGAGGGATACCGGAGCAAGCTCGACGGCGGCCATGGCGGAGCGGCGGCTCTGCGACTCGGCGGCGGAACTCTTTCCGGCGGCTTGCGACTCGGCGAGATTAACACTAGCCTAAGCAAGACCTAAGCGACCTATTCGGGCAACCTTCGAGCCTCGGTAACCGCAGCATTGCTCGGAGCTATGCACGGCGGCGGTCCATGGCGGACACGGCGGCGACACGGCTCGGTTCCGGCTGAACATGGCGGCAGAGAGGTCTCCATCGAAACCTAGGCAACTACGGTGGTAGGGAAGACTAGAACATGGCTCGGTTTAGGATGGCTTGGCCGGAGATGGCCGGTCCACGGTAGGGTCATGGCGGCGGCCATGGCGGGAGCTTGCGGATGGCATCTGCTGTTCCGGCGGCTAGAGAGGGAGAAAGGGGGAAACCAACCCTTACCGGAGAAAGAGGAGATTAGGGCGGAGAAACTGGCGGGAAGAATCGAACGGCGGTGAGCGGTGGAGCAGGTAATCGCTCGCCGAGGTTCGGCGGGCGGCGGCGGCGTGGAGCTCTGGTGAAGATGGAGTGGAGTGGAGCGAGGGAGAGAGTGAGCAATGGAATGCTCCTCTGGTTGCAAGCACGGGGCGGAGCGAAGGCAAAAGGAACGAAGTGCTAGGTGCATTGCACCTGGCCGGTTCCCGTCGGGGGAACTCCCGACCGGACGCGACGGCGTCAGGCGTCGCGCTCCACGCGGCGAGTGCGGACGCGGTGCTTGGAGCGACGTGGCGAGTTCGGGCGCAAACCACGGGCGGCGAAGTCGGTGGTTTGGCCGGCCGGCGAAGCGGTCTCGCGGCTGCAGGCGGATTCTGCCGACGCGGAGGGAGCGGCGTCCGCGAAGGAGAAGAAGGAGAGACTGACAGGCGGGGTCCACTGGGGTTAAACTAATGAAGTTTGGTTAAAAACTTTGATGCTCTATAACTCCTAAACTAAGCCGAATTAGGAAAAGGTCCTAAAAGCAAAGTTGCTTAGAATTTTGTAAGGAACAAATCATCTTTATGGCTCAAGTCCAAATTCTGCTTAGAAAAAGAAATTTACTTCTAATCCATTTTTCTAATGCAAGAAATCACATTTTAAAAGCTTTTTCTGAGAAAGTGCTTTAAAGCAAAGTTGTTCCTTTCATCAAGATCTACAACTTTGTTATAAAGCACTTGGTCAGAAACAAAAAGCATAACAAGGTTATACTTAGACACTACACAAGGACTTAAGCACTTCAACAAACATATGCACATGAAATGATGAGATGCCATGCTCATGCCATGCCAGATTATGCATTTAGGGATTGCTTAACACCGGGGGTGTTACACCGCCCGTCGGGGTTTCCCCTTATAAATATCGAGAGAGGGGAAAAGGAACCCTTTACTTTGCCTTTGCCTTCACCGCCGCCGTAGCCTTCACGCGCCCTCTCCTTCGAGCTAGTTGGTTGGGGATTTTCCGGCTGCCCGTCCGCTGCTCGGGTCCGCGCCGCGCCACCGCCATGGCCGCCCAGACACAAGTGCTGCCGGCCGAAGACTGGAGCTCGTCGAAGGTGACGCGGAGCGAGATGGACTCGTTGGTGGCCCAGGGGCTTCTGCGCCCCAACCCGGAGGAGGGACCCGCGTGGTGGGTTATCCCGTCGGCGGAGCACCGGGAGCCGCACCCGCCGGAGAGGTACGTGGTGAGCTTCACGCGCTACCACCGTATGGGGCTCGGCGTCCCGCCGAGCCGCTTCATGTGGGGGCTGGTCCACCACTTCGAGGTGGAGCTGCAGCACTTCTCCCCCAACTCCATCTCGCACGCCGCCATATTCGCCGCGGTGTGCGAGGGGTACCTGAAGATGGAGCCGCACTGGGAGATGTTCGTCCATCTCTTCCGGGGCGAGCTCTTCATCAAGGCCCTAAAGCCCAGCGGGAGGCGGCTCGTGCGCATGGGCTCCCTCGCCATAACTACGAGGGCTGGGACCTCGTCGGCCAACGTCCCTCGTGAATACCTGCGATACAAGCTTTCCACCAACCAGGCGGGGTGGGACGACCATTGGTTCTATCTGCGGAATGAAGATGGTCTCTTTCCGCAGTACACCGGCAGGGTCCTCGCTCAACGCCCGGAGAAGTGGACCTGGGGCGTCGCGGCGGACAGGCAACGCCACCTGGCCCCGCTGATGAAGATGATGAAGACGCTGGTGGATGAGAAGAAGTTGACCGTGCAAGCGGTCATTTGGGCGTTCCACCAGCGAAGAGTTCTCCCGCTGGCGGACCGCCCCCTTCTTATGCACGAGATGGGGCCGGAGGCCAAGCTCGAGGCGCTTAATCGATCGAGGATGGCCGAGGAGAGGCTGTCCCGGAACGAGGGCGTCTCCCGGGTGTCAATCACGATCCAGGGGCCGTTCATCCCTGAGTACACCCACCTGGTCGCCATGGCACCCGACGAGGGGTGTCTCGACCTGGTGAGCCTCCCTCGAGCCAAACTGTTCCGAGCCCCCTCCCCCTTTCTCCTCCTTCGAACCTTTTGCATTCTTCTTGTGGTTTGTCTCGTCACGCTTCTTCCTTTTTCAGGGGGCGTTTACTTGTCGCGCGTCGAGGCCCCCGGTGAGGGAGGATGCCGCGGATACTCAGGTGAGGCGCCTCTCTGCTCAGAAAGTCAAGGAGAGCAAGGATGCCAGGAAGAAGAAAGAGAAAAACAAAAACCTGCGTCGCTTGGCTCGGGAGCAGAGACTGGCGAAGGCTCGTCGCAACCGTCAGCCTGGAGACGGGTCCCCCGAGCTGAGCTCCTCGAGCTCGGAGGAGGAGAGCGGTGATGAGGAGGAGAGCGACGACGAGGGGATGGATGCGCGCCTGAGGCGCGCGGGGGTCGTCCATGACAGGGCTGACCGCTCCTCTGTGCAGGAGGGTATGCTGGAGGTCCCCCGGCGAAGGGACCGCGCGGGACGCAGCCGCGGAAGGCGGCGCCGAACCCTGCCTCATCGGGGGCCCGAGGTCCGTCGAGCTCCGCGGCGGACGTGCCCCCGGTTGTGAGGAAGCCCCGAACCCGGAGCGCCTCCACCACAGCACCAACGGAGGCCACCCCCGCGCCAGCCCAGGCGGGAGGTCTGGAGAAGGGCCGGGCCTCGAGAAGCGGCCGACAGGTCGAGAAGGATTTCGGGCCCGACCGCCGCGAGCCGTCAAGGGCGCCGTCGAGCCCGCGGAGGAGCGGGCGTCAGGAGGAGGCGTCGACCCCGCGCCATCACGAGCTTCGGGGAGGGAGCCCCCGGGCATCTCGTGACCAGGGGCGTGAGCGTCCCCGGAGTCTGTCGCCGCACCGCCGCCGGGACACAGAAGCGGACGCAGGAGGGCGCGAACCGCCGCCAGCGCGAGCGCCGGAGCGGGTCCCGGAGCCCGCGCCGGGGCGGGCGCCACTACGACAGCACGAGGGAGGTACGGTCGCCCTCCCGCGACGTGGGGCGGAAGGAGGGCTCTCCCTCGAGGTCAAGCCACGGGAGGCGTCGGGAGCCCTGCCCCCATCCCAGCCCTGCGGAGATGGCCCAGGCGCAGGGCTCGAGCCGTGGGGTGGGCTCGAAGCCCCCGAGTGGGTCCGGCGATTCCGGGAAGAAGCCCAGCCGCCGCTTTGGGTGAGTAATTTTCTTGGATCCTCGTCGGCAGCGAGGCTTGACCTCTTTACTTTTGATGATGCATGCCATCTCTGGTCTCTCAGGGGAAGCGCTCCTACCCGGAGCTGGACCTTGCTGCGTCCAAGCGGGCGAAGGCCTCGAGCCCCGTCGAGGCACAAGCACCTCGAGGTATGGCACCCTCCTCCGCAAGAGAAGCCGCTTGGGCTGGAGAAGGCTCGAGCTGCCATGGCTCGAGGTGGTCAGATGATCGTCGCGAATTTTGGTGAGGCTGTCGCCGTCGACCGCAGGGGTCGAGGCATTCCTCTTGATTCTGATATCAATGTCATCTCGTATTGCAGGGGCCTCAGCTCACGGCATCGAGCCCTCCGCTACCATGCTTACTGAGGCGCTGCCGTCTCCCCCTTCTCCTCCTGCGACGGCGTCTGTCGGGAGCGCCATCCCTCCCCCCGCTACAACGGCTGTTCCGGGGGAAGCGCCTGGGGCGAGCACGGCCCTGCCGGTGTCTGGGGCCGAGGAGACTACGCCCTCGAGGCCCCGACGGTGGAGGACCTCCTGAACGAGTTGGAGCAGGGGCCCGCCCTCGCCGCGGGCTTGCCGGTGGTGGAGGGCACCCGAGGCGCCGGCAAGTGCTGACGAGACGCAGGAGGGCCCGGCCAGGGAAGAGCCGGGGCCCGTGCCGTCGGGCGGCCGGCCATAGCTGGGGCAGCTCGGGACGGAGGAGGATCAGCCCGACATCGAGCTCGACCGACCAGGTATGGCCGTTTCCTGACGCGCCAAGCCCGCCCCTTGCCATGGTCCACGTCGAGCGGCCGGTCCAGCGGGGGGCTCCGCGCGAGGTGCGGGCCATCTTTCGGGAGGTGGCCGAGCTCATGGCGGAGGCGGAGCGGTCCTGCTCCGAGAGGCGGGCCGGTCCGCACAGGTGTCGGCCGCCCTCGCGAGGGCTGAGGCGGAGCTTCAAGATCTCCGCGCTGAGCTGAGCCGGAACGCCCAATGGCGAGCCGGCTCACGAGGCGGAGGCGGAGGTCCGGGCGGCCGAGGTGAGTTGTCGCTGATCCAAGTAGAGGCCGCAGC
>CM019823.1:39020443-39286487 GCA_009763385.1 Coix lacryma-jobi var. lacryma-jobi
CACCGCCGAGTGCGAGCCCTTCTTCCTCAGCGCCGGTGAGAAGCCGTCTGACTCGGGTCGACGAAATTCGCCGCCGTCGCTCCACCTCTCCTCCCTCTGACCTCTGATATTCCTTCCTTGTCTTCTTGCGCCCCTAACCGGCTACTGGTGACCGTGCCTGGTGTACAGAGTCGCCGGATCGCCGGAGTGCCGCGCGGTCGTCTCCTTCCTCGACCCGCACCCTCGACCGTATCGAGCCCCAAGCCTCGGGCGAATCGCACTACCCTCGAGCACGTTCCCGAGCCACACCCTCGAGCACATCCTCGAACCCCGCCCCTCGAAGCAGTCGAGACTAGCCTCAGCCTCGGGCGAATCGCACTACCCTCGAGCCGCAAGCCTCAAGTAAGCCGAGGCCTCCCTCGAGAAGTCTGCCGCAAGAGAACCCGCCGAGGCCTCCCGTCGAGCCTCTTTTTCCATCCGCCTCGCCGAGCCTTGCCTCTGACTCCCGGTGAGCCCGCAAAGTCTTTCCCACCCTCTGCTTTCCCAGCCGAGGCCTCGTGCAGCCGGTCCGCCGCCACGCCTCGTCGGCGAGCGCTCCGACTCGTGCACAGTGCTCCTTTTCTTTTAGAAGATGTGAATAGTCTTGCTATTTCATCTTTTCGTATGATTTGTATTGCTCTAAATTCTGAAAATTTTACAGTTGAGTCTTTATACTATGTAGTATTTTATAAAAATATGAAACTTGACTTTCTGCAAGAATTTGAAAATGTAAAATCCTCTTTTAATTAATAAATGATGGTTTTGGGATTTTAGAAAATCTTTTATAACCCAAAAAATCATGAAGAGGAGATAAATTTTTGTGAGCTTCCTATGCCATGTTAGTCTCTGGTGAAATTTTGAAGTCTTTTGGAACAAGTTGATTTTTGAGCATTTATTTTTTAATTGTTAAATAGTGCCTTTTGTTAATTAATGTCTGATTTTATTTGAGCACCTTAATGACCTCCAAAAATTATGAAATTGTTTTGCCATCTATCTACACCATAATGAACTTATGTGATTAATTTGATAATTTTTGGAGCAACTGCATAAAATGACCTTTTTAAATAATTAAGAAAAACAGAAAATGTGATTAAGGTTCATGTTGTATGCCCTGTGTTGCATTGTTCATGCTAGCATACTCATAAGCATACATCCTTGCATCCGTTTAGTGACCGAAGGAGAAGGCGTCAAGATCGAGGCAGCCGCTGACGAACCTGTCCCCGAGGCTACCCCGAGCTCCGACACCTGCCCTGCCGCCCTCGAGCCTGCCCTCTTTGCTCTTCAAGGCAAGCCCCGGTGCATTTAACCCCTTTCCTTGAATTTATAAAATGATTTCCTTAAATGCTTTTGAGTTAAATTATTGCATTAGGTTTATAGGAGTTGTGTGCTATCCTAATCGATGCACTATCCACCTTGACCACTGATACACCCGATACCTGCTTTTCAAAAGTATTTGAAAAATGCTTAGCAATGCCTATTGAATTAGACTTTGCAATAAAATGCCACTTTCAAAAGTGTGATCACTGAAAAATCTTTATGGGAATTTGGCTTTACTTCCCGTTCGATGACTGCTTGCCTAGCTAGCATGTGGTCATTGTCGAGAAGAGGTTGTCCGCGCGTACGGTGCCGTCATGTTGTAGTCCGGGACTCAACAGTTGTTGAACCGACGGGACAGGGTTGAAAAACTGACAGGACCTGTACTCTTGGGTTAGAGTACCGAGGTGCTTGTTGCTGACGGAAAAAACTTAGGGACCATCCGTATGGGGGTCTGCTGGTCAAGACTTGTAACTATTCACATACTTCGGAAAGCTCTGGCTCCGAGGAATCCTTTATTGGACCGACAACCGCGCACTGGGAGTGGAGAGATGACGGAAGCAGTACCCACGTGGTCGTCGTACCTGGATAGGAGTGGTGTACTGTACTTCCGGGTGGCGTAGGACCGGGCCCAATCTTGGAGGAATCGTGGTAGACGAGTTGGCATATGCAAGCTTGGTGCGACATATGCAGTGTGGATAGGGATCCTCAGCTGAGTATTATTTGTCCGGATTAACGTTGCTCCTCGGTTATGGAGACTTGGTCCACTGACTGTCAACGGAGAGTGGTTCTCAAATAGGAATGTTTTGAAATGTAAAATGAATCAGGAACGATGAAGAATTGAGGAATACTGAATCTTTCCAAAATAAATAAGGTTTACAAAATGCTTTTCTGCAAAATACCTGATCTTGCTTAAGCCTTACCTTGACTACCCTAAGCCTCTCATTCCCGAGTTTTCTCCTTTTCTTTAGTCGGGTAAGTCTTGTTGAGTACCCCAGTACTCAGGGTTTGTTACCCATGCTGCAGGTATGACTGAGACCCCGATGTGTCTTGCGCCCTGCTGCATGACCATCGTCCAGGAAGAGGCCGATGAGGCCGAAGAATAGTTGTGCACCCTCGGGCTGGGTGATTATCAGTATCTTTATTTTGTTGTACTCCGCTACGTTGCCTTTGTCTATTTCTATTATCAGAACTTGGTTTGTAATAACTGCACCTTAATTTCTATTTGGAACCCTGCTTTGTAAAACTAATGTTATTTAAGTCTTCCGCTCTTTATTCCGATGTTATTTGTAAAAGTATGCAATGCTGTAACCGAATTGTGAGATGATCCTGCGGACATTGGGCACTGATGTAGCCCGGTGGCGAACAGGTCTTAATCACATGGAACATGGGTTCGGCTGTCAGAGGTTGATAGGGACACGTGGGCCATGAGATTAGGGCCGTTCCGTCACAGCCCACTCCTCCCTCCTTGATCAAAGTAAGATTGAGGATGTTGTAGATACATGCAACATAGGAGTAACATGTGATAATCTTGATGAATCTTTTTATGCTCCCATTATTGTTGCTCCCACCAATGCATCATCATCATCTAGCTCAACTAAAATGCCAACTTATACTACATATGATTCATCATTAGTAGTAGAAAATGAAAACCTTAAAAACAAGGTGTATGAGCTCACTCATGCTTTAGGCAATGCCTATGGTGGAGATGCCCGCTTGCTTAAGTGCTTGGGTAGCCAAAGATGTCCACTCAACAAGGAGGGACTTGGATATACCCCCAAGAAGGGCAAGACCGCTTTTGTTCCTCACAAGACTAGTTTTGTGAAGAGCAATGGTCGGTATTGCCATAATTGCAAGCAATCCGGGCACATAGAGCAAAATTGCTTTAACAAGAACAAGAACAAGAATAATGCTCATGTTACATCCATTAGACTTGATTCTTGTTATATGCTTGCAAAGGGCACTAATGGTGTGAAGGCTAAGTATATTGGTGCACCCATGGTTGGCCCAAAGAAGAAGGCAATTTGGGTGCCCAAGAGCTTGGTAACTAACCTTGGAGGACCCAAAAAGGTTTGGGTACCTAAAAAGAATTAATCTCTTTTGTAGGTGAATTATAAGCAGGAGGAAGGCATTGGGTGCTTGATAGTGGGTGCACTCAACACATGACCGGAGATGGTAGAATGTTCAAATCAATCAACACTAGTGACAATGATCATGCGGATGCTATCACATTTGGTGACAAAAAGAAAGGCAAGGTCAAAGGCTTGGGCAAGATTGCAATATCCAATGACTTGAGCATCTCCAATGTGCTATTAGTGGAATCTCTCAACTTCAACCTATGTCAGTGGCACAATTGCGTGACTTGGGTTTCAAATGCATATTTGGGGTTGATGATGTGGAGATAGTGAGTGTTGATGGAAGTGACTTAGTGTTCAAAGGATTTAGATATGAGAACCTTTATTTGGTGGACTTTGATGCAAGTGAAGCTCAATTGACAACATGTTTATTCACCAAATCAAGTATGGGTTGGCTATGGCATAGGCGCTTGGGACATGTTGGAATGAAGCAACTAAAGAGGCTAGTAAAGCATGACATGGTGAGAGGACTAAAGATGTTCACTTTGAGAAAGACAAGCTATGTAGTGCATGTCAAATGGGAAAGCAAGTTGGAAACACCCATCCTAACAAAGGAATGATGAGCACTACACATGCACTTGAGTTGTTGCACATGGACTTATTTGGACCAACTACATATACAAGTATTGGGGGGAAACAAGTATGGCTTTGTGATAGTGGATGACTATACAAGATACACATGGGTCTTCTTTCTTGTTGACAAAAGTGAAGTGTTTGGAGTATTCAAAACCTTGTCAAAAGAAGCCAAAATGAGTTTGATAGAAGAATCAAGAAAGTGAGAAGTGACAATGGAAGTGAGTTTAGAAACACAAGAGTTGATGAGCTATGTGATGATTTGGAATCAAACATCAATTCTCGGCCAAGTATAACCTCAATCCAATGGGATAGTTGAAAGGAAGAATAGGACACTCATTGATTATGTCAAGATCTATGCTTAGTGAATACAATGTGAGTGATTCTTTTTGGGCCAAAGCAATCAACACAGCTTGCTATTATAACAACCGGCTCTATTGTCACCCTCTACTGAAGAAGACACCATATGAGCTTCTCAATGATAGAAAGCCCAACATTGCATATTTCCGGGTCTTTGGGTGCAAGTGCTACATATTGAAGAAGGGCACAAGACTTGGCAAGTTTGAAAAGAAGTGTGATGAAGGGTTCCTACTTGGTTACTCCACTACAAGCAAGGCATATAGAGTGTGGAACAACATATCAAGAATAGTTGAAGAAGTCCATGATGTTGAGTTTGATGAAACCATGGCTCTCATGAAGAACAAGACAATCTAGATGATGTAAGATGAACGCAATTGGTGGAGCTATGAAGAACATGGACATCGGTGATATAAGGCCAAAGCAAGTGATTGACATAGAAGATGACAAAGATCAAGTACTCACTCCTCCAACCATGCATGGCAATGATATTGCAAGCTCTAGTGGTTCTCAAGATCAACAAGACGCTAGTACAAGTACAAGTGCTCAACCGGAACAAGTGCTTCAACCAACACATATTGCAAGAGATCATCCTTTAGATCAAATTGTTGGTGACATAAGAAGAGGTGTGCAAACAAGATCAAAATTGGCTTCATTTTGTGAGCACTACTCATTTGTATCATCTATTGAGCCAACCAAAATTGATGAAGCTTTGATGGATGTTGATTGGGTGAATGCAATGCATGAAGAGTTAAACAACTTCACCCGCAATGATGTTTGCGAGTTAGTGGAAAGACCAAAGAACACAAATGTTATTGGTACAAGATGGGTCTTCCGAAACAAGCAAGATGAAGATGGCATTGTTATAAGAAACAAAGCAAGATTGGTAGCACAAGGTTACACTCAAATGGAAGGTATTAACTTTGGAGAAACCTATGCACCGGTTGCTGGATTGGAGGCCATTAGAATTCTACTTGCATATGCTTGTTCTCACAACATCAAGCTCTATCAAATGGATGTGAAAAGTGCTTTTCTCAATGGATTCATAAATGAGCTAGTGTATGTTGAGCAACCTCCCCCCGGATTTGAAGAATTGAAGAAGCCCAACCATGTATACAAGCTCAAGAAGGCACTTTATGGGTTAAAGCAAGCACCAAGAGCATGGTATGAAAGATTGAGAGACTTCTTGCTTGCAAAAGGGTTCAAATTGGGAAGTTGACACACCACTCTCTTCACCAAGAAAATTGGAAGTGACTTGTTTGTGTTGCAAATCTATGTGAATGACATCATATTTGGATCAACCAATCACTACTTGTGAAGAGTTTGGAGAGATGATGGCTAAAGAGTTCGAGATGTCTATGATTGAGAGCTTGTTACTTCCTTGGTCTACAAGCAAATGAAGAAATTGAGATAAGACAGACATGCATATGTTGAGTAAGCAAGAGCAATACTCAAATGTTACTAAATGCTTTGGAGACTAGCTACAAACAAGCAAAGAAAGACAATCATGTTAGATGTCAAGGCTCAAGACAAGGATGATCAAGTAGACATAGAGTTAGTGACAATGGAACCAAATAGCTAATGAGATGCATGGTGGATGCATATAATCAGCTTGGGGTCAATGTATGCTACATTATGTGACCACATGTCAAAAGATGTCATTCAAGTGTGGCAGTGTGAAGATTGTCTCCATGTATGATAGTGCATTTCAAGCATCTCCAAAGATTATAAGATATAATAGCAAACTGAGATATCTCACTAAATGTTGGATGCTCAATGGGCATCAACTTCAATTTGAATTAATACTATTCCGATTATGCAGGAACTGGATGCAGGACACATCGGGCACTTGTCAATTGCTTGGAAGATCACTTGTCTCATGGTCATCAAAGAAGCAAAATAGTTGCACTCTCTACCGCCGAAGCCGAATACATATCCGTGGGTAGTTGTTGTGCACAATTGTTATGGATGAAAGCTACATTGCAAGATTATGGAATCAAGTTTGGACAAGTACCTTTGCTATGTGATATGAGAGCGCCGTCAAAATAGCCACCAACCGGTTCAACACTCAAGGACAAAGCACATTGATATAAGGCATCACTTCATTAGAGACCATCAAGCCAAGAAAGATATATCTATTGAAAGTGTGGGCACCGATGATCACTTGCCGATATCTTCACCAAGCCACTAGATGAAAGAAGGTTTTGCAAACTAAGGAATGAATTGAATATCATAGACTTCTCCAACATGAGTTGAATGCACCCCCACTTATGACATGCCTCTCCTCCAAGAAAGCAAAGGTGAAATTGTTTGACATGTGCATTCATTCTTATTAGGTTGTGATCTAGTTTATATAGCCATCACATTGCTTATTTAGGCTCATTCATGGTAAATCAAATAAATTTGAAGTATATATGGTACCACTATTGCTTCTATGTTTGACTTGATCTAGTGGTAGCATATAACTTGTTTGTGAGCTTGTAACTCTAGTGTTTGATCTAGTAAGTGAGCAATGGGTGTTTAACCAACGTGAGTAGGATAACCATTGTAATATGTGTGAAGAAGCTTACTCTAGAGCAAACCATGTTAAATATCCTATGCTCATGGGCTAGATTAAGCCACAACTTGACACTAGTTTGATCCTCACATATGAATCTCATAATGCAAAGTTTGTCTCCTTTCATTACAACTTGCCCTACTTTTATGATAATTGTTGACAAAGGGGGAGAAAATGATGACAAAGATATGAAGGAGAAAGAGATATGCTAAAGATAAAAAGAGACATGTCAAGTAAACCTTCAAATAGGATCGGAACATACAAATAGGGGGAGCAAGCTCATAAACGTGAATTGTTGCATTGTGATTGTTGCATTTGAAATGTGCATATTTCATATGTTTGATTATAATGCATAAGATATTTATGTTGATATTCATGCTTATGTGGTGAATGCTAGTGTTAGAACATGATTGATGATATGATTAGCTAGACATTCTTGTACTTTTGTATTTTCAAGTGGTTCAAGAGCCTTATTATAATATTGGTCTCACGGGTTCTTGAGTTTTGATGTATGTCTAGTGACAAATGATGCCAAGGATGGTTTAACATGTGCACTCTGATTGGTATCATGCTTCAAAGGTCCATTCTTATGCCTTAGCATCATTATTGGTAGTATTGCTCACCCACATTTCATATCCATACATACGTGCCAAATCTAGAACCAAACTCTATAGCACATATGTAGGGGGAGCTAATACTATCAATATGGTTACCCAAATTTAAAATACATATCTTTGTTTAGGTTGTCATCAATTACCAAAAATGGGGAGATTGAAAGCCCTAGTTTCGTTTTGGTTAATTGATGAAACCTATTTGGTCTAATCCCATTGCTAAGCATGTGTGTAACTTATAAGAAAGGATTGTGACCAAGCCAAGTGGTAGAGCTAGCAAGGTGGCAACCATGGAGGATGGTGATAGCCACAAGCATTCAAGAGATCAAGTGCTCTACCATTGGTGAAACAAAGAAGAGAAGAGATGGAGCAAAGAAGCCCGAAGGCAAAGGTATAACCTATAGGGCTCTTTGTTTTGGTGATCAAGACACTTAGCAAGTGTGATCACATTTAGGATACATAGCCATACTATTAAGAGGAGATTATTCACGGTTTATGCGGTGTTCAAGTGCCACTAGGTGTTCTCTAACTTATCAATACTATAGACCTAGTGAGTGACTGACAAAACCCTTGATAAATGCTTTGCAAAATGCTAACACACGTACACAAGTGTTGGAACACTTTGGTGTTGGCACATGGAAGCAAGGGTAGAAGTTAGAAAGTGAAAGGTGCTGAGTTAGGGGCATCGGACGCTGCTGGCGGCAGCATCGGACGCTGGGCCGAGCGTCCGGTGGCAAACCCTAACCACTGACAATTGTTGAGGAAACATCGGACGCTGGCAATACACTGGTGCAGAGTCCGATGGTCATGACGTGGCGTGAGCGTGCTTTCCAGGGAGCATCGGACGCTGGCCTGCGTCCGATGCCAACCCATCGGACGCGTCCGATGTGTTCTGGACCTCTCTGGAACCTTTCTGTTGTGTCATCGGACGCAGGGGTTGAGCGTCCGATGTGAAGGTGCCGGCGCGTCCGATGTGGCGCAGAAAAGAGCTGAAACGAGCAATGGCATCGGTGCGTCGATGCCTGCATCGCGTGTCCGATGTCACTTTAACTGAGGCGTGAAGAAATATGACCGTTGGGATCTAACGAGCTGAATTCATAACAGGGGGACACGTGGTGCTCATCAGAGCATCAGACGCTGGGGTAGCGTCCGATGGTCCCGACACCGGCACGTCCGATGCCTCTGTTTCGGGTCCAACGGCTAGGCCGACTTGTGTGGCCTATTTAAGGGGCTTGGCCGGCTTGCTATGTATTGCTCTTGCACTTTTTGATTCTTAAGCATACTAGTGAGCTTTGGCAAGCCTCCCAACTCATCTCCCAAGTTGATTTGATCAAACCAAGTGAGATTGAGTGATCTAGTGTGTAATTTGAAAGAGTTCAATCTAGTGGCACTAGTTCTTCGCATCGCTTTGAGTTTCTTGTTACTCTTGGCATTTGCCGGTGCCTAGACGGCTTGGAGGTGTTGTGGTGTTGTTGGCAAGAGAAGGAGATTGTTCTTGGCCACCACCGATCGTGATTGTGAGAGGTTTTGGAGCCTCACCTCGTCGGAGCGGCAAGAGGCATCCTTAGTGGATTGCTCGTGTCATTGAGCTACCTCACTAGCGATAGATTCTTGTGGCGCTCTTTGTGAGCTTGGCTTTGTGTCAATTAGCCACCGGATCACCTAGTGTTGGTCGACACAACGGGGAGTAGCGTGCCGGCAAGCACGTGAACCTCGGGATAAATCTTGGTGTCCCGTGTGCTCATTGTGATTGCTTCCACATCTTGGTGATTGGTCTTCATATTTATATTCTTCGTGATTGGCATCTCAGGTGGATTTCATCGGTGATTGGCTCTCTACTAGACGACCCCGAAGGCTCGGTGAAATCACTTATATCTAGCTCATTTACTTCGTGTATTTACATCAAGCTATTCATTTGTGTACTTACTATCACTTGTTGTATATCTTTTGTCATATACCTTGTGTAGTGATATTGTGATTAGATTACATAGTTCATTCTTTGCACACACTTGTTTTTCTTGTATCTTCTTGATAATAGTTGTGCTAGAGCTAGTTTATTCCGCATTAGCTTCTAGCTCTAATTGCTTGTGTGCTATAGTTTTATTAGGTAGAATTATTGGATAGGTGGCTTGCAACACACTATTAGACTAGTGCAAAAAGCTTCGCCATTTGTTATACTAATAGTGTTTGCCTAAGTAATTTTTGTAGATTTTTAATTAGGCTATTCACCCCCCTCTAGCCAATTTGGACCTTTCACACGGGGTTCCAACGAAGACCACAACAACAAAAGGCAGAGGAAAGAACACGCCAGAAGAGTGCACCACATGACTATCGAAGGACCACACAAGTTTGGACGATGGTCCCACATCCCAATTACCTTTGATGCTAGTGATATGAATTTGAAGGACTACCCTCACACTGATGCCTTGGTAATCGAGACCAATCTCGCAGGTTGGACAGTCACCAAGATTCTAGTAGACACAGGGAGTTCTGCGGATATCTCTTATTTGCCTCAACCTTCGATAGCATGAAACTAGACAGAAACCTCCTTCAGCCCGCTGGCAACCCTCTATATGGTTTTGGCGGACAACAAGTCAGGGCAATCGGGAAAATCTCTTTATCTGTCACCTTCAGTGATCAAATAAATTGCAGAACAGAACATATAACCTTCGATGTGGTAGATATGTTCTACCCATACAACACCATTTTTGGTCGAGGAGTTACCAATACGTTCAATGCGGTCATCCACCCAACATACCTTTGTATGAAACTTCCTGCTTTGAAGGGGGTCGTTGCAGTCTATGGAGACCAAGACATAGCAAGAGCCGCTGAAGGAACAGTAGCACCAGGACAACGTAATGTGCACAATTTAACAAAGCCACAGACAACAAGCCTATGTAACGAAGGTGAAACACATAGTGACCAAAGGAGAGCATCACCCAAAGAGGAAACCAAACCTGTTCACCTCTTCGAGGGAAACACTAAGAAGAAGGTAATCATCTCAGCTCACCTACATCCCCAATCAGAAAACAACCTCATCTGTTTTCTCAAAGAAAACTCAGGCACCTTCGCTTGGTCTGCTGAAGATAACAGATCCTTGATTGAACCCTGCCTAAATATAAAACAAGGGTATCGTCCAGTCAAGCAAAAGCTCCGCAAAATGTCCGAAGAAAGAAAAGAAGCAGCGAGGGCAGAGGTAAACAGACTCTTGGATGCAGGGGGTCATCCGACCCGTCAAATATCCATCATGGCTCTCAAACGTGGTCCTAGTCCAGAAAAGAACAAAAAATGGAGAATGTGCATGGATTTCACATGCTTGAACAAAGCTTGCCCGAAGGACGATTTTCCTCTACCGAATATAAGCACCTTGGTGGACATAGCAGCCGGCTGCCATATGCTTTCCCTCCTCGACTGTTTCTCGGGTTACCACCAAATCTGGATGAATGAGAACGACAAAGAAAAACAAGCTTTATCACCCCTTCGGGCACCTTTTGCTTCTGGCGAATGGCAGAAGGTTTAAGAAACGCAGGGTCTACCTTCGCTCGCATGACGTCCGAGGTTTTCGAAGATGAGCATGTCATCTTCGCTTAAGTTGATGACCTGATTGTACAAAGCCATCAGAGAGAGAATCACATATCAGACTTGACAAGAGTTTTCTCCAACCTTCGATCAACCGAATTGAAATTAAACCCCGAAAAATGTGTTTTCGGAGTCAGCGAAGGAAAACTACTAGGTTGCATCGTGTTAGCAAGGGGAATCAAAGCTAATCCTGAAAAATAGATGTCATCCTCAATATGGAACCACCAACGACCAAGAAAGCAGCTCAACGACTGTCAGGGCGATTGGCAGCTCTTAGCAGGTTCATCTCGAGATCAGCTAAACGAGGGTTACCTTTCTTCGAAACCTTGAGAAGCATTGCTCCATTCAACTGGGGACCTCGACAACAGAAAGCTTTTGAGGACTTAAAAAGATATCTCATCAACATGACCGTCCTTACCAGCCCCAGCAAAGGGGACACGCTACTACTATACGTTGCAGCTTCGCTACACGCCGTCAGCGCAGTGCTGATAAAGGAACTGCACGAAGGCAACAAAACCAAACAGTCTCCCATCTATTATGTGTCAGAGACCCTCGAAGGTCCCAAGAAAAACTATTCAGAGCTCGAGAAGATAGCGTATGCCGTGGTCATGGCGTCAAGAAAACTCAAACACTATTTTCAGGCGCACGAAGTCCAAATACCCTCAACTTACCCCCTCGAGAACATTTTCAAGAACAATGAAGCAATCGACAGAATAACAAAGTGGGCAGTCGAACTGAATAGCTACACCATTACATTCGTGGGAAGATCAGCGATCAAGTCACAGGCCTTAGCAGATTTCATAGCTGAATGGACTCCAGACCCTCACAGAGAAGGAGTCAAAGCATATCCATTTTGGACGGTGTACGTCGATGGAGCCTGGGGAGCAGCTGGAGCAGGAGCGTCAGCCATCCTAATTTCGCCATCTGGGTCGAAGCTACGTTATGCAAAAGACTCAATTTCAAAATGCACAAATAATTTGGCAGAGTACGAAGCTGTAATTCTGGCTCTTTGAGGCTTCAAGCATTATCAGTTCGAAGGGCAGTCATCAACACAGATTCCCAAGTCATTGCGGGTTACATTGAGAAAATTACAAGCAGAAGATACAGAGCTGGAAAAGTACCTACAGTATGTCCGAAGGTTAGAAGTCTTTTTCCTCGGCATAACAGCGAAGACAATACCAATGTCTGAGAATCGCGAAGCAGACAATACTGGCCAAGCAGCAACACAACGAGTTAACAGTTACCCCTAGAAAGTGATTCTACGAATGGCAACACACCAGCCATCGAAGCTTCTGAAAACCTCACAGCGACACAAATTAATACAATAGAAAGTGAAGATTGGAGAGCTCCAATAATGGCTTACATCAACGGGTTACACGAACCCGACTCCAAAGAAGAAGAAAACAGACTCAGCCAAAGAGCCCGAGGGTATAAAATAGTAGACAACATCCTATACAAAGCTTCGGTAACCTCCCCATGGCTAAAATGTGTGTCACACAATCAAGGAAAGGATATACTCAAATTAACTCACGAAGGTATATGCGGTTCACATAACGGCCCAAGAGCATTGGTGGGTAAAGCTTTCCATCAAGGTTTCTTTTGGCCAACGGCATTACGAGATGCAGGAGAGATTTTCAAGCATTGTCAGGGATGTCAACTAACAGCAAAAACGCAAAGCGCCCCAGGTGCTCCAACGACCTTGATATGCCCAACATGGCCCTTGCAAAGATGGGCGATGGACCTGGTCGGACCTTTACCAGCAGCACCAGGAAACCTTCGCTATGCGGTGGTAGCTGTGGAATACTTCACAAAGTGGATTGAGACAGCCATTGGCATCCATAACCTCGCAAGCCGTGAAGAAGTTTTTCTGGCAGCAAATAGTTTGTTGTTTCAGAGTTCCCAAACACTTAACCGTCAACAACGACACTCAGTTTGATTGTGAGGGTTTTAAGGAGTTTTGTGCCCAAATTGGTACAGCCTTGTGCTTCGCCTCAGTCTGGCATCCACAATCAAACGGTCTCGTCGAAAGAGCCAGTGCCAAAATTTTTCAAGCAATCTCCAAAAAACTTCACGGCAGGCCCAAGGGCAAGTGGGTGGATGAGCTAACCTCGGTCACCTGGTCCCATAACACATCAGAATGCAGAGCAACCAAGTTCACACCGTTCAGGCTACTCTTCGGAGAAGAAGCAATGTTGCCAGAAGAATTAAAACATGGTTCACTCAGGTCGACCCTCGAATCAAGCGAGCAAAGTCAGCTGACAGACAAAGATTTGCTCGAAGAAACAAGATGCAGTGCAGTGCACAACCTTCGTAAGTATCAGAAGAAACCAAAAGGTGGAGAGACATGAAAGTAAAAATCAAAGATCTAAAGAAGGGCGACCTTGTCCTCATACGGAAACAAAACGCCACATGGCGGGAAAATTACAGCCAAAATGGACAGGTCCATACTTAATAATAGAAACCAATCGTCTAGGATCTTATCATCTCTCCGACAGTGAAGGAAACCACCTGCCACATACCTGAAATGTCGACGACCTTCGTAAGTTTTACCCCTAGCGGCAAAACATCAATAAAAGCAGAAAAATCCCCAAGATAGAAACATCAAACTTATCTCTCTTAGCGACATCGAAAAAAGCAACTCTTCATCCAGATCGCTTATATCGATGAAAAAACCCCGAAGATTGATTCGAAATACAAACATTTCGAATCAAACTCGTAAAAGCAAACTTCACCTCAACCCTAAAACAAGGGGAGGCGCGAAGTCCCAAAAGTCGAGCACCCTCGCAAATACGCCAAGGGCTCGCAAAAGCAAACTTCACCTCCACCCTAAAACAAGGGGAGGCGCGAAGTCCCAAAAGTCGAGCACCCTCGCAAATATGTCAGGGGCTCACAAAAGCAAACTTCACCTCCACCCTAAAACAAGGGGAGGCGCGAAGTCCCAAAAGTCGAGCACCCTCGCAAGGACGCCAGGGGCTCACAAAAGCATACTTCACCTCAACCCTAAAACAGGGGGAGGCGCGAAGTCCCAAAAGTCGAGCATCCTCGCGAAGACGCGAGGGGCTCGCAAAAGCAATATCCACCTCAACCTAAGATAAAGGGAGGCGCAAAATCAAAAGCCGAGTACCCCTGAAGTCACGAGGGGCTCGCAAAAGCAAGTGTCACGTCCACCTAATTCAAAGGGGAAGCACAAAAAGCGAGCCTCGCTGAAAAAGACAGGGGGCATCGCTGTTTTCCCAAACAACTCTCGTAAACGTTTAAAAAGCGAGTCTCGCTGAAAAAGACAGGGGGCGTCGCTGTTTTCCCAAACAACTCTCGTAAACGTTTAAACAGCGAACCTCGCTGAAAAAGACAAGGGACGTCGCTGTTTCCCAAACAACTCTCTTAAACGTTTAAAAAGCGAGCCTCGCTGAAAAAGACAGGGGGCATCGTTGTTTTCCCAAACAACTCTCGTAAACGTTTAAAAGTGAGCCTCGCTAAAAAAGACAGGGGGCGCAACTGTTTTCCCAAACAACTCGCGTAAATGTTTAAAAGCGAGCCTCACTGAAAAAGACAGGGGGCGTCGCTGTTTTCCCAAACAACTCTCATAAACGTTTAAAAAGCGAGCCTCGCTGAAAAAATACATGGGGCGTTTCAAACTACTTTCTTAAAAGCTTAAAAGCAAGCCACACTAAAACATAACAAATTTACAAAATCCCACGGGTACAAACGCTCAACGGTTCGACACAAAGAATCCATTTTGTCCTAGTTACAATCTACCCTCACTAATTACAACTGACAATTCATCATCAGAACCTACGCGGTTCCCCTCAATTTCCATTTCTATCTGAACAATAGGCCCCACAATAAAAGGGCCGCAGGAACAATCGATAACTCCCCGGACAACACCCTCGCTCTGTACATATATCTACGATCTACCTCGTCACTCTCTACAGGCTCCTCCTTCGGAATCACAAGAGAACCATCTGAGTCCAGGTTAAGGTTGCTGCGCCTAAACAAGAAATCCAAAACTGTTTTCTCGTCTATGTCATCATCAACAAGAGTTTGCGAAGAAGAACCAAACAAAACACGCGTAGCTTGCCGATCCGTGTAGTCAGCATCGCGCCAAAAACAGCTCGATCGGCTGTTTTTAAGATCGTACCTCCGCACCTTAGACCACCAAAAATGATCGAAAGACAGCGAAGGATGTTTGAGCCTCGCTCGAGCCCATGATTCTCCGGTTATAAAAGTATCCTGATAATTTAACATGAGGGGCATCACATCTAACACCTCAAACACGGTTCCATCAGGAACCTGCATTGCCAAACAACCGAACAGAGACTCAGTCCTTAAATCTCCCTCTTTCCCTCACAAAATCCATACAAAAATATTCTTACAGTTTTTCTCATATTCCTCACACCTGCCCGGGATCTTCGAATCTCTCTGCACCAACTTGGCCAACTGCCGCAGTCTCCGTCGCAGTCTCCGCTGCAGCCTCCGTCGTAAACTGATCAACCGCGGACGCTTCAACCATGGTCGTTTCATCAACAACTTTTTCAGTTGTAGGAGCTTGTTCGACCGAGGAAGCCACTTTGGCCGGTGGAACCTCCGTAGAGCTTTGCAGTGGCGCAGTCTTGGAACACCGCAGAGTCTCATCTTTTCGCCGATGGCGAGGGGTAGTGCATCTTTTCGGGCCTACAAAAACATGCATCAATAAAAAATAACTTCAACAACTTTAAACGAACCCAACATAAACAACACAAAAAAAACGTCAAAACGTGTGCTTCCACTACTTGACGGGTGCCTCGGTGGCCTCCTCAAAGGCTAAAGCGCGACCTCCACCGGCTATCCAGAACCTTCGCAAGAAACGCATCGCGCAGTTACGAACTTCAGAATCATCGATCTTCAACGCTCGCACCTCATCGACATTTGAAAAACGTGACTCGGCCTTTTAATCTTACGAAGGTGGTCACAATCCGCTTGTCGGAGTGTACTAGCCATGGCCAGAGCTCCCGCATAACCACCGAAGTCGACCACATTCTCGACCAGCGAGCTGAAAACATCTAGCTCAGCGGAAAGCCAATCCCCAAAAGCCTCAGCATTAACAGCAGGAAGTGGCTCTCCGGCTGAACCACCAGCCTCGGTCAAGCACCCATCGAGCTTAACTTTTATCTTCTCCATACTAACACGCCATGACTCTGTCTGAAAAGCCATTTCCGACGTCAAATCATTTATTTGGCCATTCACCGAAGCCAATGCCTTGTCTTTTTCTCGACCAGCTAAAACCAAGTCAACATTACGGTTTGCCACCTCTTGTGCTTCTTCTCGGGACTTTGTAATTTTTTCCATTGCACTTTTTAGCTCAATCTCTTTACCTTCTAAACTTCGGCGAAGCTTTTCATTTTCTTTCTCAAGGTCATCTACCCGACCACTGAGATAATCATGGTTATAACCAGCCCTCTGCCGAGCTGAGCGATTTAAGAGCATCAGCTCCGCCAGCTTGACATCAACATCATCCAGAATATCGCCCATAGGCTAGTTGGCGAGGCGAAGCTCAGCTTCCGACACACAAATACGACCAAAAATACGACCGAGAAAACGCCTTTCTTCTGGTCCGCATTGCAAATGACACGACCGAAGGTCGGACTTGTAAAAAGCTCCGGCGCTGGGTCTGAAACTCCAATTTTCTTCGCAAAATAAGGAAGGCTAGAGTGGCTAGCTTCGCCAAATGGCCTCTTGCCTGGATTTCGCTCAGCTTCAAAGTCACCTGGAGCCTCAAAACCATCTACCCAAATATGCGAACCAGCAAACTCTGGAACCGACCCATACTCGAAACTCTGAAGCACTTCATCCATATCAACCGAGACCATCACATCAGTAGAAGGCGAAGCAACTTTCTTTCCATGCCTATCGTCACCAGAGACTTCTTCCCCAACTCCAGAGTCGCTTCCGGAGGTATCAGAATCATCACCAGACAAACTTCACTCGGAGCTCTCCCCTTTCTCGACATCTTTCTCCTCACCCTCCCCTCCTCGTCGGATGCAGCCTCATCATCAGAGATTTGAATAAGAGCCCCAATTCTGCCAACACGCGACACACGCCCGCTTGCAACGGAGCCAAAACCAGTAGCACCTTGGCCCAACACTAGGGCGAAGAACCTGACGCACCGACGGCGCCCGACGCGATAGTGACTTTAGTCGCCAATGTTTTTACTCGGCCACCGCCAACGCTACCGCGGCCTCGACCACGACCCCTCTTCGACACTGCCACACTTTCTTTTTCCTCCATGAACGAGTGTTTCCTCTTCTTAGGCGCATCTTCACTCGAAGGGGTCGACCAATCGGGATAAGGAATGCCGAACATGTCAAAAATCCTATTGACTCGACCTCCGCTCCCCACCGCGCCATGAATCGCTTTAACTTCCAATGTGGTAAGCTTTCCAACAAGGTCCTCTACCTTTTGCTGAACCCGTTTAAGAACAGCTTCAACACCGCTCTTCCGGTTGGGAAACTTCTTAAGCGTAGTTTCCCAAATTTTATTCAAATCCAGCTTTGGTTTTTTCAAACCTCTCTTCTCATACTTTGAATCATCCTCAACTTCAAACTAGGATTGCTTCCAGCTAAGAGGCCAAACCTTCGCACAACAGTACTCCTCCACCAGGTCCCGAGCGCATTGAGAGCGAACAACTACTCTCAGACTATCAACAGCAGCATGCGCTTCTTCAGTCAGCAAAGCTTCGGCGGAAACATCTCCAAGTGGCGGAAGGTCTCCACAGAGCTCCGCAGCACCGCCAAGCTTATAATAAAACCAAAATTCCTGCCAACCGCTCGCCCATTTATTCTTCTGAGCCTGCACCGGAAGCTCCGAGCCAGCGGGATGGCAAAAGGTGTACAGCGCAAACTAACCCAAGCTGGTGTTACCCTCGCCATCCGTGATCTTCTGAGGCTGCATATGGACACGATGAGTCCACACGAAACCCTCGACATGCGGAGCAACACCTTGAGAACGACAGGCCAGGCAAATATAGAAAGCTTCATGAAGCAAGAAGGCGTCAACTGATGAAACTTCAAGTTGAATCGTTGCAGAACCGAAGTCACAAAGGAAGTTACTGGAAAACGAAGGCCAGCTGCAAAAAAACTCTTCAAATACAACCACCTCATCAGGCCTTGGCTTCGGAACGGTCTCCCCACTGCTAGCCCTCACTTTCCCCTCCTCAATCCAACCTCGCCTGACGTAGGACGCCAAATCTGAATCACAAACCCGACTAAGACCAAAATCGAAGGTCACCCCATCACCTGCGGTAGATGGAGACGCAAGACGAGCAATTTGCTTGGACCTCGCCATGACAAAAACACCAAAACTTCCACAAAAACCTTCGCAGGAACAAAAAAACAAAAACCTTCAAAACAAGCAAATCGGAGCAGCAGGGTGGCTAGAGCAAAGAGACGTCATGAATATATCAAGCTCACCTACCCCATCTATTTATAGGCAAAGGTTGAGCAGCCGGATGCAACAAAATTGACACGATTCCCAAAACGCAACACGAAAAAACTAAACGAACCTTGATACAACAAAGGCAAACCAGACGGTCCGGCCCACAAGCAGTCGCGGGCGTTGCTGTCAAGGGCCACTTTTCGTTCCCAACAAGGGACGCTGCTTGGGCCCATAGACCGTTGCTTGATCCAAGCCATCGAGGGGCTACTGTTGGGGGAAGGGACCCTCGATAGTGACGTCATGAAAGCTGTCATGGAGAGGCCAACCTCGCACTCTCAGCGGCCTTCGAAAAACTCTCACCGGTGGCACAACCCTCGGGTCGGCATCTACCTTCCCAAAACCCTCGTCGCTGACAAGACCCTCGGGTCGGTTTCTAGTCTTTGCATGCAGAAAGAAGGGCCACAAAGTGCGGGAACTTGTCGGACATCGAGCTGAACTTGGTCTTTGCCACAACAGCGAAGGTTTCGTGGGATGCATGGCTGATTCCCGGACCCCCGCGAGGGTGTGCACGGGTCCGGTGGCGGCGGCTAGGGGAGAAGAAGAGCTAGGGTTTTCGCGCTACCTGTATTTGTACAGTTTTGCCCTTTCCATTGTATAGCTCCAGGGAATCTTTCTTGTACCCTTTTGTAAATTGGACAACACCCCTTGGTATTCCCTATAAATACCAGGGAGTGAACAGTGTAAAGGGTGGGCTCCTTTGGAAGAGAAGAAGAAACATCTTTTTTCCTAGCTCATATCTCACCTTCGCCTTTATTTCGGACAGTCGGCTATCCTCGCCAGGGGTTGGGCAGGAGTAGACTCCAACATTATATATTAGTATTATTGTAAAGATCTTTGAATGTAGTTTTTAATAAATTTATTTGGAGTACAAATATTGCACATATTTTAATATAAATCGAGTCAAACTTATGACATATATACCAGCTATATATTTAGAAACAGAGTACTAGTAGTTGCAGCTCTAGACACAGTATAGTTGTAGCTCTAGACACATGAAACAATTGTCGCCCCTCGCTTGTGGCTTGGCAGGAACGAAGCTACATGTAAATTTGGGGTGCCTAAGCACCCCTAAAATTTATAAATATAGTGATTGTATCTAAAATTTCACCATATATGCATTTCTCACAGAAGATATCTATATACTCACAAGCTGCTAAGTACACGCTCTTGTAATTTACTTTAGCTTCGCCCCTGTGGCTTAGTATCTATTCACTGCACCTGGATTTTTTCCGAATGGAAGAGAATTATATTAAAACTCGACACATCTCAAAATATACATGAGAAAAATCTAAAATAAAAATACATAATATACTATCTTCTTCTTCCATCGTCTTGTTCCCCCAATAACTTCCTCGAACGCCAGAGCCAAAGTGTAGTCCTTATGGTGAATCCAACTATCAATCCTAAAATATTGGACATCTCATAAGATCCAACGTACGCTTCGAAACTAGTTCAAAACGCATGTGAATCGATGAAAAATATTGGCGGTTGTATGATCGGGTACAATATAGAATGCAAATTCATTATCTTCAAACTTTGATTTCCTAGCTGCGACCATCGACGATGAGATTGATGACCCTGAGCAGTTGTCCTTGTTGAAAATGCCTAGATGGAAGCACTCCTCCTCTTGCAGTTAAAAGCAAAAATTTTTTGCTACATACCGATAAAATCAATGCCTGCAACGGTGATCTCGTCGTGACAATTATTGAAGTCACAAAAAAACATGATCTGTACCAATATCATCTAATTTTGCCAAAAGATTTATTTGGACTAAATACTAATAGGCAACTAGAGATAAAAACTACAGAAAAAAGCTCACCTCCTCTTCTTATGCTCGAAAGACACACCAAAGAGGGAGAAAGAGTGGGGCGCTAGACGTGGTGGCCGCAGCTCCCTGTGTGACTGTCTCGGTGGCAACTGCACCTGTATGATGAAGTTGACTAACGACTGTTCACTTAATAGTCGTAGTCATTTTGTATCCATGTATACTGTTCTACTATGTCTTGTTTTCGTTCACGCGTTAGTCAGGAGTCCGGACTAAAAAAACTTACTGAATTTCTCCCTTTCTTCCAAACCAACAAAAGTGTGACAAAGAATTCAGACTCCTAGCCTTAGCAAATTTTGTCCAGCAGCCCGTGTTTCTTCTACACAGGCTAATGTTTTGTACAAGAGCAGGCTGTATTTCTAGACAGGCTAATGTTTTGTATAAGAGCATAAATGATAAAAGTTCATAATAAATTTGAGACCCACATGCGGTAATTAAATTGATGTTGGTTTGAGTGATTTAAGTTTGAGCTCTTCCTTCACTCGGCCTTGTTTAGATGCTGAATTTTTTTCAACTTTGCTACTGTAACACTTTCGTTTGTATTTGACAAATATTGTCCAATCATGTGCTAACTAGGCTCAAAAGATTCGTCTCGTGATTTACAACTAATGTGTCAATTAGTTATTTATTTTATCAACATTTAATGTTCCATGCATGCGTCCAAATATTGATGAGATGATGAGAGAGTGAAAAAAGTTGGAAGTTGGAAGTGAAGTTGAGAGTTCCGTTTTCGCGGAAGTTTCGGAGTTGTGAGCGGTTTTCCCCTATGGTGAGTGAGGACTGAGGACACCGCCTTTAAAAGTTTTGGAGTTTTTGGTGAGTTGCTTAGGAAGAAAGTTTTGATGGCTTCTATTCACCCTCTTTGACCATCTCTATTTCGGTCTTTCATCTCGTCTGCTCCGCAACTGTTCTATGAAAGAATCAGAAAGTTAAAACTAAATAAAAATCATAAAGTAGAAGACTAAAGAGGCCCGTAGATTCACAGTACGTCACGGCAACTTTTTCTCTGGTGCAAATCCTAGCAGGGATAGTGCAGGTGTGCCCGCGAAGCTTCGTTAACTATATACAAATTCAACTGCAAACTTGCACTTTGATTCAACCTTGTATAACAAACTTAAGTAGACCTTGACGGCTTGACTCAGCGGATTCACTATTCCGTGACGGAGCAAGAAAATTTGTAGGTGCCCGTCCTGGTGCGTTCCAGCTGGTGGGTTTCCGGCGGCGACTCAGCCTCCGTGACATTATTAGTACTTGCTGTTCCGTAAAGTCTTGCGAGGGTGGTGAGTCTCTTTTTTCTATTATATTATTTTTTTGAGTGCACCACTTTACTTTATACTCCATGTTAGGTCATGTTCAGTTCTTCAAATTCCGCAAAAAATTTGTACTCATCACATCGAATCTTTAGACACATGTATGAAGCATTAAATCACTACAACAGAATAGTCCTTTAGACGATCTATCAACTGAGTTATAGTCTCGGCAAAAAATTGCGTCTGGGGCTAAAAACTTTTAGTCGCAGTTGCGGTTGGTAATACCAACCGGGATTAAAGGGTGACTTTTTAGCACCGGTTGGTGTTTCTAACCGGGACTGAAGGTCCTTTTAGTCTCGGTTGGTGTTACCAACCCGGACTAAAGGTCCTTCACGAGTGAATTCAAAAGGAAAACGTCCAGAACTATATCACGTGGGTTGTGTAGCCGAGTTGGTAAGTGTGCGCGAGGCAAGAGGTGCTGAGTTCGAATCTCATAGACGCACATTTATTGGCTAAACCGGGGCTAAAGCTCGTTCCCAACCGGGGCTAGAGCTCTTTTCTGTACTAGTGAATGTAGGTAAAAAAATAACTAATTATACTTTTAGTTTATCCATGTCGAGACGAATCTTTTGAGCCTAGTTGGTCCATGTTTGGATAAAGTTTGTCAAATAACAACGAAAGTGCTATAGGAATTTTTCCCAAAAAATACCGCGAACTGAACAAAGTCTTAGTAAGGTATATCTAAAATCATATACTCTCTCCGTTTTAAATTATAAGTCATTTCAGAAATCTAGAAGAGTCAAAACATCTCTAATTTGACTAAACACACACACCTATAAGTAATGAACTTAAATATTTATTTATTTCTAACTATGAATGGATCCACAAGGAGTAGTTTTTTCTCCTCAATTAAACGTAAATGTCTATATGATTTGATTTGCATCCAAATGAAATACCCTATGCGTGCAGATGCAGCCACGCATGAAGCGCCAGGCCAGCCAAACTGGACGCTAACAGCCTCTAAGCAGTGGGAATTTTGAATTTCTAATTCCTCCTAATCTAGCTCAAAAGAACTAAATTAGGGATTAACTAAATTAATCACATTTATGCTTATTATGTATGTAGATAAAGATAGAAGAGTTTTTAAAAAGGAACTATGGGGGAATTGGTGGTGTTCTTAACCCTACTTCTACGCCCAATTGGGACAAAAATCCTGAGGTTTGGAAGTAGGGGCAGGAACACAAATGTCCCTTACCTCTACTTTGCCAGAACAAAATATGAGGGGCTCAAGTGGACGCAATCTAGCTATAGTCCACATAAAGCTAATGATTTGCGCACATCCAAATCAAATATTAATCTACAAAATAATATGAAAAATGAAATACAAGTGAAACATATATACCGCTATGGGCATTATCTCAAGACATGCTATATTCCAATTAGTAATACTTTTTGAAACATTTTTTTTAAAAAAAACTTTTTTGGTATTGTTTTAGAATAAATATGCTCAACAGGTTGAGTCGACCCATTTAACAAAACAGGCTCTAGCTTGTCACTTACGCTCTAATTTTATGTTTATTTTCTTCAAACGACGTGTTGGATTGACATAATATCTTACATAGTACTAGAAAGGTATGACTAGCTAGTAGGCATGGGCAAAAATAATATTAGAGGTAATGGTTGCATCCTTCAACAAGGTAACGCAGCACAAGTGTGTGAACAAAGGAGATGGGAATTATGGTGGGCGCGTAGTGCCGCAACCCGCAAGCTGAAGAGGAGGCAAGCGCAACATGTATTGGTTATGTGAGTCGAGGCAATTGCCAACGAGGAAGGGTTTCCATCAACCTGGTATATTAAACCGTACATGTTTCATACGGAATGGGCTGGTATCAACTATCGAGTAGAAAAACCCTATCGTTTGTGATTCCTTAGTAATAAAAGCTGGGTTCGTCACTAACACCACTACTAGAGAACAGTTCTTTGAACGATCTATCAACTGAGCTTGTCACTAGCACCACTACTAGAGAACAGTCTTTTGGACAATCTATTAAAACTGAGTTTTAATCTCAGCAAAAAGATTGCGTCCGGGACTAAAAACTTTTAGTCCCGGTTGGTAAAACCAGCCGAAACTAAAGATGATTTTTTAGTCCCGGTTGGTATTACCAACCCGCACTAAAGGTCACCTACCTTTAGTCCCGGTTGGTAAGGGTGACCTTTTAGTCCCGGTTGGTGTTACCAACTGGGACTAAAGGTCCTTTTAGTCTCGGTTAGTGTTACCAACCGGGATTAAAGATCCTTCACGAGTGAATTTAAAAGGAAAACGCCCAGAACTATATCACGTGAGTTGTGTAGCCGAGTTGGTAAGTGTGCGCGAGGCGAGAGGTGCTGAGTTCAAATCTCACAGACGCACATTTATTTTTTCTCGTGGGAGCCTTTAGCCCCGGTTGGGAGCCTAGACCCGGTTGGGAGCACTCGAGACGATTGCTAGACCGAAGCTAAAGCCCGTTCCCAACCGGCTAGACCGGAGCTAAAGCCCGTTCCCAACCGGGGCTAGTCCAACCGGCTAGACCGGAGCTAAAGCCCGTTCCCAACCGGGGCTAGTCCCGAATTACGCAGTGTCGGTAGGTGAACTGAATCAGATTGTCAGTTGGTCTCATAAGTGTAGCCTCATATAGTGTATTGGCAGGGGCTAGGGGGCAAGCCAGTCTAGTCCCTCCGTCCCTAAATAAGTGTCTCTAGAAATCCGTGTTTCCCTCACAGACACGCTTTTCAGACGACATTTAAAAAGAGACGGAGGGAGTACATACAAAATTAGAAAGGGAGTCATCATCCTGGCCACAATTTTCATTGCTAGTTAAAAAAAACAAAACTTGACAATAATCTGTCTTATTATTTAGTAGTAGTAATCCTTAAGTTTCAAAATGTAGGTTTTGTTTGAATTTTATGACACAAATTTGACAATCTGCCCTATTCACAAAATTTTCCAAATTACAGCTATATATTTTGTCATAACTTGTTTTATCAATAAAAGTTTTTTAATCGCAACTTAATTTTAGTATGTTTGCATAATTTTTGTGAATAAGACGAATGGTCAAATTTTGTGTCAAAAAGTGAAAGGACCTAAATTTTGGTACGGAGGAAGTAATTAGTTTGCCCTGAACAAAAGTTTTTTTATGGATGCCGTTATGGCTCGTCCTCAACCCCAGCTCGGCCGTATGTGCTATCGCCGTGAACATGCATGGAAGTTAGGAGCACAAGTCCTACGTGCCTCCTCGTGTGTCCCGGCCGTTAAGTCATGCAAATGCAGATGCAGCTGGTAAGGAGTGTGGCTGGCTATATGGGAGCACTCTATACGCTGCCTTGTGACTCTGCGATCGATCAGGCAGGCCCCGGCCGGGGTCCATCGACGGCAGCTCGCCGTTCCCCTTCTTCTTCGTTCTTCGGAGTCATGTCGATCCTGCAGTCGCTCCGCCGCCTCTTCGACCTCCACACCACTCCATGCGCGTGTGGCACCTCACCAGCACGCACACCCTCCGCATCGACGGCTGTCGCCGGCCGCTGCGTGGACTCCCACACGGCCACACGTTCTGCGCCGGCGGCCACGAGTGGCGTCTCGATCTCCTACTACCCAAACGGCGAGAGCAGAGGGAGGACGCCGTCCGTGGCCGCCGCCTCCGTCAAGCTCGAGCTCGTCAACCGCCGCTACCCCTACGATGACCAAGCGACGGCGTCGTTCCGGATCAGCATCCTCGGCCGCGACAGGCAGCCGGTGTACGGCTACTCCGCGGAGCCGCACCGCTACCACACCAGTAGTTCACAGAGGTCTGCCAAGGTCGTTCATGTCCTGACGACCAAGGAACAACGGGCGCGGCGCTGCGGCTCATGGGGGACGACAGCCTCGTCGTCCGCTGTGATGTCACCGTCGAGAGGACCGACAGTATCAAGTGCTACCTTGAGAGCTTTAAAATAAATGTACACATTAATTAATATGAGCCATCGTTCAAGAGAGAGTCGGAGGGAGAGGGGGTGAGACTCACTGCACTCGTCGTCCTCTATATTCATCCATCAAGATTCTTTTCTTTATACAATTTTCTTCCGCACTCATCATTCTCTATATCTCATACTTTATATATCAACTATCACACTGAGATCCACTTGTCACTTTATCCAAATATATCCATGTAATAATTTTTTTAGTTAGTTGAAATAGTAGGGTCCACCTAAGATTTCTTTTTCTCTTTCCTCCCACCGTCGCGCTCTCTGCTCTCTCTTCACACACTGCAGGCGCTCCTCCTCATGCATGTAGCGGACGTCCACTCTAACGCCAAAAATAGCGGATGCAGAGCTCATTCCCATTTTTACCATCGACTATAGCGTATCCGGTGCAACACTTTCATCCACTACCGGAGACGGGCTCTATGACCGAGTGCCCGCCGTTTTGCCGAGGGCTAAACACGGGCACTCGGCAAAGAGGTCTTTGCCGAGAGTCAGCCCTCGGCACTGTACGGATCTCGGCGAAGAATTGTACGCCGAGGGCCAGACTCTCGGCGAAGTCCGACTCTCGGCAAAGATACCCTATGCCGAGGGCTAAACCCTCGGCGTAGACGACACTACGGCGAACGGGTCGTTCGCAAACGGCTCGTCCTGCGCCGTTACCTTTGCCGAGAGCCCTCTGTTAGGCTCTCGGCAAAGGACCGAAATTTTTTTGGATAAACCCTACGCCGAGAGCCCTAGCCCTGGCTCTCGGCATAGGTGCTCTTTGCCGAGAGTTTTAGGAAGCCCTCGGCAAAGCATTTTATTTTTTTTTTTGTATTTTTGCTCCTAATTTTTTCTGTGGCCTTGCTACAGTACTAGAAGCCAAGATTTGAAATTTGAAGTGTTTTCCATAAATCTTGCTATATTTCGCGCATTTTCTTTAATTTGATGATTTTCCCGCAGGACGCACATTTGAACTGCAGGTGCATGAAATAATGAAACTTAGCGATTCGAAAAATGGTATTCATTCTTCAGAGGGTATTTCGACACCGTATCCAGGGACAGGCGCGGAGACTCGACCGTCTCGTGCACGAGAAACGGCGACCAAGTTGCGTGATATTGAATTTAAAATTATTAAAAATACAAACGAAGTCAGAAAATCATGAAAATGGACGGGTGACCTTGACATCGCATGTAGAGGCTATAAAAAAATTTTGGAAATGTTTGGAGCAAGTGGTGGCGCAAGATGGTTGAAACCCGGATATCTCTGCATATCATCGCATGTGAGGCTATCCGGATATCTCCGGGTTTCAACCATCTTGCGCCACCACTTGCTCCAAACATTTCCAAAATTTTTTCATAGCCTCTACATGCGATGTCAAGGTCACCCATCCATTTTCATGATTTTCTGACTTCGTTTGTATTTTTAATAATTTTAAATCCAATATCACGCAACTTGGTCGCTGTTTCTCGTGCACGAGACGGTCGAGTCTCCGCGCCTGTCCCTGGATACGGTGTCGAAATACCCTCTGAAGAATGAATACCATTTTTTGAATCGCTGAGTTTCATTATTTCATGCACCTGCAGTTCAAATGTGCGTCCTGCGGGAAAAATCATCAAATTAAAGAAAATACGCGAAATATAGCAAGATTTATGGAAAACACTTCAAATTTCAAATATTGGCTTCTACTACTGTAGCAAGGCCACAGAAAAAATTGGGAGCAAAAAAACAAAAAAAATAGTATGCTTTGCCGAGGGCTTCCTAAAGCCCTCGGCAAATAGCACCTATGCCGAGAGCTAGGACCAGGGCTCTCGGCATAGACTTTACCCAAAAAAAAATTAAAAAAGCCTTCGCCGAGAGCCCGACAGGCGGCTCTCGGCATAGGTTCCTATTAGCCGAGGGCCGTCCGATCCGGCTCTCGGCAACGCGCGCAACAACTTAATAAAAAAAGCTCGGGAGCCGCCCGGCCCACCACACACACTCACGCACGCACGCACGCCCTGACCACCGCGCGCCGCCGCCGCCGCGCCGCTCCTCCGCGCTGCCGCCGCCGCCGCGCCGCCACACGCACCGGCCGCGCGCCCGCGCTGCCAGGCCGCTCCGCCAAGCTCCGGCGCCCTTCCCGGCCTCGCCACCGGCGGCCCGCCCCGCCCGCCCCGGCCGCTCCGGCCAAGCTCCGGCGCCGGCCGGCCCGCCTCGACGCCCGCCCTGACCCCCCCCCCGGCAGGCCCGCCGCGCTGCCGGCCGCCGCCTGCCCGCCCGGCCGGCCAGCCGCGCCGCCGGCCGCCCGCCCTGCGCCCGCCACGGCCGGCCCGCCGCCCTTGTGCCGCTGCGCGGGAGAGGAGGAGGAGAGGAGGAGCAGGAGAAAGAGGAAGAGGAGAGGAGGAGGAGGAGGAGAAACAGGAGAGAGGAGGAGGAGGAGAGGAGGAGGAGAGGAGGAGGAGGAGAGGAGGAGAGAAGGAGGAGGAGAGGAGGAGGAGAGCCCCCGCCGGCTTGTCCTGCTGCGTCCTCGCTCCGCCCGGCACTCCACCCGTTGGATAGGTGGAAGAAGACGACCGCCTCGCTGTGCCCCCTTTGTTCGGTCATCGGTCGCCGTCGATCAGGTTGTCTGTAAGTCGTCCTCGATCGCCCCATCGTCATTGCACATGTGCCACCCAGTTGTAGTATGTAGTAGTAGTAAGTAATTGTTAGTAGTAGTAGGTAGTAGTTTGATAGGTAGTGGTATGTGTGTGGATGTCGGCCATCGTGCCGCATATATGTGGATGTCGGCCATCGTGCCGTTGTTCTTGCAGGTTTTGAAACCTCACCGTGCAGGGGAGGTTCTGCCGAAATTTCTAATGGATACTATATTTTTTGTCTTTTCTGTAGGAGGAGGACCTGTCGGGGCCAAGCCGGAGATCCTCGGCGACCTCGATCGTCTTCGTCGTCGTCGCGGGTCTGCCTGCACCGCTTCGCCTCGCCACTGCACCGACTCGCCACTGCGCCGCTATCCTGACTCCACCGGCACCCTAGGTATAAATAACGTCTCTTCCCAGAAAAGGGTCTTAGGTCATTGAACCCAGTTAGGCGTCTCCCGTCCGAAAGAGATACGGCTAGAGGTATGCAGGTCTCTGCATATCGATAACCGTATCTGTTTCGGATTGTCCACGTTACTTGGACAGCCCGCAGATGCGTCGATGAGGCTAGTTCCCATGGTCTGCCCCGATTCGAGATGGAGTTTCTGCATCACCTCCCTGTTGTTCTCCGGATACACACTCTCCCTACAGGGACGTGTATCTTGAGAACATCGGGGAGGTGCTGCCGAAATTCTGTCTCGGCTCGGGGCAGACAATGGGAACTGGCCTCATGTACGTATCCGCGGGTGGGATTAGGACCTATCCTCACCTATTAGATGATAGTAGGATGGAAGTACTCGGAGGTAGATATGTAAGTACTCGGATGCATGACAGTAGGATGGATGACCGTCAGTGGATGTACTTGGGCCGTAGAAGCAGAAGTGATTTCACCGATGAATGGTTGCGCAAGACAGATGCTTTCGTGAACAATGCATTTGGCGCCGCTCGGCGAGGAGAGATCAAAGTGTGTGCCCATGCAACAGATGTGGGAACCGGAGAAGGCAAGACAAGGAGAACATGGCTAAACATCTTGTGAACAATGGATTCACGCCGGACTACACCCGGTGGATCTACCATGGTGAAGCACATCGTTTGAGAGCGGAGGCAGTGCGACCACGTCTGGAGGACTTTGATGCTGATGCGGGGGTAGCAGACATGTTAGATGACTTCCAAGAAGCACAGTACGCTGAAGGACGTACGGAGGAGGAGATGGAGAAGACCGCAAAGGCGTTTTACGAGATGATGTCTTCGGCACAGAAACCCCTTCACGATCGGACAACGGTTTCTCAACTGGATGCCATTGGCCGTGTGATGGGGTTCAAGTCCCAGTTCAACCTGAGTCGAGATGCGTTCGATGGTATGTTGGCCCTTTTTGGTAGCATGCTTCCGGACGGCCACATATTGCCAAAGAGCCTGTACGAGTCACAGAAACTGCTTCGTGCACTGAAGATGCCGTATGAGCAGATACATGCTTGTCCAAATGGGTGCGTCCTCTTCAGGAAAGATCTCACGGATGCAGGTTACTGTCCGAAGTGTAAAGTGTCGAGATACATGGAGGTAGACGATGGTGAAGGCTCGAAGAGGCAGCTTTCTATCCCCATGAAAGTCCTGCGTTACCTGCCGTTCACACCGAGGATCCAACGTCTCTACATGACCGAGGAATCCGCGAAACAGATGACATGGCACAAATAGGGTACCCGATACAATCCTGAGAAGTTGGTACATCCCGCCGATGGTGAAGCATGGGCCCACTTCGACCGCATCCATCATGACAAAGCTAGAGAGGCTCGTAATGTTCGTGTTGCGTTTGCAACGGACGGTTTCAATCCCTATGGACTCATGGCTGTCCCGTACACGTGTTGGCCCGTCTTCGTTATCCCCTCAATCTCCCCCCGGCGTCCTATTTCAACGTCATACTGTCTTCTTGTCGTTGATAATTCCTGGACACCCGGGGAATAACATGGTGTGTACATGGAGCCTTTGATTGATGAATTGGAAACTGCTTGGAATGAAGGGGTATTGACATACGACCGAGCTTCAAGGTCTAACTTCACAATGCACATCTGGTACCAGTACTCACTGCATGACTACCTGGCATATGGGATATTCTGTGCCTGGTGTGTCCATGGCAAGTTCTCATGCCCGGTTTGTAAGACAGCTACGAGATTTATCTGGTTGAAGAAGGGTGGCAAGTATTCGGCGTTCGACCAACATCGACAATTCCTACCTCTTGACCATCCTTTTAGATGGGACACCAAGAACTTTACCAAAGGTGTCGTGGTGAGAGATCCTCCACCTCGGTTGCTGACCGGTGCCGAGGTTCATGCTCAGATATATGCTCTCCAGTTCAACGAAACAGACGGTCGTTTTGCGGGGTATGGTCAGGAGCATATGTGGACTCAAAAGTCAGGCTTGGAAAGACTCCCTTATTATGACGATCTTCTTCTGCCACATAACATTGATGTAATGCACACTGAAAAGAACATCGCTGAGTCGCTTTGGGAACACTCATGGACACTGAAAAGTCTAAGGACAACCCTAAGGCTAGACTAGACCTGGCACTGTTGTGCGATAGACCAAAGCAAGAGATGCTGCCTCCTCAGCCCGGCAGGAGATGGACACGGCCCAAGGTCGATTTCGTCTTGGGCAGGTCACAAAGGAAAGAAATACTTCAGTGGATCCAGACATTGACATTCCCTGATGGATATGCAGCGAATCTAACGAGAGGAGTCAACTTATCTACTCTGCGAGTCCTAGGGATGAAGAGTCATGACTTCCACGTATGGATCGAACGGCTTCTTCCGGCGATGGTTCGAGGCTATCTTCCTGAGCCTATGTGGGTTGTCCTGGCAGAGTTGAGCTATTTCTTCCGCCAGCTATGTGCCAAGGAGATATCTCGGTCCGTCGTTGATGACTTGGAGAAAGCTGCACCTGTGTTGCTCTGTAAGCTGGAGAAGATCTTTCCACCAGGCTTCTTCACTCCGATGCTTCATTTGATCGTACACCTCCAAATGAGGTTCGAATGGGAGGGCCTGTGCAATGGCATTGGTGCTTTCCAGTCGAGAGAAATATGAAGACTCTTCGCAAGAAATGTAGAAACAAAGCCAAAATTGAGGCTTCCATTGCAGAGGCATCCATTCTGGAGGAGGTGTCCAACTTCACTGAAGAATACTACTCTGAGAACCTTCCTAGCGTGCATAATCCACCCCTCGTTACAATGCTGGAGAAAATGAATCGACTCTTAGCCTTTTCGAGGCCAACTCGGCACGGCAAGTGGATCCACAGTTAAGCAGTTGAACTATGAAGAGTGGCGAAAGATCATGCTATACGTGCTTACCAACCTTGATGAGCTGGATCCGTACATGGGGTAAGTTGTTATCTATCTTCATCCAATTCGTCGTCACTTTCCAACACCATTCTTTTTGCTTAGTACAGTGAATTTCTTCATTTGTTCTCGAATGGACCAAGGCCTCTTTCTGATGCGACAGCTGAAACCCTAATTGCAAATGGTGCGGGGCAAGGAGGCCTGATTTCATTTCTTGGTTTCCGACAGAAGGTACCGTCAACAGTAGGTCGTACTTAGTCTAACGTTCCAACTTGCTCTTACGTTCTGACCGTATAACGATATATCTTGCGCCACCTTGCAGGCTCAAACCGATGCGTCTATGAGTCAAGAGCTGAGACAGGTTGCAAAAGGCTTTGACCGTAGGGTCAAGTCATTTAACGGTTATGACGTGAATGGATTTCGCTTCCACACATCAAGCTACGAGCAGAGTCGGCCAATCGAAAAACCACAAATAGCGGAGTTTGTACTCCAGGCAATGACAACCGTGACTACTATGGAAGAATTGAAGAAATATACGAACTTTCATTTCATGGTGAAAAGCCTTTGAATCCTGTCATGTTCAAATGCCATTGGTTTGATCCTGGAAGAACGAGGCTGACACCTAATCTGGGCTAGCCGAAATTCGACAGGATTCTGTCTATCCAGGCTCCGATGTGTATATTGTGGCTCAACAGGCCACGCAGGTTTATTACACGCCATACGCGTGCAAAAGCAAAGAGCATCTCTTGGGTTGGTATATGTGCACAAGATATCACCACATGGTAAACTACCTCTCCCCAATGATGAGGATTATAACTTTAACACAAACACATATGACGGTGAGTTCTTTCAAGAATCTGGGTTGCAAGGGACGTTCACGATAGACTTAACCGAAGCGATGGAAATGGAAGTAGGAATGATGACGAGGACGCTGGGGATGAGGTGGTAATGAGAAGGACATAGAAATGCTAGAACGATTCCGTTTAGGCCAAGCAAATGAAGACGATGACCTGTCTTGGATACTGAGGAGTACTTAGACATGGTTGACAGTGATGAGGAGACTCATGCTCCGGCTAATCCGGATGATCCAGATTATTTCTAATACATGTAATATATATGTTATATTTTAGGATCTATTGTTTTATTTATATGCACATATTTGGTTATGTTATTTCTAATACAACATTGCTTGTTCTTTTTAAATGCAGGAGGTCGAGGCAAGATGCCGGGAGGACGTCAGAGGCGGTTGAGTTGGTTGTACCGGGCCTCGCAGTCCGACGTGCCCTCGACGAGGAGTGGCCGCCGCCAGAGGGAGCCGTCTCCACAGGAGGAGGAGGAGGAGTCGAGGAGGAGGTGCCGGCCACGCCCGAGGCCCAGCGGCAGGAGGAGGCACCATTGGCCGAGGAGGCAGAGGAGGAGGGCGAGCAGAAGGAGGACGAGGCGGACGAGGGTTCGGGTGCCTCAGGGGTGTCCACGCCCTACTTGAGAGGCCCCGCCAGCCTTCCGGCGTTGCCGGCACGTGCCCAACGCCCAGTGATCACGCCCATCGGACAAAGGTACATGTTCTAATTACCTGTTCGTACGATGAGATTCAAAATAGAAATAGAAGCTAATAATCTTTTTTAATCACTTGTGCAGGGGATGGACTTTGTGGGGCCTAAAGGCCGCAAACCCAACGGCATCCTGGGTCTCCTGTGCCGCGAGCACTACCCCGGCATAGTACAGTATGCGGGAGGCACGAGCCGGCCTACACCTTTGACCACTACAGCGTCGCCCCAGACCCAGACTTCCCCAACAAGCGGCGCGGGTTAGAGCGGAGCTGTGGGTAAGTCTTCGTCAAACAATATCAAATTCATCATATTTTTTCTTTAATTACTGTCTCGCCTCGTATTGTGTTGTATGCAGAACTACTTCAAGTGCGAGCCGGGAAGGAGGCAGTGGCGGAGGTGACGGCTACCCGGGCCTGTAGGAAGCTCGTCACCGACATGATCTACGAGGCGAGACTGCAGGCCATCATCACCTACAACGCCACGGTCTGGCCACGAGGGTGACGAAGGCCCAGGCGAGAGGCATGACGCTGGGCCGGGCGCAGTTCTTGCAGGTAAGTGTTTGAGATTAAGCTTTTGGTACTTTTCATCTGACGCTTAGACGTGAAATACTTGATGATGTGCAGATGATCCCCCAATGGTGTCAGTCGTTCCCGAGTGCTGGGAGATGATCGTGGACCGGTGGCTATCCGAAGAGTGGGCGGCCCACCACGCCGAGGCCCAGGAGGCGCGTCTGCAGATGCCAGGTGTACCACACCACCAGGGCAACCGCAACCTCGTCGAGTACGCACAAGCTTGGGTACGTGAAAGACTTTATCAATTCCTCGATCAAATGCTGCCTGATTGCTAATCATCTTGTTGTCTTCCTCGCAGTTGGAGGCACACGGTGGCCAGCCTTGCGGCACGGTGGCGGCATACGCCATGTCCCACAAGGGCAAGGCCACAGCAGCGGAGACCTCCTACAACCCCGACGATCCGCCGACGCGTACACCAACTCCAGCGTCCACTCCCGCCTCACTGACTACTCAGAGGCGGCAGGACGGTCCATGGGGACGACTTTGATCCCGCCACCGCGGACCTGGACGGGAGCATCGTCATGAGGATTGGAGGAGGGAAGAAGCACGGGGGTTCTGGCTTGGCGACGGCGTCATCGACACGGCCTCCACTCCCACTCTGTCCCAGCTCCGAGCACAGAGCACGAGAGGGAGCGTCCCCATACGCCCACGCCCGTCGCCTGCGCAGTCGCGGGTCGCCGAGCTCGAGGTTATTTATATTTTACTCATCGTACATTGATCTTTAAATGTTTGCATTGTTCTAACATTCACTTTGTATTATCGCAGGCCCGCCTGGAAAGAGAAAGGCAGGAGCGCCAGGTGTCCGAGTTCCAGATGCGGTCACAGATGTCGGCCCAGATGGAGGCTCAAGCTAAGCAGATGGCGGAGCTCATCGCCTTCATGGCCTCCCAGGGCATGGCCGTGCCGCAGACGCTCATGGCTCCTCCACCGCCGTCTCAGGACCCCGGAAGCTGCTCCTGTGAGTATCAATACTTCAGGTGTTTCATTTATTTTCATTTCCTTGTCTGACATGACCTTTTGCAGCCTCTCCGTCAGAAGGTTCGAACAACACCGATGAACCAGACCGGGGGTGAACCAGGCGGCCTCTCAGGGGTGGCCTGGTTGGCCGGGGGTGTAGTACGTTGGACTACCGTGTGTCACTGAAGTTATGTGATGTGAACTAGATTCGAGGACGTATATGTTTATTGAACTATGTGATGTGAACTTTCATGATATATATATATGTGTTCTGTGATGTGAAATGTGATATATATGTGATATGTGATGAATGTGATATATATATGTTTGGTAGTGTGGGAGAAAAGGAAAAACAGAAAAAATAAAAAAAATTGCTCCTTTGCCGAGGGTTGCTCTCGGCAAAGGGCCTCTTCGCCGAGGGCTATGACCATAACCCTCGGCAAAGCTGGACCAGAAAACAATGTCCCAGGTTTGCCGAGGGTTATGGTCATAGCCCTCGGCAAAGCTGGGAATATTGAACGCAATTTCAAGGGCTTTGCCGAGAGTCAGATGATAGAGCCCTCGGCGAAGAGCCGCAAAAAAATCATTAGAAATTTCTTTGCCGAGAGCCGACCCTAGTTAACCGTCGGCACAGGAAAATAAAATAAAAAAATATAGCTTTGCCGAGCCGGACTCTCGGCAAAATATAGCCTTTGCCGAGGGCCAGGTTAGCCCTCGGCAAAGTGACCGTCAGTAGAGAGCGCCGTTAACGGCTACTTTTTTTTTTGCCGAGGGCTACACGGAACCCTCGGCGAAAAGTTTGCCGAGAGCCCGATAAATGGCCCTCGGCAAAGGCTCCTTTGCCGAGAGGATTTTTGCCGAGAGTCCTATGCCGAGAGCAGCCCTCGGCATAGCCTACGCCGAGCGTCGGACGGCCTTTGCCGAGTGCTACAGGCACTCGGCAAAGCAGGAGTTTCCAGTAGTGATCCACTATATGCTCCTCCAGTGTAATATAGCGTACAACAGTGCAGATAGCCTAAGGATAACAACGGGTCAGATTTGGATCAGGTAGAGTCTTCGTGCATCCAAACCCGAAACCCGAACTAAAAATCCAACACTATGTTTAAAACGCATATTACAGACGCGCGTTAAGGTGATACACAGACACGCTCCTGCGCGTCTGTCATAAGACGTCTGTGATAATGGTAAATTACAGACGCGTTTCTGCGTGTCTGTGATATATACTTATTACAGACGAGTGTTGCATAACAACCGTCTGCGATGAACGACACTCGTCTGTAATAAGCTGCTAAGACCGACGCGCTTGGGAAAAACACGTCTGTAATAAGCTGCTAACACCGACTCGCTTGGAAAACGCATGTCTGTATTATTGTTCTTGTAGCGACGCTTTGTTGGAACACGTGTCGGTGGTAATAATTTACCTACTGACGCTAGTCTCCCAAGCGTCTGTAGTAACGAGAATTACAGGCTAATCTCTCAGCACTAGTGGATCAGCATCTCATTACACAAATACATCACAGATCAAGTTTAATTACTCAAAGTTGCTCCATAAACACAAATTTAGACCACACTGATTTGACACATAAAATCCACAAACTGGTCCACACTGATTCGACACACATACAATCCACAACGGTCTACACTGATTTAACACGTAGGACACAGATCAATTCATGTTCAAGTTTCAAAAACGTATTTAGCTCCAGAAATAACTCACTGCATACAATTCCAATGCATGCATGGCGGTCTCAGGCAGCGCAGGTGGGACAACTTGCATGCTTCCAGTGGCTCCACGATTATTCATCATCATATTGTTCATTAGCAGCCAGAGAAGAATGGAACTGGCCATTTGGCTCCACAATCCACTCCAGAATGAAATCGGCGATCTGTGTTCTAATCTCTTCCGTGCAGACTTCCGTGGTTGACAACTCAACGTCCTGTGTAACACAGCATTAGCCAAAGATACATGACAGAATAAGTTTTGTGTGTCTGTGTTTGTGATTGGGTGTTGGATTTGCCAAACTTTTACATAGTGCAAACCCGCCCGAAAACCGATTCGGGTGAAAATCCATCACCATAACCAAACCCGCGGATACCCGAAAACCCGATCAGATATCCGAAACCTGTTTTGTGTTGCACTATACTAAGAGAAATAAGTACTTTCTGTAAACATATATGTGATATAGATATACATATTCACATGTATAATCAAGAGACAATAAATAATAAATAATTTTATAAGTCAACTTAGAATAAATTAAATAATCTAAGTAAACAATTTACTATTAAGTATATTATAAAATATGTGTTTTCATTCCACACGGTTATCCATTGGGTATCCACGGGTGAAAATCCAAACCCGAAACCAAACCCGATAGGTTTCGGAGCCCCGAATCCAAAAACCGTGGGTGAAAAACCAACCCCAAACCCGAACCTGCTAGACCTAAAACCCGCGGATATCCGACCCGAAACCAACCGGTTGCCATCCTTAGTGAGACCCCGAACTGCTTCAACCCCTTCCGCCGACTCCTCGATGGCGACTCCACCGCCGACGCCTTGGCCCCCGTTCCTCGATCTTGCCTCCAATCGGCCTCCTTTGTCGGTGGTGAGGAGGAATGGGGTCCGTCGTTTTAGCTGATCTACTGTTTCATTAGTTTTTCTCTAGATGCGATGTCAAGGTCTTCCGTTCATTTTCATGATTTTTCGACTCTGTTTGTATTTTTTATAATTTTAAATCAAATCTCACGCAACTTGGTCGTCATGTCTCGTGCACGAGATGGTTGAGTTTTGGCATCGTCCCTGGATACGGCGTGGAAATACCCTCAGAAGAATGAATATCATTTTTTGAATCGCTGAGATTTATTATTTCATGCATCTGTAGTTCAAATGTGTGTCTAGCCAAAAAATGAAGAAAATGTGCAAAATATAGCAAAAAGAATGGAAAATACATCAAATTTAAATCTTGGCTTCTAGTACTGTAGCAAGCTTCCAGAAAAAATGGAGCAAAAATCTAAAAAATATGTACTAAAGCTCCAGCAAAGAAATTTCAAAAAAAAAAAAGAAAAATCTTTGCCGAGCACTGGATCACGAGGCGCTTGGTAAGTGGGCCTCTTTGCTGAGCGCCGCGTGATCTAGTGCTCGGTAAAGCGCCAGGTACTTAAAAAAAAGGCCGCGAAAGCGCCTGTTCCCGAGCCTGAAGAGACAACTGTGCCCTCCCGAGCCTGAGCCCGAGCGCGGCCGCCGCTCCAGTGAAAGGTCCTAGTTTGGTTTTGGTAATTGAGTGACAACTTTAGGTGAACTAATTGTGTTTATGTGAGATACACATGAGATTAGTCCACGGGTACACATGTGATGAAGGAGCTTATTGCATACATGACATGACATGGAGTCATGTGGCTAAGATGGTGAGAATCAAGACACGACTTGGCTTGATGGACCGGTTGCGAAGGTGAAGGGCAAGTTGGAGGCTTTGAAGCCGTTGGTACCGAGTGTCGGGAGACTTGAGCATAGACTTGGCGCCGAAGGACCGAAGCAATGGTGAAGAGCAAGTGAGGTCAAGATCGATGGACCATGGAGGCTATGTGATGATATGAAGTGGATCGTATCATTTGATCTAGGTTGGTGCATGTGTTGCATCAACATTGGAGGAGATGGAATGGAATGCGCAAGACAAAGGTATATTTGTAGGACATTTCATTTCACCGGTCATAGGTGTGTAGAGAAGATTATGACTGGGTTTAGGATAGATAGCCGTACTATCAAGAGGAGCAAACCTGTTTGCATATTGGTCATCTAGTGCCACTTGAGCAATCTAACTTTGCGATGTTGCTAGGATCGAGTGGCGTGGTGAGTGAAAGTGAAAAATCCTTTGAAAGATTGTGAAATGCTAACACACATGCACATAATGGGTACACTTGGTGGTGTTGGCACATATTGCAAAAGAAAAGGTGTTGGAGTTGAATTGATCAACTCGAAGAAGTTTTCGGAGGGGAAATCTTTGGTTGAAAAAGAGATGCGATGGTTCTTGGATTGGAAATCTGTGTTGATCCTTTGTGTTTTGGATCATGTATTCTTGTGGGTTGTTGAGCCCTTTGAATAAGCTTTCTAAAAGTCCAAGATCATCGAAATCAAAAGTCCAGAGCTAAGAGTTATGGCCGTTTTAGCGCGCAGCTCGAGCTGGTAGCGAAGTACCGCTGGAAGGGCGGTAGTACCGGTCCGGGGGTGGTAGTACCCGGTCGGGGGGCGGTAGTACCGCTCCGGGGGGCCAGTAGTACCGTTTGGACCTCCAGAAGTTGCATTTCGTGCCTAGTTTTTCCAACGGGCGTCTAAGGGGTTGACCGGAAGTACCGGTGGTTGACCGGTAGTACCGGCCCTGTGAGCGGTAGTACCGGTCAAGGACCGGAGGTACCACTCAAGAGAAGTAGTCGTTGGGCTGAGGTTTGAAGCGTGAAGCGGTAGTACCGGTCGTGAAGCGGTAGTACCGGTCATGTTGACCGGAGGTACTGATCGCTGACCGGAAGTACCGCCTGGTTTCTCGCCTGCTCGCTTCGTGGAATGTTGCCCAACCGGTAGTACCGATGGTCTTCGTGGAGCTCAAGAGAAAGGGGGAAATGACTAGTTGGTTTCCCCCCTCTATATATAGTGGTTGAGGCCGATCGTGGGCTGGCTGCTGGGCTGAGCACTCCAGAGCCTTTGTGGCTTTGTGTGGATGTGCTTGGGAGCCTTCTAAACTCGCTTGTGCTTGCTAGTGTGCGAATCGCTAGCGAGTGAGCGATTCTAGTGCGGTGCATGAGAAATTGCAAGAGTTGGCACTAGGTGTTCGTGTTGCAAGCCGGTGGTGCTTGTTACTCTTGGAGGTTGCCACCTCTAGACGGCTTGGTGATCGAGTCTCAGTCGTGAAGCGCGCGTGAAGATTGTGCGTGGCTCCGGAGAAGGATTGTGAGGGGCATTTGTCGCTCGCCCCGCGGGGATCGCGAAGAGCAACTCTAGTAGAGCGTGTCATTGAGTTACCTCACTTGTGGGTGAGTTCTGCGGCGCTCGAGTGTCGAGCTAGGTGTGGTGCCTATTAGCTGCCGAACTACCAAAGTGTGTGGTCAACACAACAGGGACTAGCTTGGTGGCAACCAGTGAACCTCGAAGAAAATCAACCGTGTCAACTTCGTGTTCATCTTCTCGGTGGTTTGCAAACTCCATTCTCTAGCTTGTATTTACTTATTCATATACATGTGCTAGTGTAGTTGCTCTTGTAATTAGTTAGCTTGTGTAGCTTGCTAGTTACCTTCCTCTTGTGTGTAGAATAGAAGTTGATCCCGTGAGTGACTAGTTTGACTTGTAGTCTTGCTAGTCACATTGCTTAGTTTGTGTAGCTAAGTTGAGCTCTTTAATTTGGCTTGTGTAGCCTTGTTATTAAGCATTGCTAGTGAGCTTAGGCTTCGTGCTTTTGCTTAGTGCATGTGTAGGAGCTCCCCGGTTGATTGAGTAATAGTTGCTTAGGTTTGTGTAACCTTACAAGCTAGAATTGTTTAGGTTGAGCTCTAGCTAGCTCGACACCTTATTTTGCTTTGTTTAAGATCTTTTGTAAGTGTCATAGAGTATATAGTAGAGGGGTGTAGTCTTGGCTAGACCGGTAGTTTTAATTCCGTATTTGTTTCGGTTAGCCGGTGCGATTTTTTTAGAAAGGACTATTCACCCCCCTCTAGTCCGCCATCTCGACCCTTCATCCGCCGCCCGTCCGCGCCGCAGTCGTGCACCGCCCACTCGCTCGCGCCACTGCGCGCCGCCGTGCGCCGCGCCGCCCTTTTATCACCGCCACGCCCCGGGGAGAGGAGGAGGAGAGGAGGAGAGGAGAGGAGGAGGAAGAGGAGGAGGAGGAGGAGATTGGAGGAGCCCTGACTGGTCTCGCCTACTATGCCCCCACTATGCCCGATCGCATTGTGCGCTTTGCCCGGTTGGAGAGGAGGTGGAGGAGCCCAGCCGGACTCGCCTCGTTGTGCATCGAGTTCGTCCCTCGGTCGTCGTCGATCAGCTGCCCATAAGTCATCCTTGATCGTCCCATCGTCCTTGCATATTGTGCCACCTAGTTGTAGTAAGTAGTAGTAGTAGTAAGTAGTTGTTAAAGTATTATGTGTCGGGGGACCACAAATGGGGTACCCCCAACCAACGCAAAACCTAGAGCACCAATTAATAAGAGACCCAACTAGATTAACCTTCCGAAAAACCAACCCTTCGAGGCCTGCAACGCTAGCCCACCACCAGGAAGCTTAAGCTCGCAAAACCTTACGACCGCCTCCTGGTAGCCTACCCCTCGAGCCCCGGACATAGGCCTCGTCACCCGCTACACGCTACAGCCACACACCATTCTCGAAACCCCACGCGGGGACCTCGAGCCTCTCTAGCTCGGTACCCTATCCCTCAAGACACCTCACGCCCTCCTCGAGCGGCACCAGACATCGGATACCAGCCCCATACTGCGCATTTAATGCGTTCACATACTCCGGTCACGTCCTCTTGGCACACGACGTGAGCCACAGTAAACCCGGAGCCCAGGACAATCTCGTTTTTCACCACAAGCATGGCAAAAGGGCACAAGTAAACACTGCTCGACCAAACTCTGCACTGTAGCAACGCCCCACTCGAGCCATGTCTCGAGACCTGGATTCCCGCTGTTCGGGCGGATTTTCTGGTGACTTGCCCATACCTGCGGGGCTTGAGCCCCTCATAAGCGCCACCTAGAGGCCGGTCCTGCGCGCCCTCGAGCCTGACACCTTTCATACTATTGGAGGACAGGTACCCAAGACTCGGAGGGACAGCCAGCCACGTCATGTACGTGCCGGAATGGACGCTGCACGGCCTCACGTCGCCACGCCTCCACGTCCGCGCCCGGGATGGAGGCCACGCTTCAAGGACGCTTCAACAACAGCAACCACGCCGGCTCTAGTATCTTCGGCAAGACATAATTCCCTACCCTTCGCCGTATTGGGCGTTGTACATGTCTCTACTGTGTAACCCTGGCCTCCTCTTGCTCTATAAAAGAGGACACCAGAGCCCTTCACGCGAGGGCGGCCACAACACACACGGGTTCCACGCGAATCCACACTCACGGGTCAGCTACAACACAAACACATACACACGAGTCCGGACTCCGGTCCACGCTCGTTGAGCTTGTATTGCCCTGTACAAGCACTTAGGTGCAAGTAATACAAGAACCTCCTCCCCCACTGGACGTAGGGCCTTCTTTTGCCCGAACCAGGATAAAATCTTGTGTCATCTTGCATCACCATCCAGGAAGAGAGCACGCGATCATATTACTAGTTGGTGTCATACCCCGGGATCGAAAAACACCGGACAGTTGGCGCGCCAGGTAGGGGCTTCGCGTGTCAGAGTCAATTTCTCGTTGTTTTCTGGATGGCTTCTTCCACTCCTTCGTTCTCTGCTGGTGCCGTCGTCTGGTTCGGGAGCCTCGAGTTCCTGGCCACCGGCAGCGGCAACGAGCTGACCTTGCTCTCCACGGAGAGCCCGAGCGGAGAGCGTATCACGCCACCCCCGCGCGGGGGGCGTTGCGCATCGCTCGCACCACCACGCGTCGCCACCCTCTCGTGAGCGGCGCCGTCGCCACCATTGTCGCCCGGCACAAGCGGTGCCCGCGGCGTACACCCACTTCCCCGTGGCCGGCACAGAGTCTCCGAGGAGAAACCTGCCCGGCGCGCGGCCAGAGACTTCTAGCGCGCGGCGCGCACTCACCCAGCGAGTTCGCGTTAGTAATGCGCACAGACCGGGAGCCTGGCCAGGAGGCCCCGAGCCATGCCCCGTCGACACCGCCTGGCTTCCTCCTCCCGCACGGGGTGTACCGCGCTCGACGCCAGCGGCACCCGTTCGGCCTCAACAACTCCGCAGCTGTCTACGCCCATCATCTCAACGAGCGCCGTCAGGACCGGGCGGCGGCAGAGCGGGAGGAACGTCCAGGCGTGATCCTACAGGCCACCACCGACCTAGAGATCGTCTACCCCGCGCACGTCGGCCGCTGCTTCTCACGAGTCGTCGAGCCACCCCGGCGAGCCACCGTCGGAGAATGGTACCATGAGCTGCAGTCCCAGCACGAGCCAAGGTGGCGCGACATCAACAGCTCCGACTCCGACGAGTACGACTACCACGACCCTGACCTCTGGGACCCCACCAGGGAGTGCTTCCAGCTCGAGGGGGTCGTGGACGATGCCGAAGACGACGGCGACGACGACACCAGGCCGGCGCTCAACCTCGAAGAGCCCGGAGACGTGGCTGCGGCAGGCGGACCACACGTTCGGGGGAGGAACGAACCTCCGGCACTGGACGCACTACCTCAGCACAACGACGACCGGCGGCGCAGCTCGCGCAGCTGCGGGAGGTGATCAACAAGGCTGAGGAGGACCGACAACGCCTGCTGCAGCTCGAGCAAGCTCTTGTGCAGGAACAAGCCCAACCTCGAGGCGCCGGCGCAAGTGGCCGCCGCACGAGAGGTCCACCGGCAGATCCACGAGGACGGGGCACCAGCGCGCCCTGAGGTTCGCTTCCCGCGAGCCGGGCAGAACGTGGTGGCGGCCGCGATGCTGCTCCGCGATCTACCCGCCATCTCCAACCCTGATGCCAGGCGCATGCTCGGGGAAATGAAGAACCTTCTCGAGACAGCCGCTCTGCAGCAAGCCGAGAGCTCACCCTCGCGCCGGCGCGGAGCAGCCTCGGGGAAACCAGCAGACACGCCCCGCAACGAGCGTGAGACATCCATCCACCAGCCGGACGCCTCTCGAGCCAGGCCAGTCCAGGAGCGGATCGTCGACAACCGGCCACCTCGGGATCCCAATGACGCTCGCAACAACATCAACCGCCGGCGCAAGGACAAGGGTGCTGAGGAGCGTGGCTATAATGCCCAACGAGGAGGGCGCTACGATAGTGACGAGGACCGGCAAACCCTCGAGCCCCCGGGCCCCAGGGTCTTCAGCCGGGTCATCCGCAGCTCAACCCTCCCCGACCGCTTTCTACCACCGACCAACATCGTGAAGTATGACGGGGAGGTCAAGCCCAAGCTATGGCTCTCTGACTTCCGCCTGGCTGCCAACTGGGCGGGCAAAGAGCGATGACCGCGTCATCATACGCCAGCTCCCACTCTACCTCTCGGACACCGCCCGTCGGTGGCTTGAGGGGCTCCCGCCGGATCAGATCCACGACTGGGCCGACCTAGTCAGGGTTTTCGATGGGAATTTCAAGGGAACTTGCGTACGCCCAGGCAACCCCTGGGATCTACGACGTTGCAGGCAGACAGCGGATGAGCCCCTCCGCGACTTCGCTCGACGATTCTCGAAGCAGCGCCTCGAGCTCCCCCACGTGCCTGATGAGGACGTCATCTCCGCGTTCCTCGTGGGCACGACATGCCAAGAGCTAGTCCATGAGCTAGGGCGCTACCGTCCCAGGATGGTCGAGGATCTGATGGATCGTGTCACCAGCTTTGCCTCGGGCGACGAGGCAGTGGGGGCCTTCTTTGGCCGCTCCACGGACAAAGGCAAGGCGGTGGCCACGCCGGAAGGCTCGAGCAGGGGCAACAATGACAAGAACCGCAACAACAACAAAAAGAAGAAGAACAAGGGCAAAGGTCAGAAGGCAAAGTGCAACGCTGATGACGACGACGATGAAGAAGTGCTCGTAGGCGCCCTCGAGCATAAGAAGCCTCGAGCCCCCCCTGACGGGGCTGTCTTCGACAAAATGCTCGAGGATCCCTGCCTTTATCACAAGGGTCCCACGAATCACAAGTTGAAAGACTGTCGAATGATGAAGGGTTTCTACTCCAAGCTCGGCGACAAGAAGGAAGACGCGCCTAAGGTCAAGGACAAAAATCGACGCGATGACGGGGACGCGGACGGCAACTTCCCCCCGGTGCGCGACTGCTACATGATCTACTGGGGCCCAACCGTCGGGCTCTCAGCTCGAGAGAGAGAAAAAGGACGTCGGGAGGTCTTTGCACTCTGCCACGCGCCCCCCCGGTTATCTCGACTCGACTGGTCTGATGCACCAATCAATCACGTTCGACCGTGACGACCATCCCGGACCATGTCGTAAACCCGGGGGCGTACCCCCTCGTCGTCGACCCCGTCATCATCGACGTACGTTTCTCCAAGGTGTTGATGGATGGGGGCTCGAGCCTCAACATCATATACCTCGAGACCCTCGACCTCCTGGGGATTTCGAGGGACCAGCTCCGACCAGCGTCAGGGGGTTCCACGGAGTAATACCAGGAAAGAAGGCCCACCCCCTCGGGCGCATCGACCTACCTGTTTGCTTTGGCACGCCGACCAACTTCCCGTCGGAGACGCTCACCTTCGAGGTAGTTGGGTTCCAAGGGACATACCACGCCGTCATCGGCAGGCCTGACTACGCCAAGTTCATGGCGGTCCCCAACTACACATACTTGAAGCTCAAGATGCCGGGGCCGAAAGGGGTCATCACCGTCGACCCCGTCCTACGAGCACGCGTACCACTGCGACGTGGAGTGCGTCGAGCGTGAGGAGGCCAACGTCCAAGTCGACTCGCTCGAGGCCCTGGCTGCCCTGGCCACCGAGGCTCCTGAGGCAAAGCGCCGCGCCGGCACCTTCGAGCCGGCAGAGCACACCAAGCAGATACCCGTCGACCCGACCTCGACCGACGGCAAGACGCTGGCCATCAGTGCCAGCCTCGAGCCTAAATAGGAAGCAGTGCTCGTCGATTTTCTTCGCGCAAACACCGACATGTTTGCGTGGAGCCTCTCGGACATGCCAGGCGTACCAAGGGGAGTTGTCGAGCATGCCTTGGAGATCCAGGCCGGGTCCAGACCGGTGAAGCAACGCCTGCGCCGCTTCGATGAGGAGAAGCGTAGGATCATCGGCGAGGAGGTGCACAAGCTTTTGGCGGCTGGATTCATCAAGGAGGTATTTCACCCGGAGTGGCTAGCTAACCCTGTACTAGTTGGAAAAAGAATGGAAAAATGCGGATGTGTGTAGACTACACTGGTCTAAATAAAGCATGTCCAAAAGTTCCATTTCCTTTACCTAGAATTGATCAGATTGTCGATTCCACTGCGGGGTGCGAAGTACTTTCATTTCTTGATGCGTATTCCGATTACCACCAGATTAAAATGAAAGAATCGACGAGAGCTCGCTACCTTCCTTTATTACGCCTTTTGGTATGTATTGCTATGTTACAATGCCCTTCGGCCTTCGAAACGCCGGGGCAACATATCAGCGTTGTATGCAGCATGTCTTTGGCAAACACATAGGCAAAACCGTCGAGGCCTACGTCGATGACATCGTGGTTAAGACCAAGAAAGTCGGGGACCTCATCAGCGATCTCGAGACCACGTTCGAGTGCCTCCGGGCCAAGAATGTGAAACTCAACCCCGAGAAATGTGTCTTTGGTGTGCCTCGAGGCATGCTACTTGGCTACATCGTCTCACAACGGGGGATCGAGGCCAACCCCAAAAAGATCTCAGCAGTCACGAGGAGGGCCCAATTCGAGATCTCAAGTGCGTACAGAAAGTGACAGGCTGTCTAGCCGCTCTCAGCAGGTTCATCTCGAGGCTGGGGGAAAAGGCACTGCCCCTCTACCGCCTGCTGAAGAAAATGGAACGCTTTGCGTGGACCGTCGAAGCCGAGGAGGCCCTGACCAAATTGAAGGGGTTGCTGACTTCTGCGCCAATTCTCGTGCCACCACGACCAGCTCAGGGTAATGATCCCCCTGAGCCTCTCCTCCTCTACGTGGCCGCAACCACCCAGGTGGTCAGTCGCGGTCGTAGTCGTCGAGAGACACGAGGAGGGTCATGCGTTAACAGTCCAACGGCCAGTGTACTTCATCAGTGAGGTGCTCTCCGAGGCCAAGGTCCGGTACCCCCACATCCAGAAGCTGCTCTAACCGCATCGTCGTCACAAGGCGCAAGCTCCAGCCATTATTTCCTCGCTCATCCCGTGACGGTGGTATCGTCCTTCCCCCTCGGAGAGATCATCAACAACCGGGAGGCCACGGGGCGCATCGCCAAGTGGTCTGCCGAGCTGATGGGGGAGGCCATCACCTACGCTCCGCGAAAAGCCATCAAATCGCAAGCGCTGCGGACTTCGTTGCTGAGTGGACCGACACCCAGCTCCCGCTGGCACAAATCCAAGCCGAACTCTGGACTATGTACTTCGACGGGTCCCTCATGAAGTCAGGGGCAGGCGCAGGCCTGCTCTTCGTCTCACCCCTCGGAGTCGACATGCGCTACCTGCTGCGCTTGCACTTCCCCGCCTCCAACAACGTCGCCGAGTATGAGGCCCTCGTCAACGGGCTGCGTATCGCCCTTGAGCTTGGGGTCCGACGCCTCGACGTTCGAGGGGACTCGCAGCTCGTCGTCAACCAGGTCATGAAGGCCTCAAGCTGCATCGATCCCAAGATGGAGGCATACTGCGGAGAAGTGCGCAAGCTAGAAGACAAGTTCTACGGCCTCAAGCTCAACCACATCGCTCGAAAGTACAATGAGGCCGCAGACGAGCTAGCTAAGTTAGCATCCACGTGCGGCACCATCCCACCAGATGTTCTTCGAGGGATTTTTCGAGCCATCCTCAAAATCGGCCCGGGGGCTGGCCCCTCGACGCCACCACCCCTCGAGCCGGACACGGGGGCTCGACCTTCAACGCCATCCCTCGAGAACGACCCCCCTCACATCCGCTGAGGCTATGCAGATCGACGCGCCCGCCTCTTCTTCATCACGACCCCCGACTGGCGAACGCCCTTCCTCGACTACCTAACGCAAGGCGTGCTACCAGAGACAAGACGGAGGCCCAACGCATCGCTCGAAGGGCCAAGACCTACGTCATCTACGGCGACGAACGAGAAGTTGTACCATCGAAGCCATCAGGAATCCTTCAGCGATGCATCCCCCTCGAGGAAGGACGCAGCCTCCTCGACGACATGCACTCGAGGGCTTGCGGCCATCACGCAGAGCCAATGACCCTGGTGGGGAACGCCTCCGCCAGGCTTCTACTGGCCAACCGCCATCGGAGACGCCAAGCGCTTGGTACGAGCCTGCCAAGGGTGTCAATTCTACGCCAAGCAAACGCACCAGCCCGCGCACGCCCTGCAGATGATCCCCATCACTTGGCCGTTTGCCGTCTGGGGGCTCGACCTCGTGGGTCCCCTCAAGACGACAAATGGGAAATATAAGCATGTGTTCGTAGCTGTCGACAAATTCACCAAGTGGATCGAGGCTAAGCCTATAGGCGACCCCACCTCAGAGAAGGCCGTCGAGTTCATCTCCGACATCATGTATCGGTTCGGGGTGCCTAAGGTCATCATCACTGAATGGCACTCAATTCACGAGCAAAAAGTTCATCAAATTCTGCGACGACAACAACGTCCGCGTAAACTGGGCCTCGGTCGCATACCCTCAATGCAACGGGCAGGTCGAGCACGCCAACGGCTTGATACTCCACGGATTGAACCGAGGCTATTCAAAACCCTCAAGGATTTTGGAAAGAGGTGGCTGAAGAGGTCCCCTCGTGCTATGGGGCCTCAGGACTACGCCGAGTCGAGCCAACCGCGTTCACTCTGTTCTTCCTAACCTACGGCGCCGAGGCCGTCTTGCCTACGGACCTCGAGTACGGCTCCCCCTCCTCGACTTCGAGCCTACAACGAGCAAACCAACGACGAGAGACTCGCCAACGCCAAGGACCAGCTCGAGGAGGCTCGAGACGTCGCGCTCATCAACTCCGCGCGCTACCAGCAAACACTTCGACGCTACCACGACAAGCACGTGCGCAAAAGGGACCTGGTGGTAGGGGACCTCGTGCTTTGACGGTTGCAAGATAATCGAGGGCGCCACAAGCTCACCCCTCCATGGGAGGGCCCATACACCGTAGCTGAGGTGCTCAAGCCAGGAACATACAAACTCTACGACGATCAAGGCAGGATCCTAGCGAATGCGTGGAACATATCTCAACTACGTCGCTTCTACCCTTAAGGGCCTCAAGGCCTCATACATTTCGTTGCTTTTTACAAACACGCTGAATATGAATGAGCAAACTCGTGCACCGTCTTTCATATTACTTAGCAACTTAAGGTAGCCTCGACCCTGCCTTACTCAGGGTCGAGCCTCCCTCGGGGGCTGACAGGGGGGACCCCCCAGACTCCGAAAAAAGCGCGCTTTTTTTCTTTCAAAAATTCACCCTCATTTCGATTCGTATCTTGAGCGTACTAGCAACGTCTAAATCCCTAGATACCTCGAGTCTCCTAGAGGCGGGGGCGTCGACGTAGACGGCCACCTACGCCCCCGGGCTATGGTACCCTACCTATGCCTCCCCTCGAGGAACTCGTGGACGCGTATCGAAGAACACAGACCAAGCCGGTAGAAACTCGAGCCAGCGACAAAGAGAAATGATCGAATAAATTTTGAAAAGAAACAGCTTCTTTAAACAAAACAGTCATACGCATAGGTTGGCCTCGACGGGTCATGAGTCATGATATGAATTCTTACAAGGGCCTCAACGCCCAATTTGGCACGCAGACCTCATTCTTCATCGGTCTGGAACTCCTCCTCAGGATCTTCTCTGCGGGCTCAACCTCGACGTTTGGGCCAGGAGGAGGGGAGCCATCCGCGACAGGAGGCAGCACGTCCTCCTCGAAGAGCTTCGCGAGCGCCGCCCCCGGCCTCTCTCCACCTTCTCCAGGATCTTGTCGACACAGCGGTCGTTCCACTCCTCGTCCTTCCCCTCGATTTCGATGAAGCCCTTGGCGACGACGTTGACCGGGTAGCGGAAGCCGGAGTGGACGGCCGCGAGCGCCTGCTTCACGCCGTGGTGGAGAGCGCGCTTGACCGCGGTCCCGCGGGCCATGTCAAGGAAGCACAAGGCATCGACCAGGGCGTCGCCTCGAGCCACCGCGCCCTCCGCCGTGGCCACCGGTCGGCACCCCCCCACGAGGAGCAGAGCCTGTCGATGGTGCCGCGCGCCCGCTCCGCCACCATGGTCTCACCCTGGAGTTGCTCCATGAGAGCCTGATTCGTCTCGCGGAGCTCCTCGGAGGTCTTCTCCAGATCTGTGCAACAAACAGAAGAGAGTAAGTCTGCGGCATGGCAAGAATCCCGAAATCAAAGCAAGACAAAGCCTGAAGATTATGACAGTACCTTGGCAGTGCACGCCCAAAGCGTCGAAGTCGCTGGTAAGGACCCCGACGCGCTGCTCGAGTGTATGCTTTTGAGACAGCACTTCGAGGTTTTGGCTCTTGAGCTCCTCGACCAGCTTGCCCGTCTGCGCGAGGGCCAGGTCCTTCGTGATCACCTCCTGCCGAGCGGCCTCGAGCTTGAGCGACAGATCGTCAGCTCTTTTGAGGGCCTGATTCATGTCGATCTCGAGGCCTTGGATCCTCGAGCGCTCGGCAGTGAGGCCTCCTGGCTTCCTTCCGCGCCGCTTCGCTCCGCTACAGCCAGGGCGGTGGCGGCCTCGCTCTTGGCCTCCTCGACCTCCTTCTTCCACCGCCTCCGTCCGCTGCAGATCGGGCGGTGGCGGCCTCGCTTTGGGCATCGGCGGCTTCCTTTCTCGATGCCTCCCCTCGGCGGACAGAGCGGCGGTGGCCTCCCCTTAGCTCGGGCGGCCTCGTCTCGAGCCGCCTGGGCCTCCACCTGCGCGGCGTTGAGCCGGCTCGCCATTTGCGCGTTCCGGCCCAGCTCAGCGCGGAGCTCCTGGAGCTCCCCCTCCGCCTTCACGAGGTGGCCGCCACCCGCGCGGACTTATCCGCCTCCTCCACGAAGGACCTCTCCCCTGCGCAACGAGCTCGGTCACCTCCTTGAAGATTGACCGCGCCTCCCGCGGAGCCCCCTGCTGAGTCGACCGCTCGCTCGACGGGATAACAGCGCCGGGCGGAGCTCGGCACGTCGGGATATGGCCACGCCGATCGACTAGGCTCGGCGATGAGCAGGTCTCCCCTCCACCGACTCGAGCAGCACCAGCTGCAGCGCACCAACCGGCGGCGCTGGCTGCGGCTCTTTCCGCCCCTCCTCCTGCTGCCATGTCTCCTCCCGAGGCGACGGTGCGGCATCGTGTGGAGGCGGGGCTCGAGCGGTAGCGGATCGATCGAGGGGTGGCTCGTCTCCAAGCTCTCCTCCGCCCCGGCCGGCTCCTCGAGCTCCCCCTCCAGCACTGAGCCCTCGACCAGGGACGGCTCCCCCTCCAGCTCGTCCAGAAGCTCCTCCCCCGTCGGTTCCCATCTTCTCCACCAACGCCTCCCCCTCCTTCTCTCCTTCTCTGTGGGCGCGCGAGGCTCCGTCGGAGGGGAATCCTGTCCAGCGGGCCGGCTCGCGTCGTCGGGAGTCTCAAGGGCCACCGTCCCCTCATCCCCAGACACCGACGGAGCCACGCCTGTCTCGGGTGCTCCCCCCGAAGTGGTCGTCGTGACAGAGGGAGAGGTGGCCCTCTCGGTAGGCGCCACCGAAGGAGGTGGAGGAAGAGGAGGAGGAGGAGGTGGCGCTGCGACGGACACAGTGGCGGCGGGCTTGGCGCCATGAGCCGCGGTCCCTGCTGAAAGAGAGAACAACGATGTTAGAATCAGGAAAAAGCCTCGACCCCCGTGGTCGACGGCGTCGGCCTCACCAAGATCCGCGGCAGCCATTTGACTTCCCCGAGCCATGGCTGCTCGAGCCTTCACCTGCCAAGCAGCCTCTCCAGCGGAAGAAGGAGCCATACCTCGAGGTGCTTGGACCTCAGCAGAGCTCGAGGTCCTGGCCCGCTTGGACACCGCGAGGTCCGCCTCCTGTCGGGAGCGCTTTTCCCTGAAAGCCCAGAAACGGCACACGTCACCGAAGGTAAAAAGGTAAAACTTCGCTACCAACGGGATTGAGAAACGTTACTTACCCAAAGCGACGGCGGGGCTTCTTCCCGAGTCGCCGGACCCGCTCGGGGGGCTTCGAGCCCGCCCCATGGCCCGAGCCATGCCCCCGGGCCGTCTCCGTGTGGCTCGGATGGGGGGAGACTCCCGGTGCTTCCCGTGCTCGACCCCCCCGGGAGCTTCTCTTTCTGTCTCTTGTCCCAGGGGGGCGACCGCATCTCCTTCGAGCGTCCCCCTTGGCGCCTCTCCATGCGCGGGCTCCGGGACCTGCTCCGGCGCTCGTGCCAGCGGTCGCGCCCACCCGCGTCTGCCTCCTTCTCTCCAGCGACGTGCGGCGATGGGCTCCGGGATCGCTCACGGCTCCGTCACGAGACGACCGGGGCTCCCCCCTCGACGATCATGGTGGCGGGGGTTCGACGCCCCCTCATGTTGCCCGCTCCTCCGCGGCTTGACGTCATCCTCGACGACTTGTGGCGGTCAGGCCCGGAGTCCCTCTCGCATGTCCACCACCTCTCGAGGTCCGGCCCTTCTCGAGACCCCCCGCCTGGGTCGACGCGGTCGAGGCCTCCTTCTGCGCCGCGGCGATAGCGCTCCGGGTTCGGGGCCTCTTCGCGTCAGGGGGCATGCCCGGCAGGAGCTCGACGTGCCGGGCCTCCGATGAGGCGGGACTTGTGGTGGCCTTCCGCGGCTGCGTCCCGCGCGATCCCTTCGCCAGGGGGATCTCCAGGATATTCTCCTGCATAGAAGAGGAGTCAGCCCTGATGTCGACAACCCCCGCGCGCCTCAGACGCGCATCCATCCCTTCATCATCACTCTCCTCCTCATCGCCGTCTTCCTCCTCCGAGCTCGTGGAGCTGAGCTCGGGGGACTCCTCTCCAGCTGCCGGTTACGACGAGCCTTCGCAAGCCTCTGATCCCAGCCACTCGACGCAAGTTCTTCTCTTTCTCCTTCTTCTTCTTAGCATCCTTACTCTCCTTATCTTTCTGAGCAGAGAGGCGCCTCACCTGTATTTTCGCGGCGTCCTCCCTCACCGGGGGCCTCGACGCGCGGCATGTGAACGCCCCCTGCAAAAAGAAACTTGATGAAAAAACACAAGGAGAGTAAAAAACAAGATTCGGGAAAAGAGAGAGGAGGGGAGGCTCGAGACAGCCTGACTCGAGGATGGCTTACCAGGTCGAGACACCCCGCGTCGGTGTGCCATGGTGATCAGGTTGGCCTCCTCAGGGCGGAACGACCCGTGGATCGTGACCGTCACCCGGGAGACACCCTCGTTCCGAGGCAGCCCCTCCTCGCCCATCCTTGACCGGTTCAGCGCCTCAAGCGGGGCGCTTGGCCCCATCTCGAACATGAAAGGGGGCGGTCCGCCAGCGGAAGGACCCTCCGCTGATGGAACGCCCAAGTGACCGCCTGGACGGTCAGTTTCTCTCTCTCCTCCCCAGCGTCCACATTGTATTCATCAGCGGCATCAGGTGGCTGCCTATCCGCCACAAACAACCCCAGTTCCACTTCTCTGGGCGCTGGGTGATGATCTTGCCGGTGTACTGCGGAAGGAGTCTGTCCTCGTTCCGCAGGTAGAACCAGTGGTCGTCCCACCCCGCCTGGTTGGTGGAGAGCTTGTAGCGGAGGTTGACGGGAACGTTCGCCGACAAGGTACGGTCCTCGCAGTGATGGTGAGGGAGCCCGCGCGCGCGAGCCTCCTCACCCCGGCTTCACGGCCTTGTGGAAGAGCTCGCCCCGGAAGAGGTGGACGAACATCTCCCAATGAGGTTCAATATTCCAGTATCCCTCGCACACCCGCGGCGTAGATGGCGGCGTGCGAGAATCGAGTTGGGGGGAGAAGTGCTGCAGCTCCACCTCGAAGTGGTGAGCCACCCCCGCATAAAGCGGCTCGGCGGAGCGCCGAGCCCAATACGGTGGTAGCAGGTGAAGCTCACCACGACCCCTCCGGCGGGTGCGGCCCCGGTGGTCCGCGATGGGAGAATCCACCACGCCGGCCCCTCCTGCGGATGGGGCGGAGAAGCCCCCGGTCCACCAACGACTCCACTCCTCTGCGTTGTCTTCGACGGGCTCCAGTCTTCGGGCGGCAGCACCTGGGACTGGGCGGCCATGGCGGCAACGGCGCGGATCTGAGCGGCGGACGGGCGGCGGGAAGATTCCCAATTGCTAGTTTGAGGAGAAAGCTGCGGGAGCTGCCGCGGCAGTGAAGGCAAATAGGCAAAGTAAAGGAACCCTCACCCCTCGCTCGATATTATAAAACAAAACCCCAACGGGCGGGTCTCCCACGGCAACGAAAAGGTAACCTCACGCATTTAATGCGCCCACCTAACCGCATCTCGAGCCAATTGACAGCTACGCGCGGCAGCTCCTCATTCGCTCCGCTCCTCCGGGCCACCACGGCCGCCGCTCCGACTTCTTGACAGTCGCCCTGGCGCCACGATCTCCGCCCTCTGACAGTTTCCACCTAAAAAGGCGCGTCAACGGGCAGAAGGATTCCAGACGACGGAGGCTTCTCCAAGAAGGTAAAAACGGGCCCCGGCCTTTCCAAGTCTCGAAGCAGCGAAGGCGCCCTCGAAGAGGGTTCGACAGCCGGCTTCGAGCACCCGAGTCAGGGACACCAAGGGGCGCCACTCGCAGCATCGCTCGAGGGCCAAGCCCTCGAGCCCCTCACGTGTATCCAAGGCAGGGCGCAAGACGTGCAGTGAGATCCCCTTGGAGGGAGGCATCGAGCCACCGGGTCCTATCGAATGGACCCGACATTCTTGCAGACCGAGCACCCATGCTTTATGAGATCGCCTCCGGGCTTCAGTCGACCCTATCGAACGGGGCACGATGTCTCACTTGGATCCCCCCGTTACCAGCTCACCGGGAACCTCGATACTCGCCCGCTCGTGGTAGTACGAGGCATCCCCCCTCGCATCCGATCGAAAGGACTCGCGGGATGACAAGCCAGGGCAACCGGCGTGCCGGACAGCTCGAAGAGCCGGCCGGTCGGTTCAGCCTGGCACCCCTCTGTGACAGAACCGACCAATTTATAAGAGCACAAGTACGAAAACCTCTGCCGGAGCAGTTGAATTAGCACACTTGAGCCCATATAAACCCGGTAGTCCGTGAAATCCTGAGGGATTTCAAACCTTTTCAACATCTTAGCCAAGATCGCATGGTCAAGCAAATACAAATCATGTCCACAGAGCTTTGCAGCGGAAATAAATTTACAATAGAGTTCACAAATAATAATACAAGCTTATTTACTTTGAAACAACATAGCTTTAAAATGAATACCATAACATAAGTTGAAATACTTTGCTAGCTTTCAGTGACATCCTCCAACAACAGCATAAAGAGAAGAAATAGGGAACTGCCGAGCCACCGGCACTGGTCATCACCTTCCGGCAGACCTAACCTTCACCTGCAACAAGGTGGGATAAACCCTGAGTACTCGAATGTACTCAGCTAGACTTACCGTCGGAAACCAAAATAAAGAGACACCAAGGAGTATGCAAGGCTGATATAAATAGTGGAGCTGGCTAACTTTATTTGCAAAAGGAGCTTAAGATGAAGGGTTCATCATTTAATTATATGAGCAGTCATCTTTTATCCTATTCCTTAAACTCTAGGTTTTGCACCTGCACTAGAGCACTCAAGTGGATCTAGCAAACAATAATATAATACCATATCAGGTTTGCTTTGTCAATATTTTAGTTGAACCATCAATGTCACATGGAGTTGTATCGTGGTGAAGCTCGCCATAGTTTCCCACTAACCGGGGGAGACGGCGACTCGAATCGAATTCCAAACCAGCTGGTGAAAGACCTTTAATACCAGCCCACACTTTCCCCGTCGGGTCCATGCATTGGGCAACCGCTCGACGCTTGTTCGTGGTGGTAATCGCCGCGGCTCAAGCACGGACCGCCCAATCAGAGTCTGGCGATGGCCTCACGCGGCAGATCGCAACTTCTGTACTAGAGGGCACGACACGGGTTGAGACCGGCCCGAACAGCTTCTAACCGGCTTTGGGGTCGATGATTACAGCAACGACATATCCCTAAGTAAAAGGGCGCGTTCAAAAATGAACGAGGGCCAACATCGATACAAACCTACACGATCCAATGGATGGACTGCCCCAAGTTTCCGAACTTGTGCCCTGCCATCCCATTGACCGTATTTCACTACAACTCAGGTTCTTTTCCACGATAGCAAATATAGCCAACCGTGATCCGGTAACTACCCATCAGGGTATTACGGAAACATCCTTAACTATACTTTTATTAAGCAGGCTAAGCAATTCTACATTTAAAAGTAAGTAACAGGATAACAAGATTGATATTAATCAATAACCAAGGAATGATAATGCAGCAAGTAGGATTCAATCAACTCCTATACCTAATGCATCACAATATAAAAGGACTCAAGTAATTTTAATTGCAAAAGATAGGAGGCTTAATATGCTCCGGGGCTTGCCTGGGAACCAACACTAGGTTAGTGTTTGTTAGGTGATACCCGCTTGGCGAGCATCTCCGCTGTAGCACTTGCTCAACTCCGCATCTTCAGGATAATCCACCGAACACCGTCTTCGGGTTCAGCCTCATCATCACGTCCTTCACGATGTATCTACCGTACTAAATGAGATGCGCAATGCAAGCGTATGAATGCAAGGGAAACACTTATGAAGCAAACGCAAGCATTACTTAATTACTTCGCATAAGCAATCGGGATAACTACTAAAAGAAGACATAGCTCTAACACCCAACATAGCATAATCACTTCAGCAGGTTATAATTAAAGTAAGGTGTGACATGGTTCATTAAGCACTCAGAAAGGCCAACTATAACAATCAATCATGACTACATCACACATCACACAAATATAACACATGTATGCACATACAACTCCTATTTTTGTTAAACAAGTCAATCATCATTATCTAACATATTTATATAACACAATAGATTGATTAACTTAATAACATGGAATCAACATGCTCATCTTTAACAAGGCAGAGGTATCATTATAGATCACATAAACAACTATTGAGTTACATCAATCAACTTAGGCTTATTCACTGAACAAGGACAGCCACACAGTAGGAACTTTAAACAAACATAACTGGAGCTACACATATCCAAACAAGGTGATCCTAGACTTTCTGGAAAGCTAATGAAATTATCTACAACTTTGCTATTATCACTTAAGCATGATTCAACAGTTAAAAAGACCAAACATAACAGGCAAGCACTTCTGTCCAAACTTTGGACAGAATATCACATTAATCTTCAAACAGCCATAACTAGAGATCTAAAGCACCAAGAGACTTGACATAAGACTTATTAGAAAGCTTATTAAGTTGTCTACAACTTATTTATAATCATCTCAAGATGATTAAGCAGTTATCAAGGCTAACTAACTCAAACAAGTAAATCTGTTCAGACTTGGACAGATTCTGACTTCCACCTTTAAACATATGTAACTCAAGTTCTAGACCACCAAAAATAGTGATCCAAGACAATTTAGAAAGCTTATGAAAAACACTACAACTCTTTTATTAACACAAAGACATGATTCAGAACTTAAACTACCCAAACAATTCATTCTTTCAGATCTGCACAGAAAGTATGCAAAATCTGAAAGCAAACTTGCAAAATCTATAACTCCTAAATTACTGGGCCTAAAATCATGAAATTTTAGGACAAACAAGATAAGGAAGTTATCTACAACTTTTGTATAGAACACATCTACAGAAAATATAATTTTCTTCACGCACTAATCACCTCTACACAAACTGTGCATGCAGCAATTTCAGCATATTAATAAACTCACTTCTCTACTTATTTGATTAGCATGTGAGCACACATATGAGCTATGAACATCATCAAACACTTATAAACATGAGCATACAATACTTATCTCAGATTAATATGCAACAAAAGTAATCATTTCAACATATACATTTTCATTTACCAAATGCTTTTATTAATTAAATAACTAACTAACAAAGGCATTATCTTTAAGTGATGTTGCAAACACATAATTTGGGCCTCATATTTTTACAGGTGATAGACAAGGTCAAACCATGACTACTGTAAAAATATCACATGCTCAGGTATTACAATTTATTTATTAAAAACATGGCAAGTTTAATTCGCAAAAGTGCATGTGAGAACAAAATAAATCTACAAATCCTATTTCCTGCAAACACATGGCCATGATAAAAATTTTCCAAGCTATAACAACATCATAGAAGGGCAGTGGAGCCACCTTTTCCATTTGTACATGTAAACATTTATCACAAACCATTTTAATTCTCTTAATGAGCTGAAAGAAAGATAAATGCATAACTAAATCATACATGCATCAAAAATTCTGAAATTTTATCACAGCACACACATATGACATGTCAAGCTTACCATAAAAATTTCACAGCAATCCAAGCAATAAAACAACAGATATCATTTTATCCCTATTTAATGCTATTTAACACAAATAAATCATTACAGCAGAAACTATTCACTAACACACATTATAAAACACATTCACTGGACAGGACACTTCACGAGGATTCCAAAAAGTGCTCACTTGCAATTTTTGGACAAACACACAATTTATCCCGTATTTTCAAAGTTTCAGCCAGATTTATCGATTAAAGAAAAACGAAAAACAAAAACTGTTTTGCATTAGGACCCCTCAGATCTGCACAAAACAATAGGGACTTGTTAGTAAACATATTGAGTCATGCAACTTTACATAAAAACACCTACAAAAGTTTCAGCTTCTAATCTATACCCTTTCACCATTGTTTCACGGAGAAACGACGGGAAGAACCGGCTTGTGCAGGGAAGGGAGACCGAGCTTCTAGGGTTGGGTACCAGGGCTGGTTGCTGCTTTGCTTGCTGCTGCTGACCGATGGCTGCTGGCCAACAAGCGGCCTTCCAGCTGGCGGCGCTCAGCCTGCCGCGGCCGGCAGAGCCGCGGCCAGGAACGGCGCGCAGAAAAGAGCCGCGGCTCCTCGCGCGTTTCTGCAGAGGGCGCAGAGAAGAGGAGGAGAGAGCCGGGCGCCAGGGAGAGGAAAGACTCGCCGGCGCAGCTGCTGGACAGCCATGGAGGAGCAGAGGACTGCTCGCCGCCGGCCATGGCTGCTGCTGCTTTCCTGCTTTTCAGCCATGGAGGGGAAAAACAGGGAGAGGGAAAAGGAAGGGAGAGAGAGGAGGCGCAAGGAAGGGGAGCGGCGGCTACGGAGGAGAACAAGGAGGTCGCCGGCGCTCTGTTTTCAGGTGCTACACCAGAGAGGAGGAAGCAGCCATGGATGGAGAAGGGAGCTGCTGTTTCTGCCATGGCTGAGAAGGAGAGGCAGACCGAGAGAAAAACTGGAGGGGTGGAGCTTTCTTGCATGAGGGGGAAAAGAGAAGGCAGAAGGCACCGCCCCTCTGCGCCAATGGGGAGAGGCGCGACAGGCCTCGGGGCAGGCGCGGCCTCGGGACGGGAGCCGGCCGGTCTCTGCAAAATTTCCCGTGAAATTTTCCCCAAATTTCTTTCCCGATCTGGCAGGTTTCCGGAAACTTTCAGCTATTTTCAAAAATTCCAAATACCGATCAAACGGACTCCGATTCCGACGAAACTAATTTTGTTGTCGTCGTCTCGCCGAGTACTCCGACTTTCGTTAAAGGCACTTGGTCAGATTCCCAATGGTTTGTCCGGTAACGATCGTCGACGGCAGCTCCACGGTGACCGAAATTCCAATTTTCGCAGTCCAGACTTAGCCGATTTCAGGAACGTGAAAACTGCGTTGTATCTCATCTTGCGAGCTCGTTTTCACTCTTTTCGGCACCGATCCAGGTCTTGGCCATAAAACGAAATTTGTTCCTTTCGATCTGTACTACAACTTTCGTTTAAGGCACACTGACATGCGAACAACCGAAAATACCGTTCAACTCCGGTCAAAGCGGTCACCCGGTAGGATCCAGATTACGGTCTCTTGTCGGTCGGAATATTTTCTGGTCATCTGCTCAACACAAGACTTTCATAACTTTTGCTCATAAGTCCATAAATAATTGACTGGGTACAATTGCAAGACTTAATAGAACTCAAATGATCTCCTTCGCTTAATAAGCCATTATAGGCAAAGCTGTGACTCGTCATTTCATGTGACTTTTTGATTCCAAACTTCGCGAAACTTTTCCACCAGTTACTATAGATGGGAATGGAGGTGGGTCACATGAAAAATCCATGTTTAGAATTAATCCTGAATATTCATAAATTAGCGGTCGTTATTAACTGACTCCATTAATTATTTTCTGAATAATTCAAATCGAGGCTTTGTTTCCCAGGTTGATTCCAAAACCTCTGTCATCACTGACAGTACTAGAAATTATTTCTCGATCATTACCTGATAGAACATGTCTGTGTTAAACTGTCTGCTCGACTGGCGTTAAACACCTGGGGTGTTACAACCCCTCCCCCCTTAAAAGAATCTCGTCCCGAGATTCCGGACGAAAGATTTTTCAAGGGAAGAGAAGCATATCATTTATCCTTATCGGCTACCAACAGCTCAAGATACCGACTTCTCAGCAGAAAAGATACTGTCGGGAATAGAACAACTTTCTGATCTTTCAAGTCATTTTCTTGTTACTCTTGTCCGAAGAATTTCCTTTGCTGATTTAAATCGAACATTAAGGTACACTCAAAACACCACTGTTAGGTTGACGGAAAACCAAAATTTGTGTGGTTACTTTTAAGAGGAATCCAAGATAATATTGCCAATTTACTGGACCTTCGTCTGGCCGACATAATTACAAGGCAACTTCCTTCGAGACTGGGAGGAACTGGCTGACCAACAACCATTGTGTATACCATTGGTAATGTACGTTCTAGCAGATAGCAGTCGATTGAAAGCTACATAAAGTTCCATGTGTGCAGTTCTCTTTCTCTGATGATATCATTGTATTATCTGAGTCTGTTAAGAGAGCGGTGAATGTGATAGCTGACTCAGTCAATTCTACTGTTTCGCTGATCCTTCTTTACAGAAAATCTCATCTCCAAACAGCGACAGACACTTAGGTTGAATTTGATGCAACTCTTGGGTAAAATATCTAGTACCGAATTTCTGTCCTACTAAGCAGATCAACATCATTCCTCTTCGTGATGTAGTTGTAACTCAGTGGAACTGACTTGTCGAACTACCTCGGCCATAGAGTGACTTTCTAAATTCATTCAGTAATGCAGGGACATAATCCGAAATCTGCTGTTTGACATTTCTATTTGCCATCAATTCGTACTTTTTATGAGTTGATTTTTTTTTTGTAGAATACCTTGACTGCTCAAGAATAAGCGACTGATTCTGAATGTCCTTTCTAGCTTCACCCAAAATAGTTTAGAATAATCTTTTCATAGTAGCCAAACATATCACCAAGCAGTCCTTATTCCGGGTGAAATTTTTACGGAGTTTCTAGGCTGGTGTAGTATCTTGTACTACCATTGTAATTTCTCCGAGATAGAGTTGGTCTGAACACGACAGAAACTGGGATGTACGAGTACCACAAACAACGTTAGTGGTTGGCAGACTTCTGATATAACACTGTTCGGTGAGAAATAGCCTTCATAGCTACCCAAGAGTTATTTCTGAACTCGATATTAGCCTTTCCATGGCTGAAACTAATTAGTTGTCTCTCAATACAAAAAAAACTCCAAGGTTTCAACTTTTACTACAAGCAATGTTGAATACCAAGGCGTGCAGTTACCACCAATGTCAACACGGAATCAGGCATATCTGGGAGGATCGGGTTGATTATAAGATCATCACGCATAAATTCTTATTAAGTTCAGATAGAAAACTTTTTGGTTCTCAAGTATCTTATCCAATAAAACACCATCTCTGTTACTTATCCCGCAGCTAGTACTTATCCACCTTAAGTATTGTGTGCCACTTTACTTCACTATGATCATATATGTTGCTCGATCTTTGTTGTTGATCTAACAGAGTCCTTTGTCTACCACCCCTTACAGTCTGTTACCGTTTTTGTTACTGACTGATTCTGGAAAAGGTCATCCTCTTTGCCATTTTTGAAAAGAAACACTGCCACCTCTGAGCTGACAAAAAGGATCTTTTTGAAGGAATATAGAAGATAACAAGGAGAATGCTTCATGAGAGATAATACATTGGCGTAGTCCTATAATAGATCTTGATCACAACCCACGGTACCAGCGCGTGCCGAGCAGCACAACCATGTGTCTGCAGCCACAGGAGGCTCTCGGTTTCGTCGCGGCACCATTAGTTCATAATCAAGACACCATTATTGAATCCACAACCAGTGAGAAATCCATCATGACGCAGATAAATCTTGCATGGATAGGCATCACATGCAAGGCATAAGCTAGCAAAACAAGGATGATCACAAGGTATGGAAATCATAAAGGAGGGGATTTCAAAAACAAAACATGACACAAGACATCAAGGATACGCATTGTACACATCAAGGTTATGACAAGATAGAAGATTACTTGAACTTGATTTGGCCCAGCGACAACAAAAGGGCAACCGAGGGGTACAACAAGGATTTGGGCATGGTCTTCACAACTAGGCAAGGCAGACTACGGTCAAGAACTTGTATTGACAGGAACTTAACTTGGCTGGTCAACTAACAAGGGCCTTTACAGCAAGAGGTACAAAACATCCATGGCTTAGGCAACACTTAAAGGGGGCCAAGCTTGGGTCTTCAGGTCAGTCAGAGACATGGTTACACAAAAAGCATAGGCATACCACTGTTCGGATCCAAGATTCTAAAAAAAACTTGACTTGGGCTAGCTGGTCAAACAAAGGCATGGACAGACATAGGTACAGGTCTTTGGCAAGCATTCTAAACCATCAACTAGACACACAAACACAGGCCTTAAGCAACAAAGGTTCTACTCAGGACATCTCGAAAGGTCAGGAGGGCTTGCTCAACAAAGGCTTAACAACCACTCATGTACTCACCGAGGACAATGATTGACTTAACCCGGGTACCACTTAGATTACAACATATCTACACACACAACCTTAATCAAACATTGGAAGACACAAACAAACAGCTTAAGCAACCAACACTAATTACCAAGCTCAAACCAATTAAGCATCTATCCGAAGCACACAAACACACATAGACACACAAAACATGGTAGACAGATGTTGTCATTCATTTATTTCATGTTTACTAAATTGGAGCACAACTCTTTATCTAGAAGCAAACATATACCAAACAACTAAACTATAGTTGTTTGTTACTACAAGCAGTTTACAACTTTAAAACTAACAACTCACTTATTTAGTCTAAGAATCTAACAACAAGTAACAAGCTCTTGCTAGTCTACATTCCAAAAGGAATAAACAGACACTAGGTAACAATAATTAACAAGAAGAATGCAGCAACTTAATTTTGGCACATTCAAGCATATCAACAGTTTGAAAACATTGTAAACATGATATAAATGCTAAGATTGCAGCCCACTTGAATGGTTTGCAAGTATTTAATTCTTACAAAGCATATGGCTAGTAAAGATTAAAACTAAATTAGAGAACAACTATAAAGCATGGTGCACATAAAAGCATAGTTCTAGGCATAACCATGTATGAAAACAGTTTGTATACATCTTAAACATATTAGAGAAGTTCATGATTAGCCCAAATTAAATTCCTTACATGCACTTATTAATTTCCTTAACTTAGCAAAGTGAATAGAGAGCGATCCAATCTATACCCAGAGGACTCTGGAAGATTAGAGCAGCTCACTCCTGCTTTTAGTAGGCTACTACATGCATTTTAATATTTTGAAGTAAGTAAAACAACCTACACAAGTCTTAGCAAGTAATCATGCTTAAAACAACTTAAACAGGTTTAATCTATTTAAGGTTGTCTACAACAAGTTTTATATTTTTCTTACAGTAAACATGATACTAGAGAGCTATGAAAATTAGTTTCACAAACTTTTAATTCTTATAACTCTAGTTCTCATTATTGCAAGAAAAGTAAGCATGGACAAGATTACTTTTTTTTACAACATGGGAAAAGCAATTAAACAACATGTTGAGTACCTTTCCTTGCTAAAGCATATTAACACAAGCTAACAAAACTAGGATTGACCTTTGGACACATTTAGCTTTATTATCACATTCAACATATTTAGGAAGCATTTAGCAAACCCAACAAAATTTCATACAAAACAGTTTCAAACAACAAGTTTTATTATTTTCTTAGGTGAAGCATTTCAAAACAAAAAAACTAACTCAAACATTGAATTACAAACTTTAGCATAATTTTGCCACTCAAGTAGAACAACACTACACAAGGCATTTGGTTACAACAAGGCATTTCAACATAGAGGGAAACTCCTAGTTATTAGAAACTTATTGTCTAACTACTCTTCTAGCAAACATTATATAGAGCAAGACAATCATACAACATGATAAACCAGTAGGCTTAACCAGACAACATCACACAAGGTAATTACTTCTAGCCTATAACAAGCAATCACTTCTCTAGCTAACATGGAAACATCCCTATAAACATTGCATACTAGCAAACATCAAGAACAAGACCACATTAATTCTAGTTCAGAGGAACACACGACATCAACAAAACCTTTATTTCTAACTTTTACAAGCAATCCAGCACATCATGTTGAAACACTAGCTCACAACAAACTTCACTATTACAGGAATAAGGGTAGGGGAAGCACTTCTATTTACAAACAACCATTATGTTTTATTATTGCATTAGTCACACTTGACAACAAGTTGTTCATTATTGGAATAAGGGCGAGAAAAGCATGTTCATGATCAAAGCATAACAAGATGGATGCTCGTCCTATAAGTCCTCACACAATTGCCAGCCTGAGGCAACAATCACGTTCTAGGTCGGTGGCATAACACGCACTCTCGATATAACTAGTCGTCAACTATGCATACGCATTCGAGGTTAGTGTACCTGCAGAAAATCTCATTTCAGCCCATTCCCACAACAGATATAAATACATTGCAGGAATTTAAATCTAGATACTATCTTAGGTGCATACCCAGTATACACGTAAGTAGTATATGCACCCATCAGAATAGTATTACTCCCACAATTAAATACCTTCACCCGCATTCGTGTGCCTTACGAGTACAGGTTCCAGTACCAAACTAGCTCTCCCCTAGACCAACGGTTGTTTGGTCATGCTCTCACAACTCACACTTACCTGAGCGTAGGTGCGACGTTGCATAAAATAAATTCAACTACCCCACATATATGAGTATATCATATGTGAGGGCTACCTCCAACATTAGACCACAGGGTAGCATAGTGCGGTCATCTATACGTACCTTTTGAGTCGACGTGTCGTTGCAAGAAAGTAAAACCCCCAAAGTTAGTATTACTTAACTAAGCCACCTGAAAGTCCTAGTTGGGCATAACTGGAGGTTGTCGCTAGCATATAGTTTATAAATTAGGTTTTGACAAACTTGCCTACTAGCTAAAATTTTTAGATAAAATAGGCTTTTCAAAACAAAACTTTGTTTTAAACCATGCACATGACAGTATTATGCTTAACCTTGCTCCGATACCAGCTGTGACAGAACCGACCAATTTATAAGAGCACAAGTACGAAAACCTCTGCCGGAGCAGTTGAATTAGCACACTTGAGCCCATATTAAACCGGTAGTCCGTGAAATCCTGAGGGATTTCAAACCTTTCAACATCTTAGCCAAGATCGCATGGTCAAGCAAATACAAATCATGTCCACAGAGCTTTGCAGCGGAAATAAATTTACAATAGAGTTCACAAATAATAATACAAGTTATTTACTTTGAAACAACATAGCTTTAAAATGAATACCATAACATAAGTTGAAATACTTTGCTAGCTTGAGTGACATCCTCCAACAACAGCATAAAGAAGAAATAGGGAACTGCCGAGCCCACCGGCACTGGCCATCACCTTCCGGCAGACCTAACCTTCACCTGCAACAAGGTGGGATAAACCCTGAGTACTCGAATGTACTCAGCTAGACTTACCCGTCGGAAACCAAAAATAAAGAGACACAAGGAGTATGCAAGGCTGATATAAATAGTGGAGCTGGCTAACTTTATTTGCAAAAGGAGCTTAATAAAGGGTTCATCATTTAATTATATGAGCAGTCATCTTTTATCCTATTCCTTAACTCTAGGTTTTGCACCTGCACTAGAGCACTCAATTGAATCTAGCAAACAATAATATAATACCATATCAGGTTTGCTTATCAATATTTTAGTTGAACCATCAATGTCACATGGAGTTGTATCGTGGTGAAGCTCGCCATAGTTTCCCACTAACCGGGGGAGACGGCGACTCGAATCGAATTCCAACCAGCTGGTGAAAGAACCTTTAATACCAGCCCACACTTTCCCCGTCGGGTCCATGCATTGGGCAACCGCTCGATGCTTGTTCGGGTGGTAATCGTCGCGGCTCAAGCACGGACCGCCCAATTGTCTGGCGATGGCCTCATCGCGGCAGATCGCATTTCCATACTAGAGGGCACGACACGGGTTGAGACCGGCCCGAACAGCTTCTAACCGGCTTTGGGGTCGATGATTACAGCACCGACATATCCTAAGTAAAAGGGCGCGTTCAAAAATGAACGAGGGCCAACATCGATACAAACCTACACGATCCAACGGACGGACTGCCCCAAGTTTCCAAACTTGTGCCCTGCCTTCCATTGACCGTATTTCATTACTACTCAGGTTCTTTTCCACGATAGCAAATATAGCCAACCGTGATCCGGTAACTACCCACCAGGGTATTACGGAAACATCCTTAACTACTACTTTTATTAAGCAGGCTAAGCAATTCTACATTTAAATAAGTAACAGGATAACAAGATTGATATTACAATAACCAAGGAATGATAATGCAGCAAGTAGGATTCAATCAACTCCTATACCTAATGCATCACAATATAAAGGACTCAAGTAATTTTAATTGCAAAAGATAGGAGACTTAATATGCTCCGGGCTTGCCTGGGAACCAACACTAGGTTAGTGTTTGTTTAGGTGATACTCGCTTGGCGAGCATCTCCGCTGTAGCACTTTTCAACTCCGCATCTTCGGGATAATCCACCAAACACCGTCTTCGGGTTCAGCCTCATCATCACGTCCTTCACGATGTATCTACCGTTACCTAAATGAGATGCGCAATGCAAGCGTATGAATGCAGGGAAACGCTTATGAAGCAAACACAAAGCATTACTTAATTACTTCGCATAAGCAATCGGATAACTACTAAAGAAGACATAGCTCTAACACCCAACATAGCATAATCACTTCAGCAGGTTATCATTAAAGTAAGGTGTGACATGGTTCATTAAGACTCAGAAAGGCCAACTATAACAATCAATCAAGACTACATCACCATCACACAATATACACATGTATGCACATACAACTCCTATTTTGTTAAACAAGTCAATCATCATTATCTAACATATTTATATAAACACATAGGTGGATTAACTTAATAACATGGAAATCACATGCTCATCTTAACAAGTGCAGAGTATCATTATAGATCACATAAACATATTGAGTTACATCAATCAACTTAGGCTTATTCACTGAAACAAGGACAGCCACACAGCGGAACTTTAAACAAACATAACTGGAGCTACACATATCCAAACAAGGTGATCCTAGACTTCTGGAAAGCTAATGAAATTATCTACAACTTTGCTATTATCACTTAAGCATGATTCAGCATTAAAAAGACCAAACATAACAGGCAAGCACTTCTGTCCAAACTTTGGACAGAATATTACATTAATCTTCAAACAGCCATAACTAGAGATCTAAGCACCAAGAGACTTGAACATAAGACTTATTAGAAAGCTTATTAAGTTGTCTACAACTTATTTATAATCATCTCAAGATGATTAAGCAGTTATCAAGGCTAACTACTCAAACAATAAATCTGTCCAGACTTGGACAGATTCTGACTTCCACCTTTAAACATATGTAACTCAATTCTATACCACCAAAAATAGTGATCCAAGACAATTTAGAAAGCTTATGAAAAACACTACAACTCTTTTATTAACACAAAGACATGATTCAGAACTTAAACTACCCAAACAATTCATTCTTTCAGATCTGCACAGAAAGTATGCAAAATCTGAAAGCAAACTTGCAAAATCTATAACTCCTAAATTACTGGGCCTAAAATCATGAAATTTTAGGACAAACAAGATAAGGAAGTTATCTACAACTTTTGTATAGAACACATCTACAGAAAATATAATTTTCTTCACGCACTAATCACCTCTACACAAACTGTGCATGCAGCAATTTCAGCATATTAATAAACTCACTTCTCTACTTATTTGATTAGCATGTGAGCACACATATGAGCTATGAACATCATCAAACACTTATAAACATGAGCATACAATACTTATCTCAGATTAATATGCAACAAAAGTAATCATTTCAACATATACATTTTCATTTACCAAAATGCTTTTATTAATTAAATAACTAACTAACAAAGGCATTATCTTTAAGTGATGTTGCAAACACATAATTTGGGCCTCATATTTTTACAGGTGATAGACAAGGTCAAACCATGACTACTGTAAAAATATCACATGCTCAGGTATTACAATTTATTTATTAAAAACATGGCAAGTTTAATTCGCAAAAGTGCATGTGAGAACAAAATAAATCTACAAATCCTATTTCCTGCAAACACATGGCCATGATAAAAATTTTCCAAGCTATAACAACATCATAGAAGGGCAGTGGAGCCACCTTTTCCATTTGTACATGTAAACATTTATCACAAACCATTTTAATTCTCTTAATGAGCTGAAAGAAAGATAAATGCATAACTAAATCATACATGCATCAAAAATTCTGAAATTTTTATCACAGCACACATATGACATGTCAAGCTTACCATAAAAATTTCACAGCAATCCAAGCAATAAAACAACAGATATCATTTTATCCCTATTTAATGCTATTTAACACAAATAAATCATTACAGCAGAAACTATTCACTAACACACATTATAAAACACATTCACTGGACAGGACACTTCACGAGGATTCCAAAAAGTGCTCACTTGCAATTTTTGGACAAACACACAATTTATCCCGTATTTTCAAAGTTTCAGCCAGATTTATCGATTAAAGAAAAACGAAAAACAAAAACTGTTTTGCATTAGGACCCCTCAGATCTGCACAAAACAATTAGGGACTTGTTAGTAAACATATTGAGTCATGCAACTTTACATAAAAACACCTACAAAGAGTTTCAGCTTCTAATCTATACCCTTTCACCATTGTTTCACGGAGAAACGACGGGAAGAACCGGCTTGTGCAGGGAAGGGAGACCGAGCTTCTAGGGTTTGGGTACCAGGGCTGGTTGCTGCTTTGCTTGCTGCTGCTGACCGATGGCTGCTGGCCAACAAGCGGCCTTCCAGCTGGCGGCGCTCAGCCTGCCGCGGCCGGCAGAGCCGCGGCCAGGAACGGCGCGCAGAAAAGAGCCGCGGCTCCTCGCGCGTTTCTGCAGAGGGCGCAGAGAAGAGGAGGAGAGAGCCGGGCGCCAGGGAGAGGAAAGACTCGCCGGCGCAGCTGCTGGACAGCCATGGAGGAGCAGAGGACTGCTCGCCGCCGGCCATGGCTGCTGCTGCTTTCCTGCTTTTCAGCCATGGAGGGGAAAAACAGGGAGAGGGAAAAGGAAGGGAGAGAGAGGAGGCGCAAGGAAGGGGAGCGGCGGCTACGGAGGAGAACAAGGAGGTCGCCGGCGCTCTGTTTTCAGGTGCTACACCAGAGAGGAGGAAGCAGCCATGGATGGAGAAGGGAGCTGCTGTTTCTGCCATGGCTGAGAAGGAGAGGCAGACCGAGAGAAAAACTGGAGGGGTGGAGCTTTCTTGCGTGAGGGGGAAAAGAGAAGGCAGAAGGCACCGCCCCTCTGCGCCAATGGGGAGAGGCGCGACAGGCCTCGGGGCAGGCGCGGCCTCGGGACGGGAGCCGGCCGGTCTCTGCAAAATTTCCCGTGAAATTTTCCCCAAATTTCTTTCCCGATCTGGCAGGTTTCCGGAAACTTTCAGCTATTTTCAAAAATTCCAAATACCGATCAAACGGACTCCGATTCCGACGAAACTAATTTTGTTGTCGTCGTCTCGCCGAGTACTCCGACTTTCGTTAAAGGCACTTGGTCAGATTCCCAATGGTTTGTCCGGTAACGATCGTCGACGGCAGCTCCACGGTGACCGAAATTCCAATTTTCGCAGTCCAGACTTAGCCGATTTCAGGAACGTGAAAACTGCGTTGTATCTCATCTTGCGAGCTCGTTTTCACTCTTTTCGGCACCGATCCAGGTCTTGGCCATAAAACGAAATTTGTTCCTTTCGATCTGTACTACAACTTTCGTTTAAGGCACACTGACATGCGAACAACCGAAAATACCGTTCAACTCCGGTCAAAGCGGTCACCCGGTAGGATCCAGATTACGGTCTCTTGTCGGTCGGAATATTTTCTGGTCATCTGCTCAACACAAGACTTTCATAACTTTTGCTCATAAGTCCATAAATAATTGACTGGGTACAATTGCAAGACTTAATAGAACTCAAATGATCTCCTTCGCTTAATAAGCCATTATAGGCAAAGCTGTGACTCGTCATTTCATGTGACTTTTTGATTCCAAACTTCGCGAAACTTTTCCACCAGTTACTATAGATGGGAATGGAGGTGGGTCACATGAAAAATCCATGTTTAGAATTAATCCTGAATATTCATAAATTAGCGGTCGTTATTAACTGACTCCATTAATTATTTTCTGAATAATTCAAATCGAGGCTTTGTTTCCCAGGTTGATTCCAAAACCTCTGTCATCACTGACAGTACTAGAAATTATTTCTCGATCATTACCTGATAGAACATGTCTGTGTTAAACTGTCTGCTCGACTGGCGTTAAACACCTGGGGTGTTACACCCTCGACGAAAGAGGGTCGAAAAACTCAGGGGCTCGACACTCCCAAACCTAAAAAACATAACTAACACTCACACTCGCGAAAAAGCCCACAAGGGAGTTCTAACCACTCCCCCGTGGCCTCGGGGGCTACACCCGCAGATGTCGCTCGCGCGACACCCACGGAATCAAAACGACCAAACCCTCGAACACCAGTTAGCTAATCCTCGAGATCCCAGTCGGGAGCCCCTGCTCGAGTGCAAGCACTCGAACAAGGGCTCAGGGGCTACTGTCGGGGGACCACAAATGGGGTACCCCCAACCAACGCAAAACCTAGAGCTAAACCTAGAGCAAAACCTAGAGCACCAATTAATAAGAGACCCAGCTAGATTAACCTTCTGAAAAACCAACCCCTCGAGGCCTGCAACGCTAGCCCACCACCAGGAAGCTTAAGCTCGCCAAAACCTTACCGACCGCCTCCTGGTAGCCTACCCCTCGAGCCCCGGCACATAGGCCTCGAACCCGCTACAGCCATACACCATTCCTCGAAACCCCACGCGGGGACCTCGAGCCTCTCTAGCTCGGTAACCTATCCCTCAAGACACCTCACGCCCTCCACGAGCGGCACCAGACATCGGATACCAGCCCCATACTGCGCATTTAATGCGTTCACCTACTCCGGTCACGTCCTCTGGCACACGACGTGAGCCATATAGTAAACCGAAGCCCAGGACAAATCTCGTTTTCACCACAAGCATGGGCAAAAGGGCACAAGTAAAACACTGCTCAGCCATACTCTACACTGTAGCACCCTCGAGCCATGTCTCGAGACCTGGATTCCCGCTGTTCGGGCGGATTTTCTGGGACTTGCCCATACCTGCGGGGGCTCGAGCCCCTCGTAGGCGCCACCTCGAGGCCGGCCCTGCGCCCCTCGAGCCCTGACAGCTTTCATGCTATTGGAGGACAGGTACCCCAAGACTCGGAGGGACCCAGCCACATCAAGTACGTACCGGAATGGACGCTGCACGGCCTCACGTCGCCACGCCTCCACGTCCGCGCTCGAGATGGAGGCCACGCTTCAAGGACGCTTCAACAGCAACCCCCACGCCGGCTCCAGTATCTTCGACAAGACATGATTCCTACCCTTCGCCGTATTGGGCGCTGTACATGTCTCTACTGTGTAACCCTGGCCTCCTCTTGCTCTATAAAAGAGGACACCAGGGCCCTTCATGCGAGGACGACCACACACACACGGTTCCACGCGAATCCACACTCACACGGGTCAGCTACAACACAACACATACACACGAGTCCGGACTCCGGTCCACGCTCGTTGAGCTTGTATTGCCCGTGTACAAGCACTTAGGTGCAAGTAATACAAGAACCTCCTCCCCCCACTGGACGTAGGGCCTTCTTTGCCCGAACCAGGATAAATCCTTGTGTCATCTTGCATCACCATCCAGGAAGAGAGCACGCGATCATATTACTAGTTGGTGTCATACCCCCGGGATCGAAACACCGACATTATGGTATGTGGATGTCGGCCATCATGCTGCATATATGTGCATGTCAACCATTGTGTTGTTGTTTCTTGCAGGTTTTTGAAACCTCACCGTGCAGGGGAGGTTCTGCCGAAATTTCTAATTGATACTAACTTTTTTGCCTTTTATGTAGGAGAAGGACCTGTCGGGGCCGAGCCAGAAATCCTCGGCGACCCCGATCATTGATGACTTGGAGAAAGTTGCACCTGTGTTGATCTGTAAGATGGAGAAGATCTTTCCACCAAGCTTCTTCACTCTGATGCTGCATTTGATCGTACACCTCCCTAATGAGGTTCGAATGGGAGGGCATGTGCATTGGCATTAGCGCTATCCAGTCGAGAGAAATCTAAAGACTCTTCGCAAGAAATAAAAACAAAGCCAAAATTGAGGCTTTCATTGCAGAGGCATTCATTCCGGAGGAGGTGTCAAACTTCACTGAAGAATACTACTCCGAGAACCTTCCTAACATGCATAATCCACCCCCTCGTTACAATGCTAGAGAAAATGAATCGAGTCTTAGCCTTTTTCGAGGCCAACTCAGCACGACAAGTGGATCCACAGTTAAGCAGTTAAACTATGAAGTGCTTACCAACTTTGATGAGGCGGAGCCGTACATGGGGTAAGTTCTCAACTACCTTCCTTCAATTTGTCATCACTATTCTGCATCCAACACCCTTGTTTTTCTTTTGTACAGGGAATTTCTTCATCAGTTCTAGAATGGACCAAGGCCTCCTTCTGGCCCGGTAGCCAAAACCCTAATTGCAAACGGTGCGGGGCAAGGGAGGCCCGATTTCATTTCTTGGTTCTGACAGAAGGTACCGTCCAACCGAGGTCGTACTTAGTCCGACATTCCAACTTGCTCTTGCATTCTGACCAATAACGACATATCTTGCTTCACCTTGCAGGCTCAGACCGATGCGTCTATGAGTCAAGAGCTGAGACAGGATGCAAACTGCTTTGACCGTAGGGTCAAGTCATTTAACGGTTATGACGTGAATGGATATCGCTTCCACGCATCAAGCTACGAGCAGAGTCGTCCCAATCGAAAAACCACAAATAGCGGAGTTTGTACTCCAGGCAATGGCAACCGTGGCTACTATGGAAGAATTGAAGAAATATACGAACTTTCATTTCATGGTGACAAGCCTCTGAATCCTGTCTTGTTCAAATATCATTGGTTAAACCCTGGAGTAACGAGGCTCACACCTAATCTTGGGCTAGTCGAAATTTAACAGGATTCTGTCTATCCAGGAGCCGATGTGTATATTATGGCTTAATAGGCCACGCAGGTTTATTATATGTCATACGCGTGCAAAAGCAAAGAGCATCTCTTGGGTTGGTATATTGTGCACAAGATATCACCACATGCTAAACTACCTCTCCGCAACGATGAGGATTATAACTTCAACACAAACATGTATAACAGGGAGTTCTTTCAAGAAGCTGGGCTACAAGGGATGTTCACGTAGACTTAACGGACGCGATGGAAATGGAAGTAGAGAATGATGATGAGGACACTGGGGATGAGGTGGTAAATGAGGAGGACACATACAAATGCTAGAACAATTCTGTTTTGGCGAAGTAAATGAAGACAACATCCCGTTTTTGGATACTAAGGAGTACTTAGACATGGTTGACAACGATGATGAGACTTATGCTCCGACTAATCCTGATGATGCAAATTATTTCTAATACATGTAATATTATGTTATATTCTACCTGTTATGTTATTTCTAATATTCTTAGGCTCTTGGCTTTTATTTATTTTGCTTATATTTCATTATGTTATTTCTAATACAACACTGTTTGTTCTTTTTAAATGCAGGAGGTCAAGCCAAGATGTCAGGTGGACGTCAGAGGTCGATGAGCTCCCTGTACCGGGCGTCGCAGGATGACGGGTCGTCGACGAGGAGGAGGGGCCGTCGCCGAAGGGAGCCGACTCCACAGGAGGACGAGGCGGTCGAGGAGGAGGTGCCAACCATGCTCGAGACCGAGGCTCAGGCGGACGAGGGCCAGGAGGAGCCTGAGCAGGAGGACGAGTCATCGACTGAGGCGGACGAGGGTTCGACTGCCTCAGGGGCGTCGACGCCCTACTTGCGAGGTCCCGCCAGCCTCCCGACGTCCAGTGATCTGCCCCGTTGGACAAAGGTACACGTTCTAACTACTTGTTCATATGATATGTTCTAAATTGAAATAGAAACTAATAATCTTTCTGAATCACTTGTGCAGACGCTGGGTGTTTGTGGGGGTTCGTGGCCGCAAACCCAACGACATCCTGGGTCTCCTCTGCCGCGAGCACTACCCCGACACAGTACAATATGTCGGGAAGATAGAGCCGACCTACACCTTTGACCACTACACCGTCGCCCCAGACTCAGACTACCCCAACAAGGCGGCGAGGGTCAGAGCGGAGATGTGGGTAAGTCTTCGTCACACAACATCGCATTCATCGTACTTTTCTTGAATTACTTAGAGTTTGTATTGCGTGTGTATGTAGAACTTCTACAGTTGCGAGCCGGGGAAGGAGGCACAGGCGGAGGTGGTGAGTACCAGGGCCTGCAGGAAGCTCGTCATCGACATTATCTACGAGGCGAGACTCCAGGCCATCGTCACCTACAACACCACGGTCGAAGGTCGGAGGGTGTCGAAGGTCGAAGCGAGAGGCATGACACTGAGCCGGGCACAGTACATTCAAGTAAGTAATTCCTTTTGAAATTAATAAGCTATGCTCATTTCATCTGACGCATATATGTGAAATACTTGATGATGTGCAGATGGTCCCCCAATGGTGTCAGTTGTTTCCCGAGTGCTGGGAGATGATCGTGGACCAGTGGCTATCCGAAGAGTAGACCGCCCAGCACGCCAAGGCCCGGGAGGCGCGTCTACAGATGTCAGGTGTAACACACCACCAAGACAAATGCAACCTCGCCGAGTACGCACAGGCTTGGGTACGTGAAAGACTTTATGAATTCTAGCGCTCCAATGTTGTCTGATTCCTAATCATCTTGTTGTCTTCCTCGCAGTCGGCGTCACACGGTTGCCAGCCTTGCAACACGTTCATGGCGTACGCCATGTCCCACCTCCTACAACCCCGACACCCCCCCCCCCCCCCCGTGGTATACACCAACTCCAGCGTCCACAGTCGCCTCACTAACTACATAGAGGCGACAAGGGCGGTCCATGGGGTCGACTTTGATCAGGCCAGCAAGGACCTGAACGGAAGCATCGTGATGAGGGTCGAAGGAGGCAAGAAGCACGGGCGGTACTGGCTTGGCGACAACGTTATCGACTCGTCCTCTACTCCCACTTTGGCCTAGCTCCGAGCACAGAGCACGAGCGAGAGCGTGCCCATGCGCCCACGCCCGTCGCCTTCGCAGTCGCGGGTCACCAACCTCGAGGTTATTTCTGTTTTACTCGTCGTACATTAATCTTTAAATGTTTGTATTGTTCTAACATTCCCTTTGTATTATCGCAGACCCGCCTAGAAAGAGAAAGGCACGAGCGCCAGCTGGCCGAGACCCAGATGCGGTCCCAGATGTCGGCCCAAGCTAAGCAGATGGCGGACCTCATCGCATTTATGGCCTCCCAGGACATGCAGATGCCCGCGATGATCATGACTCCTCCACCACCGTCTCAGGACGAGGATGCTACTCCTGTGAGTATCGATTAGTGTTTCATTTCTGCATTTGCTTGTTTGACATAGACGTCTAACTTTTGCAGCTTCCGTCGGAGGGTTCGAACAACTGCCGCGCGACTGGATGGAAGATGCCCAGAGGTCATGGCGGCACTCCTTCTCCGGGGTGGCCAGAGCTAGGTTGGCCATGAGTGTGAGTGTGTTTGTGTTGGCTCTAGTAGTTTGAACTTTGGATTCAAAACTTATCATGTTTCGATGACTCGTAACTTTGATGCTAAACTTTCATTTGGTATCATACATCGTGATCAATAATGTGTTATATATGTGGTGAATGTGGTACGTGACATATATGTGATGAATGTGATATGCATATGTGTTGAATGTTGATGAAACAAAAAATTAAAATAAAAAATTGCCCTCTTTGTCGAGGGTTGCTCTCAGCAAAGGGGGTTTGGGAAACTGCGCTACCAGAGTCGCCATGTTCCCAGCTTTGCCGAGTGCAATGGCCGCTGCACTCGGCAAAGGTTACATTTTGCCGAGAACCAGGCCAGAGAGGCTCTTGGCAAAGATTTTTTTTTCAAAAAAAAATAAAAAAAATAAAAACTCTTTGCCGAGAGCCCACTAGCCGGGCTCTCGGCAAAGAGCCAAGAGCCTACCAGCTGGGCTCTCGGCAAAGTTTTTTCAAAAAAAAAACTTTTTGCCAAGAGTCTGTCAGCTGGCCTCTTGACAAAAAAGACGTCAACGACAGCCGGTCGTTAACGACACCTTTTCTTTACCAAACCAAGAGCCGCGCGGGCTCTCGGCAAAGGCTTTGCCAAGAGCTTGATAAATGGCTCTCGGCAAATAAGGCTTTGCCGATTTAAATTTCGCCGACGCCGCTTTGCCGAGAGCTGCGCTCGGCAAATCCTTTGCCGAGATTCTAAGAGGTTTTGCCGAGCGCCTCCAACTCTCGGCAAAGCGGCCGGCTCCAGTAGTGCTACGTGTATTGTACTTGCTGGGAAACCTGATTAGAGGAACTTGTACGGTTGAGGCTGCTTGACCGAGAAAAGAACCCATGAGGTGGTTACATATTTGTATCAGTTAGCAGCACGAGCAATGGGCAATCGAGAGAAGGGTGGAAGGAGCAGGTAAGGAATGATTCCATTTGAATTCAGGAGTTTCTTGTTTGATAGACTCGGACGCACTCGCTAGTTGCTAGTACATCTTATATCTACACCCAATCTGGGCCAGCATAAGTACGTCATGTTGCGCTTGGGCAAGTCTTCGACTACACCATAAGTACGTCATGTTGCGCTTGGGCAAGTCTTCGACTACACCTTTTCTAATGCGCTTTGGCTGGCACTTCGGCTTGGACTTTTCTTTGTCTCAAGCCTGGGAGCCAGCGCCTCCTTTGTTGAACTTAGGCTGGGGCTTGGGCGTGCCTTCCACCGAAGCCTCCATCAGGTTTGTTTGGGGGGGGGGGGGTGGGGGGGGTGGGGGGGGGGGCATGTCTTCGACCGAAGCCTGGGAGCTGACGGCTTCTTTTGGAAGAGCATCAGAATGGCCAGAGGTAGCAGCAAGGCTAACAGTATTTTTCTGGACCACAAATGCGTAAAATTACGTCAACATATCGCGAAGAACCCCCCCCCCCCCCCCCAAAAAAAAGTATTTTGTACTAACCTTGGAGGAAGGAAAGAAACACTCTTGCAACATTGTGATCATAACATCCAAGGCTTTCATCCGGATCAAGTGGCTCCCGTGGACCTCACGAGGCTGAAACAAGCTTAATGTAATACACTTGTTCTCTCTCTTCATCCAATCACACATGATTTTAGCCTCATTTGCCATACCCTTGGATCGAATGCAACATCATTTTGCAACCAGTGTCAATGTGTAGGTAAATTTACATAAAAGAAATGGGCAGATCGATATACGTATTGGCGGGAGGCATGCAGGATGGGGGTAGGGCACTAACGATCATTGCAGCGGCGGAAGCAATAGATTGGGGGTCCTGTGAGGTTCCCAAGGCTCAAGGCGCACATGCGGATCACGCTGCTCAGCTGGATAATGTCATCAGAAGGCTTAGCACCATGCTTCCGCAGCTGACACATCAGGTCAGCTTCCTCTTTAATACACTGGAAAGTGGAAACCAATGTTATGCATTAATCAAATTGTTGGAGTATGTGTATATCCGGCCCATGAGGCCCATGTAAGGAGACCAGATAGCTACCCTTCTAGGGTTAGCCCAATAATCCAATTCAGCCTTTCTAGCATGGTATCGAGCTAGGGTTTCTTTCTCCTCTCCTCTCCCTCCATCCCTCCCCGCCGACGCGGCTGCCACGGCCGCCGGCCCGCCGCCGCGACCACCATGGCCGGCGAGCGCCCCCCCCCCCTCTCCCCTCTACTTCCACACCTTCCCCCCGCTTCCCTCTCCTTCGTCCTGGGCGCACGTCGCCACGGCCCTCCACGTCGGCGCAGGTGCGGGCGCGGGCCTGGGCGCGACTGTAGGCGCCGCCGCCGCTGCCAACGCGGGCGCAGGCGGCCAGGGCGCCGCGGCCGCTGCTGCCACATCGGGCGCGGGCGCTGGCGGCCCGACCGCCGCTGCCGCTGTTGCTGCTGCCTCTGGCGCGGGCGCAGGCGGCCAGGGCGGACCGCAGGGGCCCGGTGGCCAGCCCTGCGCGGCCGGAGGCGCCCTGCTCGGCGCAAGCGGCTCTCCCGGCGCGGCTGGGGGCGGACTCCTCGGCGCCACCGGCCTGCTCCAGCCGGGCGCGGGCGGCCAACCACCGCAGCCTGCTGCCGGTGGCCCTCCCCTGCCGGGCGCCCAGCAGCCAGGGCGCCCCGGCCGCTGCACCACCTCCCTCTTCACTGCTTCCCCACGTCCCTGCTGGTGGTGTCACCGCCGACTCTAACCTTGCTGCTGCCCTCGTCGCCGCCCGGGCCGCTGCAGCGAAGGGCCAGGCTCGTGTGCGTGCGGCAGCTCTCGTCTAGGAGCGGGAACGTGATGCGGCTGATGCTCTCGCTCGTCGCATCGCCGAGGCGGAGCAGCTCCTTGTCCTCCCCGTCTACCACGATGTCGACGCCACCACCTCCGGCTCGACCGCTCCCCGTCCGCTGACCACCGCGGTTCTCTGGCACGATCCGGCCGATCCGCTCGTGGCACAGCTTCACTACCACGCGGGCGGCGTCCAGAACATCCGTAGCCTGGTCCTACTTGTTCTGGAGCCTGAGTCGCCCTCCTATGCTCGCTGGCGGGACCTGGTTCTCCTCACACTCCGGCGCTACGCCCTCAACGACCACGTACTCCTCGACGCTCCGCATGCGGCTCTGACCGCTGCGTGGCTGCGGCTCGACTACATCGTTCTATCCTGGATCTTCGGCACGATCTCCCTCGACCTCCATGACCTCGTCCGCACCACTCCTGATGCTCGAGGGGCGTGGTTGGCTCTCGAGGGGCAGTTCCTTGGCAACGCCGAGGCCCGGGCCCTCCGCCTCGATGCGAGTTTCCACACCTTCGTTCAGGGTGACCTCTCCGTGGGCGAGTTTTGTCGTCGGATGAAGGGGATGGCTGACTCTATGGGTGACCTCGGTTGTCCGGTGGACGACCAGATCTTGGTCCTCAACTTCCTCCGCGGCCTCAGCGACCGCTACGGCCACCTCCGGACATGGATCACCCGGCAGCGGCCCTTCCCCTCCTTCCTGCAGGTCCATGACGATCTTGTCATGGAGGAGCTCACTCAGGGCGTCCAGCCTAGGTCTCACTCCGCGTCGGGGTCCTCCTCGACTGCCTTGGCTGCCACTCCTCCGTGTTCATCTGCTCCGCCTGCGTCGTCTCTTCTGGGTCCTCCTCCTCTCGGGCCAAGCAGGAGTGGGGGGCCGTGGCGGTCGTCGTCGACGCGGAGGGGGCCGTGGTGCGGGGTCGGGAGGGCGTGGGAACCCCCCTGCGCCTCCACAAGGTGCACCCTGGCCTTCCTTCCACAACCCCTGGTCAGGGCGCATCTCCATGTGACCCTTCCAGGCAACTGGTGGCGAGCCTCGTGCGCCAGCGGCCATGTTCACGAGTGTCGTCCTCGTCGTCCCTCCGTTCGCGGCGTCGTGGACTCCGCCTGCTGTGGCAGCCCCTACACTTCCGTCGCCTTGGGCTCCACCTGCCGGGACGCCTGGGCCTGTCGGTTGGGACCCGACAACCCTGGCCCGCTCCTTCGGCACCATGACGCTCACTCCACCAGTTGGTCACGACTGCATCGCTGACTCGGGGGGCACGTTCCACACCACCCCTGACCCTAGTATACTCTCATCCGTTCACCCTTCGTCTCCTTCACATCCTTCGTCCATTATGGTCGCTAATGGCTCCTGTTTTCCTGTCACTTTTGTGGGTGCTACCGGCACCCATGGCCCCTTTTGTCTTCCTGATGTTCTAGTTGCTCCTTCAATGGTTCATAACATTCTTTCCATTCATCTTTTCACAGCTGACAACTCTTGTTCCGTTGAATTTGACTCTTTTGGCCTTACTGTGAAGGATTTGGCTTCCCGGCGTCCACTTCTTCGATGTGACAGCACGGGACCCCTTTACACCCTTCGGTTCCCTCTGTCTTCGCCTTCCCCTTCATCAGCTGCCTTCACCGCCACTGCTTCCTCCACTACTTGGCACCGTCGTCTTGGACATCCTGGCCGAGACATTTTGCTCCAGCTTAGTCGTAGTTCCGACATACCATGTACTCGGGCTCGCGATGCGCATGTGTGTCACGCGTGCCAACTGGGTCGTCATGTTCGCCTTCCCTTCTCTACCTCTTCTTCCCATGCAACTCGCATTTTTGATCTTGTACATTGCGACCTATGGACATCTCCTGTCATGAGTATTTCTGGTTATAAATACTATCTTGTGTTGGTGGATGATTTCTCTCACTATTCCTGGACTTTTCCTATTCGCGCCAAGTCTGACACTTTCTCCACGCTCCTTCACTTCTTTGTGTGGGTGTCCACTCAGTTCGGCCTCACCATCAAGGCCATTCAGTGTGACAATGGGCGTGAGTTCGACAACACCACTTCTCCCGCTTTCTTCCTCTCTCACGGCATGCAGTTACGCATGTCGTGTCCCTACACCTCCTCCCAGAATGGCAAGGCCGAGCGCATGATTCGCACCACGAACGACACCATACGCACCCTCCTCTTGCAGGCCTCGCTACCTGCTCGTTTCTGGGCCGAGAGCCTTCACACCTCCACCTACCTTCTCAACCATTTATCTTCTGATGCCTGTCCCGCTACTACTCCTCACCACGCCCTCTTCGGTGCCCCTCCCCGTTACGACCACCTCCGTGTCTTCGGGTGTGTGTGTTATCCCAACACCACTGTCACTGCTCTTCACAAGCTGGCTCCCCGATCGACTCAGTGTGTCTTCCTCGGGTACTCCCCGGATCATAAGGGGTACCGTTGTTATGACCTCTCGTTGAGTCATCAGCTGCCTTCCCCTTCATCAGCTGCCTTCACCGCCACTGCTTCCTCGGGTACTCTCGTCGAGTCCTCATCTCCCGTCACGTTGTCTTCGATGAGTCCGACTTCCCCTTCTCCACCACCACCTCACCTCCCACCTCCATCCCACCTTCCACCTTCGACCTTGACCTCTCCTCCTTGTTTCCCACTGACGCGGTGGCCCAGCCACCTTTACTGTTTTACCTTGCAGGTTCTCTATCGCGCACTCTGAGGCTCCGCCGGCCACTACGCCTTGCGCCGGTCCGGTGGCCGCGTTTCCCGGTGCTGCGTCTGACCCTGTGTCCGACGGGGGCCCGGTGCCATCGACCCCTCCCGCGCGCTTCGCCCAGCCGGTGCGTGTCTACCAGCGCCGGGCGCGGGCGACATCACCGCCCCCGGTGCAGGCCTCGTCGCCGTCACCTCCCGTGACTGCCTCTCCACCGTCGACGCCTATGCCGCCGCCTCCACCACCGTCGGCTGCTCGGGTCGAGCCGCCCGTGTACCACCCACCTCTACTTCATCGCCACCTGCGTCATGTTCACCCCATGGTGACGCAGCATGCGGCGGGGGTGTTGCAGCCTCGGGCACTCGCCGCGACGCCCAGGGAGCCGCGGGTCTCTCCGGTACCCTCTTCCGTGCGCGACGCCTTGGCCGACCCTCACTGGCGTGGTGCGATGGAAGAGGAGTACGGGGCCCTTCTCGCCAACCAAACCTGGCATCTGGTGCCCCGTCCACCTGACTCCAATGTCGTTACGGGCAAGTGGATCTGGACACACAAGCGGTGGGCTGATGGCTCTCTTGAGCGGTACAAGGCTCGCTAGGTTCTCAGGGGTTTCACTCAGCGGCCTGGAGTTGATTATGATGAGACATTCAGTCCAGTGGTGAAGCCTGCTACAGTCCGTACAGTACTCTCACTGGCTCTCTCTCGCTCTTGGCCCGTGCACCAGCTGGACGTCAAGAATGCATTTCTCCACGAGACACTTCCTGAGACGGTCTACTGCAGTCAGCCTGCGGGGTTTGTTGACTCTTCCCGCTCTGACCTCGTTTGCCGCCTCAACAAGTCGCTTTACGGCCTCAAGCAGGCTACTCGGGCGTGGTACTCTCGGTTTGCTGCATTCCTGCTTACTCTGGGTTTTGTGGAGGCCAAGTCAGACACTTCGTTGTTCATCTACCACCACGGTGGGGAGACTGCCTATCTGCTGCTCTATGTTGATGACATTGTGCTCACCGCTTCCAGCCCAACATTGCTGCGGCGGATCATCACCTCTCTTCAGCATGAGTTCGCTATGAAGGATCTTGGTGTGCTCCATCACTTCCTCGGGGTCACCGTTGAGCCTCGTCCCGCGGGTCTCTTTCTTCACCAGCGACAGTACACTCTTGATATCCTGGAGCGAGCTGGGATGACTGACTGCAAGCCTTGCTCCACCCCTGTTGAAACTCAGGCCAAGCTGTCAGAGACCGAGGGCATCACAGTTACTGACCCTACCGCGTACAGGAGTCTTGCGGGGGCGCTTCAGTACCTCACCTTCACCCGCCCGGACATCACATATGCAGTTCAGCAGATTTTCCTTCATATGCATGATCCGCGCGAGCCTCACCTCACGGCTCTCAAGCGCCTCCTCTGCTACCTCCGTGGCACTGTCGACTATGGCCTACTTCTCCACGGTATGCCTCCACCGAGCTTGTCGTCTACACCGATGTTGACTGGGCTGGGTGCCCGAACACTCGTCAGTCCACCTTCCAGCTATGCTGTCTTCCTTGGCGGCAACCTGGTGTCTTGGTCGTCCAGGCGCCGGCCGGTGGTCTCCCGCTCCAGTGCCGAGGCAGAGTACCGCGCTATTGCTAACGGCGTGGCTGAGGCCTCCTGGCTCCGGCAGCTCCTTGGTGAGCTCCACAGGCCCCTGACCCGGAGCACGTTGGTCTACTACGACAACGTCAGTGCAGTGTACCTCTCCACCAACCTCGTTCAGCACCAGCGGACCAAGCATGTGGAGATCGACCTTCACTTTGTCCGCGATCGGGTGGCCATCGGTGATGTTCGGGTTCTCCACATCCCGACCACCTCCCAGTTTGCTGATATCTTCACCAAGGGTCTCTCGTCCTCGACCTTCTCCGAGTTTCGCTCCAGCCTTAACATCACTAGTGGCTAGTTGAGTCTGTGTGTGGGGGGGGTCGTGTGTTGTACCTCTTTTCGTGTTCAGTCTTGAAACTCCGCTGCGCCGGTAGTTCAGACTGCGGCGGGGTGTTGGAGTATGTGTATATCCGGCCCATGAGGCCCATGTAAGGAGACTAGATAGCTACCCTTCTAGGGTTAGCCCAATAATCCAATTCAGCCTTTCTAGCACAAATGACAATAGCAAGAATAAAAAAATACCCTATATTCTACCCCCAAAGAACTACTACTTACTGCATGAACATGTGTTGAGTTTGATAGAACTAGTCCAATCCATCCACGTGGACAAGTGAAACAGTAAACATTCAAAACTTGGTTCATCAGGCCATAATTAAATATTGGGCAAACACTTACACGAGTTAATCAATATAATGTATATGTTTGCCACATTTAATTAAAAGAGCAACAATTGAAGCTTTAGTGTAACACTCAACATCCTTTCAACTACCACAAAACAGTAGTGTGGAGCCAAGACCAGAACTGAAACATGCTACTAATTCTTATGACTGATTATCTAAACTTGCACAAGTTAATTTGTGCAGCTACCAAAATTTAAACACCATCCTGGTAGTATCTCAAGCCTACATGAAAGATTTTTCATTTTCTTCCATCCACCCTATTTTTCTTAATAGCAACACAAATTCAATCACTAGGATTCAGAAAGGAATAGTATTCCTGGTAAAGTACAAAAAATATATTTTGTTGGGCCTCTTCAGGCAAGGTAGGCAGCTACCACAAAAGCAACAATAGAAGGAATATGCCCTGTGCTACAGATATTAAGTGCACGATCCATGATCAGACTACTCTCAATGATAGTGCTGGCTTCATCCAGGCTCTGCAGGAGTTCCTCCTCCATCTTGAGACACTAATTGAAAAAACATTTTGAAATATGTTACACAAACAGATTCAATTATACAACCAATGGTTATAGTAAGGATGCAACAAGGTTACTAACAAATTTGGCGACAGCAGCACCCATATCAGTAGTAGTGGTATTTTGTGGATTCTTGGCGGCAGCAGCAACAAACCAATTAGCATTGTGTTCGTAATACTCCTCAAGATAATTACCATAGTCAGACAACTCAACATAAACTGCTTGTGGGACAAGCCTTTTCCAACCATGTTTCTCCAAAATATTTCTGAAAAACAACACGTAAATAACATTACACGAGTGTATTGCAAGGGAAATATGAAAGCTCGTAGCAACACCTAATTTGATGATCAGCTTCTTTGTACCTTCTTCCCTCTCCGTCTTCTTACTGTCCTCTTCACCTCTACTATTTTTCTTATTCTTATACTGATAATTCAATACATCTGAAATCTGCCGCTGGTGCTAATACAGTGAAATGGCATAGTATCCAATGCTTATCATGAATTAACAAACTAATTCTCTTATAACACATGTAGCTGCATCAAGAAGGAAAAAACAAGGACCATCCATACAACATACCTTGTGGTGTTTGCTGCTCCATCAACAGCAATGACATACTCATCACCACGAGGACCACTTCTACTAGCAGGCTCTTTCTTATTAATCTCGTGCTCGGCAAAAGACTTTTGTAGTATGCTGACCATAAAATCCAAGGTACTGGACCGGACTGTGTGTCTGTCCTTAATATCATTAGGTATGGGATCATCATAGAAACCAACATGCTTGTCATTTTTAACCATCCACGTACAGATCATTTCAGCCTCCTTTGCCATACCCTCAATTGAAGCCACCCCTCAGTATACAGTGCTACTAAGTACTAGTTAAAACAAAATTGTGCAAAGTGCAGTTCAAAAGGCTCAATAATGGATGTGTAGGTGATAGGTAGGGATGCAAGTTCAAAATATTTTGGGTCATTGGGTCGACCCAAAAAATTAATAAAATGAACTAGAATGGCGTTTTTGTAGTTTGAGGTATATGAAAAAATGAACTAGAATGGCATTGGATCGTAATTAGTTGGCTGACCCAAAAAACACCATTGGGTACCCACTTGCATCCCTAGTGATAGGCCCATTAAGGCTCATGGATGCATGATAATATAATATGGGTTTTAAGGCAGGCATGTACCAACATAGCAGCAGAGGCAGAAACAGAATTGCAGTTCATTAAGCTCAAGGCACACAAGCGTATCACTCTGCTCTGGTTGATTAAATAATCATCAATGGGATCAGCACCACGCCTCAGCAACTCAAACACCAGGCCAGCCTCCTTGGCAATACACTTGAAACCATCGTTTTGGATTAGTGCAACAATAAAAAAAGTCGAGCAATAATACATATACCATCCAACTGTTCAAGGCGAATTTGGGAGCTAATTTATCCTTCACAAAAAGGAAGCCACTAATTTCCTCCTACGTTGGCCTACATCTATAACGCACACAAATATTTCAGCTATTTTAGTAAAAATGGTGCTTGAACCAAGTTGGATAGTGCTAGACTGCCAGCCAAGCTACCCCATGCATACAAAATAAAACAATGAAATTGAAGAACAAGGACAGATTTACCATCTTACAGCTACTTCCTACTCCCTTCTTACACAGTAAACAAAATACTTTAGCAATGCTTCACTAAAATAAAACCAAATGTCAGAAGATGGAAACACCATTAGTTGCGCTTTGATAAAACAAAATTGTGTACCAGAAAAAAAAAATCGACATCATCAGACTTCGCCACTGAACCTTTGTAACAATAAGTACAACTAGTAGCTTTCTGGAAGACAGTGATAACTGAACATAGATGAAAATAAAATCTCTACAACTAAAAAATACGGAGAGGACCCGTCTACCCGGCAACGGTGAAGCCGTGACTTCTATCTCTCTCCCACAATTTTTTTCCACGCCGACAGGTGGTCCCACACCTCCCCGGTGCCTCCGCACACCCCCACGACGCGGTCAAAGCATGCGTGGTGTGTGGAGGATAGGAATCACGGCATCCGCTCCCTCCCCCTCACGCACGTCTGCATCCATCGTTTGACATAAATCCAACGCCTCACAATGGATCAAGAATAAAGTATTAGTATTTTACTCCTCCGGAGTCCGGACGGTCTTCCTCCATTCCGGTTTTACACACCGCCATGCGGTGTTCCTGTGGGGCCTTGCCTGCGCCGGTCTCGCGTGAGACTTCCGACACCTGGTGTGTGTGGTTCGGAAGGCCTCGCGTGCGCGTTACGGCCCAAGGCACCTCACCGGCCTCGCACAAGGCTTGCCGGCACCAGCGCCCTCGCTCGACAGCAACGCCACCGCGGTAGGACACGCCAGCAGCACAACGCCAACTGCCAGGCCACACGATCGTGACGTCCCCAAGGAGCTCTATCCTCGCACCGAGTGACTCCAGCCGCAGGCTCGCAGCCACACCCACACTGACCCTGCCGTCCGCGACACGCCGCCCTCCGCGCTGGCAGTCCACGCACACAGCGTTGGACGCCCGCTCGCCGCATCCCATATGTCGGTTAGGGTCGCCGCTCACCATGTCTGCGATGGTCGCCGCTCGTCGTGCAGCCCTCCGTGGCTGCCTCGCACGCTTGCCGCATGTCGTGCCCACGACCGCCATCTCGCCATGCAAGTGAACTATAAACTGTGCTAGCAAAGATGTTTTGGTTACCATGTCTATAATAAAATCGAAACCATGATACACATATAGCTGGAAAAATACATAAGAATATGTCGATTTTAAAACCCGTAGCAACGCACGGGCATTAACCTAGTGGTTCAATTATTTCTATTTCAGCTATGGGGTGCCGAGAAGGGATTACATAACATTGCATGGTCAAATATAAGGCCCCGTTTGGATCCCTTCATTTTGGAGAAATTGGAATTCACTCAATAAACTAACCTATTTGTCTTGGAATTTGACATTCCACCACTTTCCAGGTTCACATATATGTCTATCTCAAATTCATAGGGTGTGAGGGGGAAATGGATTCCATAGATCACCATGCTATATTTCTAATTTGCAACTTATAACATTCTCTTCAACTCACTCCCTTACGATAGAAATGCAACGTATTGGTATCTCTCTCGTATAAGCAACAATAGTATACAAATATAATCATATTAGCTTAATTTAATATGTGTTTAAATTATGATTCTTAAAATGAATTCAATTCCAAGCATCCAAACGGGCCCTAAGAGAAATGTTTGTTGTGTTACAGCCAAGGAATGAACATACCAACAAAGCCGCACCAGAAACGTTGCCATGAGCTGGTGGGTTGTTGACTGAACGTGCAACCTCCTTGACCAGGCAACTCGGAATGAATGATCTCCATATCACCAAGCTCGTCTTCTGTTTCCGGTGCATCAACTCATGTACAAGTTGCTCCTCATTGGTGAGACACTGCTTAATTATTAAAACCATCAGTCAGTCACACAATAGCTCAATCATGGAAATTTACGTTAGCAGGGAAAAAAAAAACAAGCCAACCGATATAAACAAAGTTAAACAGGAGCAGGATATAAAAACTGGTGGTTTGGTAACCCTTTGGTAAAAAGGGGCACGCAGGAGGTTTACTTACAGTCTCAGCGAGAGTAGATATGCTCGTGTCCGTAGTAACTGCATGCACATTTCGACTGTGATACTCTTCAAGGTATTTGTCATATACAGGTGAAGACACGGAAGTCGCCTTTGGAAGCAGTTTGTCCCATCCCCATAATTTGTCCAAGTAATCTTTCCGAACAAGAGGCAAGATTGATTATTCATGTTTGTCGAACAAATCCATATAATACATTGGGAAAAACTATAACAAGCAATAAGAATCAGGTAAAGACAAGGCAACATATGTATAACAGCAAGAAATCGGATCCCTTCAATAATGAAGGACTAACGAATTATAGCCAGCTATATATGGATACAAACTTTTACCATGGTACTTGACAATCGTTGGCCTTGGCATCTTCTTTGAAATTGCAAAGTACTCCTCTTCATCTTGCGTCTGTTCCTCTTCCTCCATCTCCATCTTCATCTTCATCTTCATCTTCATCTTCATCTTCATCTTCATCTTCATCTTCCTCTCCATCTCCATCTTCATCTTCCTCTTCCTCTCCATCTTCATCTCCATCTTTTTGATGAGACGACCAAAGTACTTCCTTTCATCATCTTTTTTACTGGTCTCCGCCACGACCACCTCCTTGAGACGCCCCGCTGAAGGGGAGCGGGTGAAGCCGTGGGGCTCTATGGTCGCCGTGGCCTGGGTCCAAATTTGGGGCGCCTAGCGGATGCAAAGACGACTTTGGTCAGATGGGCCATAAGTGGACTTTAAACATTTGCTTGGTCCAAACAAATTTGTATGGAACTACAGGCCCAAATTCATAAAATACCCTACGATAATATGAAATAATTATAACCATCCTCGTGCCTTATATTATACTAGGTAGCGTGCCCGTGCGTTGCTACGGGACAACAAAACTTTTATACTGAAAAAACACGGATCGCACGATAAGATAATAATATTATAAAATTAAATATCAACTTTAAAGTAACATTTAATCCAACAAAGAAAATTCGTAAAATTAATAGTCGTTTATGAAACATTGATAGCCTGCAACTTCCATCTATGGTCGAAAGGTCAACATCAATGAGTCGACGACGTCCTAAATGTACAAAGAACATGAACAACTTACTCCCACAGCATGTCAAAGAGCAGCTTGGTGATGTGCTTGAAATATTAGTGGCTGAGGTAGCAGATACACGTGCGACCAACAGACTGATCCTGCCAGGGTGCCCTTCTTCTATAGTCACTTGTAGCTGTCTGTTCCCTTCTTGCAAAACAGTTTATGCTGGAGTGGTCGCAGCAGCAGCTGCTGCAACACATTCACTTCTGAGCCTGGACAACCAACCTACGCAAATCAATGATAGCAATTCAGTTGGCCAAAAATTAAAAAAATTAAGTTTCGACTGAGCTCTATAATCATCATCAATGAATGGTAATTTTGTTCTCATTCAGTCATCCCACAACATGGAACTAAGAGAGGTGACTGCTCCTAGTCCTTGCAAGGATTCGGGTGTAAAAATAATGATACTTGTTTCCGACTTTCTATGGCATTGTATATACATAATGCTGGTTGTAGGTAACTATTATATATAACTAAGTAAAAGGGCTTTTGAGCATTGTAGGGATTAATGATTTTAATATGACAACAACAAATAAGCTTCAAGTGCTTAACTGTTTCTGCCCCTCTTTCAAACATACTGTAATTGATAGGCTCCCCAATATGACTGAGCATGCAACATTAGCACAAGTACACTACTGTAGATGAAAATCCATGACTCATCAGTTACCTTAAATGATGAATTGGAGGGGGCACGAGCAGCTGCAACGCGAGATGCCACCACCAATGATAATAATGGATGGAGGGAACATGCAACACTTTTCAACGGTTGGAAGCAAAAGGCTTGTGTTCTCATTTATTTATTTGTAAACAACAGTCAATTCATACGGAATTAGGTGAGAACAAAATATCTATGATCTTATATGAACTATAATATACAAATCAGAACTAAAAATTAAACAAAAAAAATAGAGCATGGATAGGGGAACCTATCCTCATTCCTTCGCGAAGTCGATTCTCTGTGTCCCTGCTTGCTGGCAGCAAGAGTTGTAACAATTTCGAACAAACATTTCATCGAACGTACAAGGTGACAGTTGCAACAAGCTTACATAGCGATGGGTGGTGGATTCGGACAGGGTGTCGTCGCACTCTTTGCCTCCGTTGTCAGTCGTCACGACACCAAACCGCACCAGCACCAGATCTCCATCGACGCCGTGGCTGCTCCGCACAATACCTTGCCAATATCAGTAGGCCTCCCCTTGGATCCCTCTCCACTCTCATATCTCGTCCAGTGTGCAGGTAGCACTTGAGGCAGACCTCGTGAGATATGGCAGCAGCGCACGTACTGGAGCTGGGGCCGCTTGGGGAGGCACCGGTGCAGCGGTGCAGGGCTGCTCCCCGCTCGATCTGGCAATGACACAAAGGCCGATCAATGTCACGACGGCATGGGACCGGTTAATGTGGCGTATTAATAAGCGAAATAGAATTAACATGTTTTTGATGTACACCCTCTCTTCCAAATTAATAAGTCATTCTGGTTTCATAAGTTTGGCACAAGCATATTCAGTTATGGAAACATCTAAGCTATTTGATTTGATGCACAAGGTAATGGCAATTAACTAATTCTAGAGAATAGCAATCCGACCAATAGTCCTTTGCACACGATAAGCAATATGCACAGCTAGCAAATAAACTTCATAACTGCTAGTAACGCTACGGTAGCATAAGGACAGAGAGCAAAACATTGTTTTCTTTTACAACTAATGAGCAGAAAGCATAAATGGAAAGAGAGCAAAAGCAAGCCAAGAGCCCCAAATGAGATTGGTTGTACTTAAGGGCGATGTTCTAGTTGGTGCGGATTGAACTGCATAAACTCTGGAGCAATGACAAAAGTGCACTAAAAACTAAAATTACGTTTATCTTCATTTGCTAATGGACTATTTGGTGAATCCACTGGATTTGGAGAAAAACACTGGCTGAAAGCTAACACTGAATTTAGAGGGGAAACAGGGACAAAAATTACTCCCTCTGTCCATGAAAGAATCAATTTCTAAAATCTGTGTCAGTCAAACTTTTTTAACTTTGACTAACTTTATAGAAAAGAGTAATAATATCTATGACATAAAATGGACATATTATAAAAATATATTCTATGATATATCTAATGATGTGAATTTGGTACCATCAATTTTGATAGTTTTCCTAAAAATTCGGTCAAAGTTTAAAATGTTTGACTTAAGACAACTATAGAAATTGATTCTTTTGTGGACGGATGGAGTAACACTCAAGGCACTAAATTTCTAAAGAATTGACAGTTCCTGACGGCAGAACTCAGCTGTTAGAGTATTAAAATAAATAGTCCCAGTGAATGAACCAAATTATCTTAGGTCTAAGTAGCTTGAGAAACAAGTACCTTGATATTCCCATCACTCTGCAAATAAACTGGCGAATATAAACAACTTGCGATAATCAGAGTGCAAATTTATTACCAGAAAAAAGCACCAAAGTAACTTTAGTTCACAGTTTCAGGTTGATACAGTTAAAGAAATACCAAAGTAACTCTGCATGAGATAGGAGATTGTGAGCAAGGACTTGAGAAAACAAAATAGAATTGAGAGCAATCTAATTTTTATGTGAACAATAAATTGACAGACCATTGAGTAAACAGATTAGAGTAAGACCCGTGCGTTGCAACGGGAAAACATCCGTAACATACTGGGAAATCAGCGACAAGCTAAAGACAAAAATGTGACACCTTGCTAGTAAACTTTGAACTAAGTGAATCTAGGAAGCTCTAAATTATATTATATGAATAAATAAATACAATATCTTATTTGAACTACATTGACAATGCAGAACGTAAAAATGTAGATAGACCAGGAATTTTAGGAAACTTTAAAATGCATAACCGATCTAACTACTATTATTCAAGAAACTCTTTTCTGGTCACGGGAAGTCTAGAAAACTTTAAAAATACAGAACAGTACAACTGTTATACAGGAAACTCTTTGCAACTCCTAAGATCGTCTGTTCAGTGAACTTTTATTGTTCAGCTTACGACTCGAGATAAGATTTCTCCGTAAAGTATAGAATCAACTAACAAACATGATGTATTGTCAGACATCAGTTTAATGAGATAACTTATCAGTGTGATATCTTTTCATCTAGAGTTGGAAGCACGTAAAAAATTAAGTCTAAAGGCATTTTGTGCATGGTGGACATTTGTTATTCGATCTTTTTCATAATCAGGACTAAAGCGACCCCACCAATTTAAACAAAAAAGTATGTATGATTTTCTACAAACACCTATATAACATGAACCATACAAATGTCAAGCATTGATATAAATGGAGCCCAATATGGAATAGCTAATTTTCAGCTACAAATAGTGAAAGCCCATTTTTATTTTTATCCAGACAAATTGCTAATATTGAGAACATGCACAAATCTGTAAGCTTCGGAATTCTTCTAGGCCTAGAATGCTTGCAATTTAAGGAGCCATCTAAATCACACTGTATCCTATATTATTATACCAAAAGTTGGAACTATTGAGTTACCTGGACAACAAATGAGTTGTTCAGAAATTGAGAGCTGATATAACAGAACTAATAGAGAGACTGAAACTATTGAGTTAGCTAGGCAACAAAAAGGTTGTTAAAAAAATGAGAGCTGATATACCAGAATTAATAGAGAGACTTATAATTAAAAAGTGATAGAAATTTCAGAAAGTTATGACAAGAGAGAAGTTGTATACAAAATCTTAGTGCACCAGAGAACTAATAACAAAATAAAAATAACGTATAATATAACAAAATATCCTCTAATTCTCATTGCATCAACTATGGTTACAGATATATGACTGAAAACACTTCCTAGTTTGCCTAACAGACTATAGTTACCGAGTATCACCATTTCCTTAGAAAATGAAGCTGGACCAATTTGATCATGCAAGATGATTTCTTGGTTGCCAGTTTCAAGGGTGTTTTTCAGCAAAATTGGCATACAAACTGGGCATACAAGCGCAGGATCAGAGATCAAGAACAAATGCTTGTCTTCATGTCATTATAAGTGAGCACTACACCTTGAAGCCATATCCCCCTTTCTTGTCTAAACGTAGAGGTGCAATATCAAACGACATAGTGTTAAGCCTGACACAATTTGCCTACCTGCTAGAGGATGCAGATTGCAAGACTTGAGTTTATGTCTTCTTTAAAAGCACATTTCCTCGGTGTGTTGGGTTTCCTTAATGTTTATGATAATCCAGCAGAAGACAAATACATGCTCATATTGAAATGCTTCATATAAGACAATGAAATGAACCAAACATTCTAATAAGTTATCAGTCTAGACAACCACATAACTTTTTACTTTGATGAACTGATGTAGCAATGACAAATATATATAGGTAGCATACTTGAGCATATAAAGATGCTATGTACCAAAAAGGCAAGAAAATATACTACATCATATTTGTCAATGGTGATCGGCGAAATAAAATTGAAACCTACACAGTAAGACCGAATGGCAAGCACACATACCTGTAAGAGCACCTTGCTCACCAGTGACCCATCAGATCCCTCGCTAGCCCACTCCACGGCAGCCAATGTCAACGAGGCCAGCTACCTTGGCACCTTGCAATGTAGATTCCACGATGGAAACCTAGCCTCCTCCTCTGCACACCTTTGCCACCCTAAATCCCTGATTATTCCTGCATGGTTGCAGCTGTTGTAGCTGTTTGTGTAACATAACTATTTGCTTTACAGTGTTCACATGCTATTGTTGCACAACACTTCAAAGAGCATAGCCGAGCCGCATCAGGTTATACTAACAAATGTATTTGTTTTCAAGATTCAACTTTCACGTGTAGCATCATGTTTCTGTTCTTTTTTCCGGTCAATGTGTGAGGCAGTACTAACATCATAACAAGTGGTCATTAGCCTTGATAAATTATGAAACAAGTGTCCAACTACCAACTTTAAAACAAAACTACAGTGACCTACTCTAGCTAAAAGCTCTGCTAGACCACTAAACAAAAAAAACAGTGAGTCACAACAAGTGTGCTCCCAAAATTCAGTGTGCCGCTTTTCACTTCTGAACATGAATTGTCTAAAGGATTAGGGAATCGATTCCATTATGAGTGAGAAGGTGCTAGAGTTTGCATTGGTTCCTAGTTCCACTAATTTAGTGTTGATCGTTGGATCAGAGATAAAGATTCTTCTACTAATACTGATGCTAAATGAGAAATTGTACAACCTACTAATTATTGGATATCATGAGGTAATTATTGGATAAAGCAAATTTCATTATAATTGTGACAATAAGAATATTGGACAATTCCATAAAAACAAAGGATGATGGATATACGAGGTAAGGTGGTTTTCTATGGTAGCCTATACAACATGTTATTCTCTGTAATTTCTTAAAGAAAGCTATGCTCTGTAATGAGTAATTGTACAACCTGATAACCGCTATAATGGGGTTCTACAATTCAGATGAATGGAAGAAGGATTGGTATTTTTTATATTGGCTAAGATATATTTATTTTTTGCTCTTATCTAGATTTCCTCACTACTTTCACTTATAGCTAACGCTATTTGTTCTCTAAATCGTCCATAAAATCAGATGAATCTACAAAATTTTTAATTTGAGGTGAGTGTTAAATCTAATAGAAATTGGTATCCTCCTATCTTTCCAAATTGTAACAAGTGGTTAGATTGACTTAAGTTACAGAGATATTAGATGCTAAAAATTGCACAAATATGAAATCAACGGTAACAGGACATGCTCAAAGAAAATTTGACCAATTTCCAATATGTAATTGTTCCGGGTGTCTTTCTTACCTATAAAAAGGATTATATTTTTGCAATCCACGTTTGACGAAGAAAATGAAAATTGTTCCAACTCCACAAATGGTCTTGTGTCTGGCACCAAGGTTTATATGTATCTATCTGAGCCTGCCTAGCAAAGGAAAAGAATACAAGAGAAGACAATGGGATGAGTGCATATTAAATTGAAATTGTTACATGCAAAAAAAATGTGTTCTTCCGTCCCATAGAATGGACATTAACTAAACTACTTTTGAACGGATGTTGAAACATGTGCCATACTTTTTCAGAAAAAATAAAGCTAACCAGATCATGGATATAGATATACCTATCTTGATTTGCACTTGTAATTCCAGAGTATCTACCTGCAGGCAAAATTAGTTATTGAGCCAAAACCAGAAAAAGGTGGAGCAAACAACAGGGATACATGTTTTGCATTAAGTGAATCCAAGGTTATTTAGAATTAAATTCAAGGTAATCAATGTAATTTCTTGATAATACGAGGTTATTCAAAAGTGAATCCCAGATTCCTCACGTCTAATCAAGACTCTTACTCTCACATCTACATGTTTTCAGACAATTCAGTCTGTAATAAGTAATGAAGTAAACAATGTTTACAAGTTACAATTTTCAATATCGTGGTAGTCCTACATCGAATTCCAATGAATGAACTGTCTCATCATCATATATCTTGATCTCATTTTCACTGCCTATCCAAATGCCACCAAGGTGGGAGGATGAAGAACAGAAGGGCTACAAAGTGCAAAGCACACAGAACTACAGGCGCAGATCCAGTAAAGGATAAGGGTGTGCATATGAACACATAATAATCTTTAAAAAGGATCAAAGCTAGCAGACATAGTTACCTATTTATCATCTTAAAACTACTGCCTTTGGAATCATTTAAAAACAAAAGAGGGAAATTATCTTCGATGAGAAACTTCAAGCACATTGTCTGAACATTAATACTGGACAATAATCTATTTAGTCATTGCGGTTGGAATTTCCGTAGCATTTTTCAGTACTACATTAGGGAAAGCTTAACATTGCAATGCCATGTTTGCAATTTTTAGCTTAACACAGTTCTAGAAAAAATATCAGCCCCTGAAGAAAAGTTGTGGTGTTGTACTCAATCGGGCAGCATGTACCTGTGTACACAATTGCCCTAAGCCCATCAACCCACCCCACAAATATTAACTCCTTTAAAAACAGGGGACGAAGGAGGGATACATGTTCTCCGGCAATGACTACCAAAGGATTTCCAAATTGCTCCTGCAGTCCTGCCCAACCTCATATCCAGTGCCATGGTACTTCAGCTACAGAAACAAAAAGTCCTCACAGACAGATGAACGCTGGCAGGTCGAGTCCATTGCTTCAGAGTTCAGAGACTTGTCGGCCTTCCAACTTCTTCTGGTACTATCTTGCAAACCTAAAGTCAAAATGGAAATTAAGAAACAAGAGCAGACATTGCACAAGCGAGGAGGGAGGAAGGACTGGAGATGCAGCATCGGAGGAGGGCAGCACAGATCGAGAGAGGCAACTCACATCATAGGATGGGGAGGAGGACCTGGGCATCACCTTCACGGACTGGTAGCCTCCTTCACACATCGAGAGAGACAACTCGCCATGACCTCCATCTCCAGACTCCAGCCTCCACCTTGCCCGTCGCGTGTTTGGCGGGGGCCGGATCTGGCGGAGCGAGGAGACCGGGAGGACGGGGTCGAGGGCCTAGGTCAAGGCGACGGCTTGGCGGCGGCGATCTCCAGACTCCGGCCTCCACCTTGCTCGTCGCGTGTTTTGGCGGGGCCGGATCTGGCGGAGCGAGGAGCGGGAGGACGGAGGGGGTCGAAGGCCTAGGTCAAGGCGACGGCTTGGCGGCGGCACGTCGGGGGTGGGGTCCTTCTCGGCTTCGTCCCTGTATGCGCCGCCGCTCCTGCTCGTGGCACGCCCCGCGGTGGTGGTGTCCGTGGCACCCACTGAAGGCAAGGAGGAGGGAAGGCCGCGGTGTCGCGCGAGGATGTCGCACAAGGCGAAGGAGGCGGCGTCCTTCGCATGCCCCGCGAGCGATGGCGTAGCGAAACAAAAACCGCACGAAGGCGGTGTCCTACTTTCTCTCTTTTTTATTTGTGAGAGATAATATAAGGAAAATTTCGCATGACAAATCAGAGTTTTTCACATATTTAGTTAGCCGCAATATAGTATCACGATTGACACACCAGGTTATTAACGCAGTAGATCAAACACAGATCTCAAGCATATAAGTGTATTAAAAACAGATCCTCGCGCCTTATTTATATAATATAAGGAAAATTCTGCATGACAAATCAGAGTTTTCACATATTTAGTTAGACGCAAGGTAGTATCACGATTGACACACCAGGTTATTAACCCAGTAGATCAAACACAGATCTCAAGCATAAGTGTATTAAAAACAGACTAGGAACATATAACTAGTGTCCAGGCCGCTAAATAGAATAAACATCAAATCCATGTGGAAAGAACATCAATTAGACAATGTTTCAAGAGGCCCACACGGCACAAATAAAATATAATAAAAATAGTAATTTCCACTGTATAACCTTGGAGGATGCAAAGGTAGAATCAACCAATATCCTGGTCATAACATCAAAGGCATTAATCCGGATCCAGTGGGAAACCTCGAGTCCATGCAACTCGGATGAGCTCAAGGTAACAAGCCTGTTCTCTCTCTTCATCCAATCATGCATCTCTTTGGCCTCATTTGCCATAGCCTTGAATTGAAATACATTCATCATTTTTGCAACAAGTGTGAGTAGGTAATTTACATTTACAGAAAAGAAATGGATAGATACACGTTAAAATACAGCACACAAAGGTCACTAACCATTCAGCGCAGCGGCAGAAGTAACAGATTGATGTCCTTTGAGAAGGCCCAAGGCGCATAAGCGGATTACACTGCTCAGTTGGATGAGCTGAGAAGAAGGCTTGGCACCATGCTTCAGTAGCTCACACATCAGTTCAGCCTCCTTGGTAATACACTTGACAACAATGCTAGGCATTAATCAAAGATGTATATTCTGCACAAAGAACTGCTTTACTGAAGTTGATGGAACTACTCCAAGCTATCAGTGTGGACAAGAGAAACAGTAAACATTTAATTGTCCACAAGGTCATACTTAAATATTGTGCAATCAAACCTGCCAATATTTTATATCCCTCCCTCAACATAGGTCAAAGTTCAAGCCTTCTAGGGTAACACTCAATGTTGTTTGTCCATCCAATGAGTGAGATAGGCAAGGATTTCAATTACGGATAAAACAAGTGTGGAACCAAAATTGATTACTCACTCTACTAATTCTTAGCACTGGTTATATAAAAATTTGAACAAGTTCATGCAGCTGCCAAATTCAAACACCGTCAAGGCAGTGTTTCCAGATTACATGAAAGAGCCTTTGACTTGCCACAATGAGTAGCACATCACAATGACAACATGACAGTAAGGCAGGTTTTTCATTTCCCTGCCCTCCAAGCATGATTTTCATCCCCCCACCCCTCATTTTAGCATTTTTTAATAACAGCAGCACAAATTTAGTCACTAGGATTCAGAAAAGAATAGCATTCCAGTAGTACAAGTACAATATAAAACAGCATGTTTTGTTTGGTCTGTTCAGGAAAGGTACATGCACATACCACAAAAGCAATGGCAGAAGGTAAATCCAATTCAGCCACTGTGCCACAGATTAAAAGTGCATGCTCCTTGATCAGGCAACTCTCCATGATAGCGTTGACTTCTGGGGTGTGACCAAAGGTAGGGTCCACTCGAGTATTCCACACAGACAGGAGCTCCTCCTCCATCTCGAGACACTAATTGAAAAAATTGTGAGTTTGAAATATGTTATACAAACAGCTTCAGTACGATCATCGGTGGTTTAGTAAAGATACAAGAGGGTTACTAACAAATTTGGCAACAGCATGACCCATGTGAATATCATTTTGCAGATTTTTAGAAGCAGCAGCAGCAGCAACAACAACAAACCCAGCAGCATTGTTTTCATAAAACTTGTCAAGGTAGCTCCTATAGTCAGACGACTTAACAGAACTGCCTGGTGGCACCACCAGCCTTTTCCAACCAAAATCATCTTCTGAAAACAACACCAAAACAACATTAGATATGAAGTGTAATGCAATGGAACTAAGAAAGCTCATAAGAATCATAAGTTGTGATTAGCTTATTTCTTACCTTCTTTCCTCTTCCTCTTATTACTCTTTTCACCAGCTTTCCACTGGTCACTCTTCTCATACTGAGAACCCCTGGTAACAATGCAGACAGACGTCATATTATCACAATGTTTGTCACCAAGTAGTAGTAACAAACAGACCACATAGAGCTGCATCAAGAAAGAAGAAAACAAGTCCATATCCTGTGGTGATTGCTGCTACATCAGCAGCAATATTATCCTCATCACCACCAGGACCACTTTGAGCAGGTTCTTCGTTAATAGTCATGTGCTCAGGAGCAGGTTCTTCTTTAACAGTCATGTGCTCAGGAGCAGGTTCTTCCTTAACAGTCATGTGCTCAGGAGCAGGTTCTTCCTCAACAGTCTTGTGCTCGGCAGCCAAAGAATTTGCTAGCATGAAGTTGACTATAAAATGCAAGGTATTGTCCCGTATATAATTGCAGTCCAACATGTCAATAGGTATGGGATCAAAATATAAATCAATAGGTTCCTTATTTTTATTCATCCACGAACACATCATTCCAGCCTCCTCTGCCATACCCTTAAATTGAAGCCACCCGTTAGTATAACATTAGAGCCAACAAGCTAGTAGTAAAAAATTGTGTAGAGTGCAGTTCATAAGGCTCAAGAATGGATGGATGATATTACAAAGTTTGACAGATGATAAATAAGGTGAGGATCATTGGTTTGTCAATTGGATGGATTGAAAGTTATGTGGGTTTTTTGAAGGCAAGCACGTACCAACATAACAGCAGATGCAGAAACAGAATTTTCCCGAAAGCAGTTCATAAGGCTTAAGGCATACAAGCGTATCGTTGTGCTCTTGGTGATTAAACCATCATCAATGGGTGCTTCAAGCCTCAGTAACTTACACGTCATCTCAGCCTCCTTAGCAATACACTTGAAACCATCGTTTTGCATTAGTACAATGACCATAAAAAAAGAGCAAAATAAAAAAAAAATCCGACTCGTCAAGGCAAATTTAGGTGCTAATTTATCCTTACAAAAAAAGGGAGCCACCAATTTCTTCCGTTTGGCCTACTGCATTTCTATAATGAACCTAAATATTTCAGCTATTTTACCTACTGCCATGTTGCCCTACATTCTATAATGTACCTAAATATTTCAGCTATTTTAATTAAGGTATATATACCAAGTTGGATAGTGCTATACCGCCGGTTCAAGCTACCCATATGGATGACAAATAAAGGATAAAAAATGAAGAACCAGGACTACTGCCTTGCATCTACTGTGTTATACTCCCACAGGGTTCTACACACACTAAACAACTGCTTGGGAGAGAGTTACTATAATCTCGTGACTGAGCATAGTAATTATCGTAACTCAAAGTGACCAGCTAATAGTCATGTAACAGTAAAGTAGAACTAGTTTTCCAAGAGACAATGACAGCCTGAGATTGATAAAAATGGTTCAGTAATAGTTGGGACAACAGATTTATTTTTCAACTAATTGTCCAGGCCTCATGGTCAAATATACATACAAGAGAAATGCTTGGCGTTACAGCCAGGCCAGGAGAGGAATTAACATACCAATAAAGCCGCGCCAGGAACATCAGATAACTTGCAACCTGCTGGGTTGTTGACTGAATGTTCACACATGATCAAGCAACTCAGAATGATTGACCTCCACGTCAGCAAGCTCGACTTCTGTTCAGGTTTCACCCTGGCCATCAACTCAGTTACAAGTTGCTTCTCATTTGTGAGCAACTGCTTGATTGAAACCATGGGTCAGTAAACAGGAGTGGAGTAGCATATAAAAACGGGTGCGTGGTTTGGTAAAGTGGCACACAACGCAGCACAGGATGTTTAATTACTTACAGTCCCTGCAGGAGCAGATTGGCTCGTGTCCGTAGTGGCTACTTTGTGACGGTGAAACTCTTCAAGGTATTTGGTATAGACAGACAAGGACACGGTATATCCCAATTCAATCAGCCTGTCCCATCCCCATAATTGCTCCAAAAGATCTTACGAAACAAGTAAGGCCTTGTCTAGTTTCCCAACTTTCCCCGAATATTTCTAGATTCTCTGTCACATCAATCTTTAGCTGCATGCATGGAGTATTAAATGTAGGTAAAAAAAGTAAGTAATTGATTGTACTTTTAGTATCTACGTGTCGAGACGAATCTTTTGAGTCTAGTTAGTCCATATTTGGACAAAGTTTGTCAAATAACAACGAAAATGCTACAGTACAGATTCCAAATATTTCTCGGAACTAAACAAGCCCTAAATATAAAGAAGAGGATAAGAAATCATCATCAGAACCGATATGGCGGCCGGCAAGCATGCTCTTATTCATGTTTGTGAAACAAATTAATCTATAGATAGAGTAGATAATAAAGGAAAAACGCCCCGATCTTGACAATTTTTGGATGCTAAAACAACCCAAAATCAAGGAAAAAAATTGAACCACAAAGTAATTAGTACAAAGGAATAGCATACGAATGCTGAACTTTACCATGGTACTTGACAATGTGTGGAAGAGGGCCCTCTTTTGTAGGTTTACCGGCATCCTCCACCTCCTCCTCCTTCTCTATGAGACGAATAAAATAGTTAATCTCTGACTCGTCTCCCTTGCTCATTGGCACGGCCACCTTCTTCGAAGAGAGGTCAATGGGACGGGACCGCCTGGCTGAAGGTGAAGAGGAGCCGTGGAGCTCCATGGTCGCCGCCTGGGTCCAAATTTGCGGCGCCTACCGGATGCAAGGACAACCCCGATCTGATCTAGGCCTCTCCTTTGTAGCATACGAATAGCTTACTACCGATTTCAAATGAACGAAATGGGGAACGGAGAGAGGGCCAGGGAGGAGGATGTATGGTACGAGTATTTAGGCGAAAAAGGAAACGAAGCGTCCCGTCCCGTGTATTTCGTCTTTCCCCATCTATCTGCTGCTGCGTGCGATTTTCTTTGGTTTCCAAAATCCCCTCCGTCCTCCCATAACTGCCGCCGCCTCGGCTCCCGCAGCACCTCCTCTCCTCTCACCTCGTCATGGCGGTCAACGCGCGGTCCGCGGTGGCGTGCGTCAAGCACGCCGCGCGCGTCATGGTGCCCCGGCCGCCGCCGGCTGCGTCCTGTGCACGGGGTCCACCACGGGGATGCTCGCCGCGCTGCCCTACAGCCTGTCCAAGGCCACGGTCATCTCCGTGGTGCGCGCCGCGGCCGACGAGCTGGCGTGGTCCGTGGGTGCGCGTCAACGCCATCTCGCCGCACGCCATCGCCACGCCGCTGCTGGTCCGCTCCCTCGCCAGGATGCACCCGGGCGTCCCCGACGAGCAGCTGAAGCGGCTGGTGGGCATGAGCGAGCTCCGTGGCGCGGTGCTGCAGCTGCAGGTGGAGGACGTGGCGAGGGCGGCCGTCTACCTTGCCTCCGACGAGGCCAAGTTCGTGAGCGGGCATAACCTCGTGGTTGACGGTGGGTTCACGGCCAGCAAGCGGATCGGCGCGCCCCGGCGGCAAGCTGAACCGCTAGCTGACCATTCTCCTGGTCCTGGGAATAACAGGTGCTGGCCGAATTGTGAAGTGATATATAGTTCCCAGGATTTTATTTGTTCTTCCATTCTTCTGGTGTATTGTTAATATCGTGGAAGTCCAAATTTACATGTTGCAGTTTTTTTTACTCCATTCCCTACCTTTCTTTCTGTGTTGTTTTTTGGCGAGACTTGATTAGAGACACACAGACGTTCGTAAACACCTCCGAAAAAAATAAGTTAGACCAAAAAAATCTTAAGATTGATGAAGTCACCACATGCTCGCCTACCAATAAAAGAATGGCGATATTAAATTCTAGAATAAATCCAGGAAAACGCGAACATCCGTATGAACTCGGAGACTTAAATCCGGACGGTCAGGTTCCACAGCAAGGAGATGCATACAAGTTCTGCGAGCAACTCTGCTTCTGCGAGCAACTCTGCAACTACTATAGGATATTTCAGTTTTCAAGAAGCGAACGTATCTAGTGCAAACCATATCCTTCGTGAAAACCCGTGCAAATCACAATAAAAAAAGTTATTTAAATTTACCAAAAAAATCACACATGTAGATGATATGATGATAGACAACTTTATAAAATATCTTGTCCAAAATCAAATTTATTTGTGAGATATAAAAATAACAATTCTAACAAATCATGTGGAAAACTTTCTGGCTTAAAATTTGTTATTTTTATAACTCACAAATGAAGTCGATTTGGACAAGATATTTTACAAGGTTGTGTATCATCATACCATCTACGTGTGGAATTTTTTTGGTGAATTTAGACGATTTTTTTATCGTGGTTTGCATGGGTTTTACAAAGGCTGTGGTTTGCACTATATACGTTCCTGCTGTTGAGTTTCTTATGAATATAGGGCAATTGGTTGACTAATTCCTTGTGACAGTTTGTGGTATGTTTAAGTTGTGGTCATTCAAGAGTTGTGTCAGATGGTTCTTCGTTTTGCAATATTTATTCATTTTCTCGAGAGGGATTTCACTTGCAATTTTCCAATGCTACCTTGTTCTGAGTTGGATGGTAATCTTTTTTTTCTTGTTTAGTTTGACTCTTGGGATGGAATGGGAATCCATCACAACATTATTCATCAAAGCTCTTGTTTACTGTAAACATGAAAGAAAGACCTTACATGGTTCGTCTAATCTGTGATTACTTCAAACAAAAAACACTAATAGCAACCAGAGAGTTTTGTCCCCACTAAAAAGTTCCTCCTTCTTGCAAAAATAATTCCCAGTGTCCTTGGTAACCAAAAGCATAAAACCTTAGCAAACTAAATCCATCCAAACCCGCCTAGACCTTGTTTAGTTCTCACCTCAAAAAAATTTTTATTCATCACATCGAATGTTAGATTAAAAAAATATCTAATACACAGATTGCGATAACTTTTGAGACGATTTTTTGGAAGCAATTCTTAGGACGTCCGCAATGGCTAGCTATTATGACGTAGATAAAGAAAAAGTAGGAGAGAGGGTATCCACTAGTGATAAATAAATAACATCTATTTCACGTAGTCTAAGAATTTAAGAGATGAACATGTGAATCCAATAGAATAAAAATATATAATAATCTTTGCTATTGTTTATCACCTCCACGTAAGCTAGCACCATTGTGGACGCCCTATGAAGTTACAAATGCGTCCACACTAGATCAGACCCAATACTTTTTCTAGGATTATTGGTTATCTTGGGATATACGGAGTAGGCGTTTGCTTCTGTACAAGATGAGATTGTGTGTATATTTTAAAGGGAAAATTTGAAAACATTGCTAGCTTTTGGGTCAGCAAAGTAACGGAGGAGGGGCTTTTACGTCGACGGGTTAGTGCTCTCTTTATTGGGCCAGAGTGGGTGAAGTAGATTAGGCCTAGCCACTGTCGACAACACCAGCATTCACATACCTCAGTGAAGAACTGTAGGCCCAAAATTTGTGAGCTCGGCCCTATTTGAAGCAAACGCCGGGTAGAGATGGACGAAATCAGCATTAGGCCTGATCTTTGCATTTGTTGTTCTCCACTTATTCCCCCCTCCCCAAAAAAAAATATATCTAAAGTATAAATTTATCTTGCCCAAATTTTTTTTGTTTCATGCGTAAAGTCAAAGCACCCATGTATAAAAATTCTAAAGTATAAATGTTGCGGGATGTATAATTTAATTCTCTATATAATGTAGAAGCAGCCATGTGCACTCGATTTTGATGCTTTGCGCTAGATACTTATACAATCTATGATTTTAAATAGCTTTTTATAGTATCATTATTTTATTATAGGGCCTACCACTATGACTATGATATGCTAGTTGTTCCACTATTGTCGTTGATAATGCCTTAATTCAACAAAGCAATGTTATTTGACTTATAGCCACAGAATATTTTTAGAAAAAGTCTACTTTACCCCCTCACCTATTAAGGGTTATCTACTTAATGTCTCAACTCAATCTATGAAACCGTCTGTTTTATCCTCTAAACTTTATAAAACCGGTCAAATTACCCCCTCAGACGGTTTTAGACTGTGGTTTTGCTACAGTAACGGCGGTTTTGGTTTTTTCTTTTTTATTTATTTTGGTTTGAATCTTTGAAAAATCATAGTAAATCACAGAAAAATCGTAAAATGGAAAATTTAATTTTGTTGGACTCCACATGAGTAGATCTACACATAAAACATATAATATCATATTTTAGTATAAAGTTTTTGTTGTAGATTTAGGTCTATTCTCTTTTATAATTAATTGAAATAATTCATAATTATAGTTTGTATGGTCTAATGTAGTTAAATTTATGGTGGCCTAATTATTATATGTTTGAACTACAGTAAAAATTTTATACTCATTGGATCAAGTATAATTTAGTTATAGATTTATTTAGAGTTTATGCGTTTAAATCTAAATAAATCTATAACTAAGTTATATATGATCCAATGAGTATAAAATTTTTAGTGTAGTTCAACCATACAATAACTAGGTCACCATAAAAATTTCACCATAAATGGACCATAGAAACTACAGTTATGAATTGTTCCAAATTAATTCGAAAAAGAACAGATTTAAATCTACAACAAAAACTTTGTACTAAAGCATACCATATTATATATTCATTGTGTAGATCTACTCATGTGGAGTCCAACAAAATTTAATTTTCCATTTTATGATTTTTCTGTTATTTACTATGATTTTTCAAAGATTCGGCCAAAATAAATAAAAAAGAAAAAACCAAAACCACCGTTACTATAGCAAAACCACCGTCTAAAACCGCCTGAGAGGGTAATTTGACTGGTTTTATAAAGTTCAGGGGCTAAAACAGACGGTTTCATAGGTTGAGACATTAAGTAGACAACCTTTAATATGTGAGGGGGTTAAGTAGACTTTTTCCAAATATTTTTGCACGTACCATCAACTCTGGCCAAGGCAAATATCCATTCTTTATTCTGGACTAGATGACTCGATCTATACCTCTATGTTGTGTTTTTACTTAAATGATATATATATATAATATATCTATATATATATATATATATATATATATATATGATATAATGATCCATTGAATATATAATTGACGAATGTTGAGTGTTGAATGAATACAAATGTTGATCGTAGCCATGCATACACTGATTGATTATATTAATGTATGTAAATACTACAATAGAAATGACCCTTGGACGATCTATCAACTGAGCTATAGTCTCGGCAAAAAATTATGTTCGGGGTTAAAGACTTTTAGTCCCGGTTGGTAAAACCAACCGAGACTAAAGGTGAACCTTTAGTCCCAGTTGGTATTACTAACCCGGACTAAAGGCCCCCCAACCTTTAGTCCCGGTTGGTAATACCAACTGGGATTAAAGGGTGACCTTTTAGCCCCCCCGGTTGGTATTACCAACCGGGGCTAAAGGTCATTCACGAGTGTATTCAAAAGGAAAACGTCCAGAACTGTATTATGTGGGCTGTGTAGCTCAGTTGGTAAGCATGTGCGAGGTGAGAGGTGCTGAGTTCGAATTTCACAAACGCACATTATTTTTTTATGGCTCCCACCTTTAGTCCTGGTTGGGAAAACCGGGACTAAAGCCAATTCCCAACCGGTGCTAAAGTCTACTTCTTTTGTAGTGAATGAACCTAGAGACATTTCTCTTATTAGATCCCTATGCATTTGCGTAGTTGTATGTTCATGAAATTTATTTAGTTACATGTATCTGTGCATAATAATTTGCAATTTTTATTTTTCTATAAGATTGTTGATACACCATTATATCCCGATATAGATTTTCGTAGCCTCCTGAGGAGAGCAGGCTAGCTACCGCTAAATGCATATGGATTAGCCCACTATTTAATTGAAACCTTGTCCAAAACTCACCGAAGAATCAAAACTGTAGGGATATATATCGTAAATAGATCAGACTGAGATGCAATCATGCAAGAGGACTCAATATAATACTCTCTCTGTATCGTAAATAGAAGTCGTTTGGGAGAATTAGGTGTATGGCCCTAAAAAAACTCAGTTTAGGTATTTGGCCTTTTTTTTTGAATTTGGTTCTATGGTCTCAGATCAAATTTTATTTAGGTGTATGACCTTCCGTCCATTTAGACATGTAACGGTGTTAACTCGGGTGGTAAAAAGACCATATTACCCTTACAGAAAAAACTAGAGTTTTATTTGTTTATTGTATATTTTTTGCACATTGATATATCCATATTTATATATATCAAATTGTCACAGTACAACATATAATTAATTTTCACATAACCACATATATAAAATATAGATATATCAATGTGCAAAAAATATACAATAAACAAATAAAACTCTAGTTTTTTTCTGTCAGGGGTAATATGGTCTTTTTACCACCCGAGTTAACACCGTTACATGCGGACGGAAGGTCATACACCTAAATAAAATTTGATCTGAGGCCATAGAACCAAATTAAAAAAAAATAAGGCCAAATACCTAAACTGAGTTTTTTCTAGGGCCATACACCTAATTCTCCCAAGTCGTTTTGTCGGATAAGCGGTTGCTGCCTACTGCGGCTAATAACCTTTGTCGGATAAGTAACTGGAACAGTACATGCATGCATGTATGTACATGTTTCGATTCTTTACCAAGGTGCATCCTGTAAGTATGCTTTTCCTTCGCTTTCCTGGGAGGCCAATCTGGCTCTCTCCTGGGCTTGCAAGGAGGCTTTGCATAGCCGGGCCAAGCGAAACGAGCAAAGCAGGCAAGGAAATCAAACATTACTCAGTCAGTCAGTCTTAATTATGGGAAAAAGAAAGATGTTGGTCGTACTTCCCTGTCTCAAAATAAGTCCTCGTCATTTGAAGAGTCAAACACAGTCTCAATTTTCATCAAATATATATGATATATTAATATTTATAACCTCTGATAAGCGCACCACCATTAGATTTGCCACATCATACACTAGTAGAGAAATTCGTCGATCACCAAAAAAAAATGTTTAGTCCCGGTTTCAAACATGCAACCATGACTAAAAGAGGACTGAAACCTTTAGTCCGCTTGGTTTGTAATAAAAACTGAGACCAATTTCATCCTTTAGTACTGGTTGTAAAAGTCACAAAAGTATGTCAGTCAAAAAAATTTTAGTCCCAGTTAGATACATGAACCCCGACTAAAGGTATGACTTTTAATCCCGGTTTAAAACACGAACTCGGACTAAAGGTACCTTTAGTCCTGGTTTGTATCTCAAACCCGGACTAAAGATGCCTCCAGAATAAATTTAAAAGAAAAGTGTATCTTATCTTTGTTAGATATGTGGTGTAATTGAGATGACAGCACGTGCAGGAGCTATAGTGAAAGGTCTGAGTTCGAATCCTCACACCCACCCACGTCTTTTTTTTCTCCATATTCCCGGTTATAGAGAACCCCGATTACGCAGTCCCGCTTCTATACCAGAACTATATGCGGACCCAGAAAGCCCGATATACTATGCTCAACTAATGGACTTTGTACTGGACCTTAAGGGATTGCCAAGATGAGCCCGGGCAAGGGCCTAGGGTCATCGGGCCCTGGGTTCGCCTATGATAAAGGACATACATGTACTAGTGATATATTGTTATAATAAACATATATTTAAAGATACGAATGTACGTTGATACTATTTTTTATAAATTTAGTTAAATTAAGATTAGACCCATCACTGCAGCAGAATCATTCTTTGCCGAGTGCTGGCAGCACTCGGCAAAGAGCCTTTTGCACTCGACGAAGGCTTCGCCGAGTGCCGCACTCGGCGAAGAAAATATCAGCAAAGGGTTCTTTGCCGAGTGCCAAATATTGGGCACTCGGCGAAGGCTTGACACTCGGCAAAGAAAAAAATAAAAAAACCCCGAAAAATAGGGAAACTTTTTTATTTAATTGGAGGAGGGGCGCCCACTCGTCGCCCTCGAAATCGCAAGTTCTACTATTTTTCACGCAATTTTCTCTCACGCAGTCAGCAGGATTCGAACTCACAACCTCTCGTTCGCGCAGAGCCTCCTCTACCACTGCACTACATACTCATATACATTCCATCTCCGTTTCGATTACCCATATATTATACTAAACCGTGTGTAACTTGCTTATTTGAGGTCATAAACGAATTCAAATCAAAAAGTTGTAAACTACAAAGTTTTCTAACTTTTCAAGATCTACAACTTTATTTTGGTAGTTTTTCCATCCGAGGTCGTTTATAAAAATTTGAATTTCAAATTTTACAATTTGAAACGTAGTTTTCGTTGACAAGATGATTTCAAATCAAAAAGTTGTCAACACCAAAGTTTCATAACTTTTTGAGATCTACAACTTTCATTTTGCTCATTTCTCCATCTGAGGTATTTGAAAAATTTGAATTTTAAAATTTTTAAATTCGTCGCAGTTTTGCATAACTAGATGACTTCAAATTAAAAAGTTATCAACTACAAACTTTCATAACTTGTCAAGATCTACAAAGTTTATTTTGGTTGTTTGACTATTTGTGCATCCGACATTGTGGTTCTACTATTATTCACAAACATTATATATCACTCTTGTAGTTTTATAAACTACCGGAGAGATATATAAGATTTGTGAATGAATTTATTTTAAGTTTATCAAATGAAGAAATCACCAAAACAAAAATTGTTCATCTTGATAAGTTAACCAACTTTGTAGTTAAAACCTTTTTCATTTGGATTAATTTACTGCTTCAAAATGTAATTTAAAAACTGGCTTTGCCGAGTGTCAAAAAAAACACTAGGCAAAGAGCTCTTTGCCGAGTGCCACGTGGCTGACACTCGGCAAAGGCACCTCTTTGCCGAGTGCCAGCCACGTGGCACTCGGCAAAGACCCGACCACGTGGCACAGTTCGGGGCCACATTCTTTGCCGAGTGCCACGTGTCTGGCACTCGGCAAAGGCACCTCTTTGCCGAGTGCCAGCCACGTGGCACTCGGCAAAGAACCGCCCACGTGGCACAGTTCGGGGCCACATGCTTTGCCGAGTGTCACGTGGCTGGCACTCGGCAAAGAGCCCCTCTTTGCCGAGTGCCCGCCACGTGGCACTCGGCAAAGCATGCTTTGCCTTGTGTTTGCGCTTTGCCGAGTGCCACCTGGCCGGCACTCGGCAAAGAGGCTCTTTGCCCAGTGCCCGAAATTTGGCACTCGACAAAGATTGATTTTCCCGTAGTGGATTGAAATATTGGAACAAAAGGAATACACAGTGCGTGATTGCATGCATGGAAATCTGAGCAGACAATAATAACGATTTTGAAAATGCAGACACTAGACAGAGTTATTCGCCCCCGTGACTCATCAGTTACTCATCATGCATGACCATTTCTCATGGTTCTTCCAGGCAGCAGCACTGTACGTCGTGGTTTGCCATGATCGCCCCAGAGACCACGAGGTATTGGCTGGTCACTTTTAATTTGCAAGAGCAAGTGCATGCAAGACCATGCATGCAGCTAGCTAGACTGGGACATATTCCCTCCGTCCCAGAATAGAAGTCATTCTCGCTTCCCGAGAAGTCAGCTCTTTTTAATTTTGACCAGTTATATATAAAAGAATATTAATATTTATGAGTACAGTACATACAGTATGGGGACAGTTGGACTCTCAGAGTGTAGTTTTTGGGTGGATCGAAATCGAAGCAGGTAGGACCCCGGGGCGCCGGCCGGCCGGCCGGCAGCATGGCATATGAGCACAGAGTGGTGTCGGGAAGACGAACCCAAGTGTGATAATGAGGGGCGAGAAAAAAACCCTAACGCGCAGGACCAGTACGTGATGCCAGAAAGCGTCGTTTGCATGTGGCGTGTCTGGGTTTTTTTTCTTTTTCTTTTCCGGCCTATCTTTCTGCATGCATGCACGCACGCACGCACGCACGCACACGGCACACGCGCTGTGGCCCGTTTGTACCCTTTTCACGTGGCGAATCAGCAGAAAGCTGCGTGCGCGCTTGCTTTCACCGTACCCTACTCGACTCCACCTTTGCTCTCGTCGATCGATCGGTTTGAATATGCGTCCAGTCAGGGACGGAGCTAGTGCAAATGCGAGGGGGTGCGCTTGCCTTGTGGGTATATACGATTTTATTACATGGGTACAAATATGGTGAAAATTTAATTATAATCACTATTTTTTAAAATTTTTGTGGGTGCGTCCGCACCCAGTAGGGTCTATATAGATCCGCCCATGGTCCGGTGCCCATGCAAACATGCTCCCAAAAGTATATAATTCCAGTATCAAGTTGAATTTAGTAAATCTATATAATAGAGTATTATTATCTATAATACAAATCATTGAATTATTTATAAAAATATATTCCCGTATGTAAGTATATATATTTTATGGTTTAAATATGAATTAAGCTATATATATCTGCCGACAGAAAATCTCACCCCTTATCTATCGAATTTTGGCCACCTGAGGGCAGTCCCAATGGCAATCAATAGGCAGTTTCTATCTCTATTAATTACATTGCCACCTCATCGTTTTGCTGACATGGCAGTATAATTAAAGAAGGGAGAGAGTGCAAACTCAAGAAATGGTTTCTCATCTGCGAAACCACGTCCACCCTCGCAACGAGACGGGTGGAAACCACAAAATCGCCACTGGGGAGACACTGCTAGTTTCCATCGGCATTGATGGGGATCGATTGCACCGGCGGCTGCTTCTCCCGCAAGCGCGCGCTCGTCCTCTTCCCGCGCCCGCGCCCGTGCTCCATCTGTTCCCGCGCGCGTCCATCGCTCCTCCCCCGCGCGCGCTTCTCCTCCAGTCTGCGTGCGTTCCCTTTTCCCCAAACTGTTCCCGCCGGCGGCCAGTTCCCGCCCGCAGATGCGCGGGAAGAGGCCATCGCTCCTCCCCCGCGCGCGCTTCTCCTCCAGTCCGCGTGTGTTCCCTTTTCCCCAAACTGTTCCCGCCGGCGGCCAGTTCCCGCCCGCAGATCCCGCCGTTGTTCTCCCGCGCTTGCTGCTCCTCTAGCCCCAAATATCTTGTGTCCAAGACCTAGCCCCCTGCAGCCCCAATCCGTCCCAAATCGCCATGAATCCACTTCGACCGCCATCGTCAAGTTCGAGCAAAGGCAAGGCAGGGCGAGGCAGGGGTGCTCCGTCCTCCGTCGGTGCCCGATCTGCTTCGATTGATGGTGCTCGCGTCACCCCTGCTGATGGATCCAGTCCAGCTACAGCCTCTCCACGGCTTCAAAGTCTTCCTGCCTGGTGGACAAGCTCGTCTCCGTTGGGCTCAATAGAAGGGTAACAATTCTACTCTTCATGTTGTACATTCACTTGTTCTGGCATTACTCTTCATGTAGTCGATTTAGCTTTAGAGCAGCAGGAGATTACTGTTGGTCATGGTACATACAGCGCAGCAGCCTGACAGCTGATGGGGCTCCCAACTGAGCTATCCCCGCAATTAATTAATTTGCATCAGAGGTCATGACTTGGGTTTGGGCATGAACAAACACAGATCAGCTTGCATCAGAGATCATTGATTTATGTATTATTTGGTTTTTGGCAGGACAATACCTATCAGAACTACCATTTGGTTTTAACTTGTCTTTGCAAAATTTAATAGATACATGAATTTAATAGATATTTATGGCTTAACCAGGCTTGATAATTTAACTTGTTATTTTTATTTCTGTAGGATGTACCCACCAGGTGGGTTTACCAGTTTTCTAGAGTCAAATGGAACTTCAGAGAATTTCCATTTTGTTGGAAACACAACAACCAGCACCCCAATTTCTCCAATTGCTCCAAATTTGAAAAGAAGCCTACCAGTTGAAAGCAATGCACAAGACAAAGAGACAATCAATTTAGATGATGCAGAAAGAACCAACGACGAAGAAGAGAGGACTGAGAGGCGATTGAACTATACGAAAGATGAGGACGTTAGATTGGTAAGAAATTTTTCTTAGTTCTGTGAATTATGAGCTTGAACTGTACATATAAATTGTTTGGCTAAACACTTTGAGTTCTTGTTGTAGGCTTCTGCTTGGCTGCATAAGTCCAAGGACCCAGTTGATGGAACTGATAGGAGTGGAGACCAATTTTGGGCTGATATAACTGAAGAATATAACAAAAGCACGGAGGTTTCCGCAGGAGAACACAAAACAACTGAAGATCCGCTGGGATCGTGTTAAGAAACCATCAATGGAATTTCATGGTTGTTGGGTGAGTACCACTAGAGTCTACAGATCAGGTTATAGTGATGACCAATTGATGGAGATGGCTGAAAAGATGTATGCTAAAGACCATAATGATAAAGATTTTCAATTGAAGCACTTTTGGAAGGTCGTGCGAAATGAAAGGAAGTGGTCTGCCTATGTTAAAAGAGAAATGGAAAAGGACAAGAAGGGCGAATCCCATTCGCCGGTTGAAGTGTTGAAATTGGAAGATGATCCTAATAGTCGAACTATGGGTCATAAGAAGGCTAGAGATGAGCTCCATGGGAAAAAGAAGATACCTCAAGCATATTCTGCTATTGGCGACAAGGTGGACAAGTTCATTGAAGTGTGTGCGTTGGCTAGGAAGGACCGTGACAAGATGGCAGAGACACAACAAATCATGGCACACAGCAAGGTTGAAGCTGCAAGGTTGAATGAAAAGGCGGCAGAAAAGCAACTCAAGTGTAAAATGTTGGACACTTATAGGGAGTTGTTGTTAGCACCAACAAGTGATATGACTGCTCAAGCTGTGGCAGAGAGGGACAAAGCATTAGAGAGTATGAGGTTAGCCCTATTTGCTACTGACAATTAAGGTATGTGAGCACTATAATTCAGTTTCATATGTGCATGCCATTTAATTTGGTGTGAACTGAAATCTTCATGTCAATTAATTTGGTGTGAAAAATTAATTTGGTGTGAACTGAAAACTGAAACTGCATGGTGTGAAAGCAGTACATGGTGTGAAAACTGCTTGTCTCTTCAATTCTGCATGTGAAACGGAAACCACAACACATCCCACGCACTCTGGTGTGTATATGTATGGACTACACGCCCTCTGCCCTCTGCCCTCTGCCCTCTATGCCTGCCCTCTTTCCTCTACCCTCTGCGCTCTGCCCTCTATCTTCTGCCCTCTTTCCTCTTCACTCTGCCTAATGGCTGATCAACCCCCATATGATGGTGAACCATCTGATGGCAGCATGGACCCAGAAGATTTGTACACAATTGAAGAATTTGAAGCCGAGCAGGAAGTATTAGAAGAACTTCAAGACGGAATGTTGGCAGAATTGAAGAATGATCTTGAAGCACTAGAAGAAGGGAGGAGACGCAATACTGGTCCAAAGAGATATGTCGCAAGGCCTCGAGAAGAAGCCCATGAGCGGCTTATGGAGGACTATTTCACGGAGAATCCTGTTTACAATTCTATAATCTTTCATAGAAGGTTTAGGATGAGAAGGCCCCTGTTCATGGACATTGTCAATGCCCTCGGTGAGTGGTCTCCATTTTTTACCTTAAGATACGATGCTCTTAATCGCCCTGGGCTATCGCCAATTCAAAAGTGTACCACTGCTATAAGGCAGTTAGCATATGGGAGCCCTGCAGATCAGCTTGATGAGTATATTAAGATTGGTGAAAGTACTGCAGTAGATTGTTTGAAAAGATTTGTGGAGGGAGTGATTGCTGTTTTTGGGGCTGAATATTTGAGGCGACCAACAGTACAAGATGTTGAGCGCTTAATGGCGATCGGTGAGCGTCGTGGGTTCCCTGGCATGCTAGGAAGTATTGATTGTATGCATTGGCACTGGGAAAAATGCCCTTATGGATGGAAGGGGATGTATACCCGTGGTGATCATGGAGTGCCTACAATCATTCTAGAGGCAGTTGCTTCTCATGATCGTTGGATATGGCACACCTTCTTTGGTGTTGCTGGATCCAACAATGATATCAATGTCCTTAGCCAGTCAGATTTATTTGTGAAGCATCTGAGAGGAGAAGATCCTAAGTTGCAGTACTCTGTCAATGGAAGAGAGTATAACTTAGGCTATTACCTAGCTGATGGCATATATCCAGAGTGGCCTGTTTTCGTGAAGTCTATTAAAAACCACAAGTAGACCAACATAAGCTGTTTGCAGAGAAGCAAGAAGGGGCAAGGAAGGATGTTGAATGCGCTTTTGGCATTTTACAGTCTCGCTTTTGTATTTTGCGTCGACCAGCGCGTCTCTTTGAGCAAGGGGATCTTCAGAATATCATGCTTGCTTGTATAATTCTACACAACATGATTATTGAAGATGAGAAGGATATAGAGCAGGTTCCATTTGATTTGAATGAGGAAGGCAGCACATATATTGTAGAAGAAGCTACAATCACTCATGGAGAAAACCCAGAGATGGAAGATGTGATTAATAGGAATGCAGCCTTACATAATCGCCCAGCCCACAAACAACTTCAATCTGATTTGATTGAACATATTTAGCAAAAATTTGGCAATTCATATATGGCTAATCATCGTTAAACAATTACTGCTTATTCATTTTTGAATGTAAGTCTGGACACTAGTACCATACACTCTGAACACTAGTACCATTCACTTTTATTTGTTGATTCAGTCCAACTTGGTTAAATGTTTTTTTGGTTGTTTTGTAGATGATGACCTACGGAGTACCTGAGGAAGGCTTTTGCAACCTGCTAAGATGATATAAAGCTTCTGGAGTACATGCATGAAGTGATGATTCTTCAGTACCTTTGGCAACCTACAAGAGATGATGGCTTCTTGAGTACCTTGTGGAGACCTGATGGCTTTTGGAGTGCATATGCAACCTACCTAGCATATGGACATGCTACCTTACTATTTAATTTTGCATATGATGAACTTTAGTTCTTCCGTATCAATTATATGTGCTACCTATTATCTTTATTTCCGGTTTGCTATTATTAATTAATGTATGGTTCTGGAAACATATATATGGGTTTTGCTATATGATAATATTTGGTACTGAAAAGTGTGTTTTCTATGGGTTGATTCAGTCGGATTGTTTTGTCAGGTTAGATATGATCAGGCATAAAACAATCAGGCTATAATTTTGCTTTGACATGGTTCACCGTGAGATGCTTTGATTTTTTTAATACGCTATATGATGATGGACTTGCATATTGTTGTGTCGTTCTTGCATATTGTTGTGTCGTGGACATGTTTGATGCAAAGATGCCGGCAAACCATGTGGCTGTATTGTTGCCAGCCACAGATGATCTTGTCATTGTTTTTACTGCATTTAAGTTATCTTGTGTTTATAGAAACCATGGATTGGGAAGTATGGTTTCTACTAATATTAATTGCTCATTTTCTCTCTTGGAATCTATGCCAAGAAACCATGCATTGGGACTGCCCTGAATGAGCTTCGTGATCTATGTCTTCTCCAACTCTGACAACCTCCTCTTATTCTCTAGCACCAGTGAAGGTGACGACTGGTGGTGGCAGATCCGACAGCTGCCTTCTCATCTAAACATCCTCTTCTTCTTCGGCACCAGCGAGGAGGGCGACAACCGGTGCCGGCGAATCCGACGGCTACCTTCTCCTCTGACTCTGACAAACTTCTCTTCTTCTCCGTCACCAGTGAGGCAGGCATCAGTCGGTGATGGTGGATCCAGCGAGATGGGGGCACCTCGCTGTCACCACCTTGAGGAGAATGAAAGACAGGAGGCAGAGGGGCTTAGCTTGTGGTGGGGGGGGGGGGGGGGGGGAGGGGGTAGGGGCTCACCGAAGCTGAGGGGAACGAGAAAAAGAAGAGTTAGTGTTAAGTGCTCTGCATGAGAATCTTAAAGCATATATCCAATGGTCCACCATTCGACAGATACGGTGTGCGACTTTCTGGCAATAGATATATATATGGCAAAGCCTTTAAATATTGACACGACTTTCTAAAATATAATCAAACTTTATAAAGTTTAACTAATTAGTATAGAGCTAGTGCATCATTTTTAGGATTGACGCTATAAGTTCTGCTTGGTTGGGTTTTTTGGGCTCCGGCTTCGCACTATGGTGCCGATTCATTTTGATACGAGAGAAAAAAAAAGGTCCAGTGGACAGTGCTGTTACAGTACACTGTGGAGGAGCCGGAGCCATAAGAAACTCTATCAAACGCGCCCAACGCACACATCACATCATCAAAAAGGTCACCAAGCACAAGGCGTGGTAGGAATCGTTCATTTCATAGGATGGTTACAAGTCCGGGTAGCATGCATGCATATCATATTCGTGGCTCGGCGGATGGACAAGTTCAATTATTTCTAAAATAAATTATAATCCTTTTTCAAACTTAACTTAAGTAATGTAGTTCATAATACGTGACGGTTTCCCCGAGCCCTCTAATATTTTTCACCTCAAGGATATATATATATATATATATATATATAGAGGAGTGGGCTTTGCGTGATCTCTGCTGATCCAAAGGTGGTAAAAATGCTTATTATCCGGCACTGCAGACATCTAGATAATAAAGGAGTAATAATTTATGTGCCATAGTAGTCAGCTGATGAACTAAGCGCGCACACCAACTAATCTAATCAAAGGAACTAACAAAGCCGTAAAAAAGGCGAGAAGGCGATTCCAAAGTTATTATGCAAGTAGCTACCTCGATTCTGATCCCATCAAGCTAGCTAGCTACCATAATATATGCCTATATATATTAGCTCCATATCTAAACATCAAGTGATTCCAGGTCTAAAGGTGGACACATGCATATGGAATCACCTTTCTTTTCGATCTGTGTTCCCCGATGATATATTCACTACTACCACCGACTACAGGTCAACATGATGCCTACTAGGAGAGTATATGTTGATGGGATGCACAAAAAGGGAAGTTGAGAGATAGATACATTACCACCGTACATCGTTCATTCATTCACGAGCTGAAATAGAGCCAATTGCCTCGGCGAGCAAATTAAAGGAGCCATGTCGACCAGCACGGTGGCAGGGAATCAACAACAACCAAGCAGCAGCTGGCAGCAGGCAGGCATGGCGCGAATTGTGTCATTTTCACTGCTTTTTCACCGCGTAGAAACTTAATAAAAGTTAAAAGAAGAAGAAGAAGAAGAAGAAGAAAGACTAAAAATTAGTGCGCGCCCATGACGATGACGATGGCGATGAGATGGATGGGTGGACTAATGCTTGGATGAAGCAGCTAGCTAGCTGGTAGACACAGACAGCGCGCAGCAAAAATAGTTATCCACATGCAATGCGCCGACCGGCCGGGTTTAATTTAGCTGATGAGGGGGGTCTTATTGGTGTGTCAAAGATCAAACGGAGCATCAGCTATAGCCTATAGCGACGTCCATTTCAGAGCATGCATGAATAATGCATGGATCATCATCCATGATTGGTGTGCCGAATACTTGACCGCACAACCACACTGACAACTGGTGACTGGTGAGTAGACAAGACAGTAGTGGCCTGCAGCGAGGATCATCATCCATGTTCTTTTACTGTGAGATGATCGAGCGGAGGCCCATCATGTCACTACAAACCAAGCAAAAATGTGGCTTTGTCGACGTTCCAAGCTTGATGTTTGTTTGTAGCAAGTAGGCACACACCCACACATGCATGCATGGACGACCGCAAACATACTATTATGTCATGGCCGTCACCAACTGCACCACCACGATATTTATCTTGCAAGCTTCCTTGTCCATTGATGATACCATCAACTGATGATTTATATATTATTATGACTATGAACAGATATTTTGTTGTTGATGGCTTCGGGTTAGTTGGCCTATAAAGTAATATATCCATGCATGTAATAAACAAGCTTGAATGTTAACTCGAACATATACAATTTATGTATGACAAAGGGATTAATACATTATTGCATATCCAACGCAAGACCTATATATGTAGACGTGAAAAATTATAAAAACATCGGTGACCTAAACAAGGATATTCTTAACTAGCTAGTTCCTTGCGACTCCGTCCACCACCAAATAATGCCAATGATCAATGCATAGCACTAGACTAAAGATAAACTACGGGGGCTTCTTAGCGCATGCGCATGCATGCGCCTAACTCTCTTGTTGTTTACACACTATACGCTCGACATATATACGTCCTAACACGAAACCGGCTAGACGACATACTATATATAAAAACTAGGAGAATACTCCGCGCGTTGCTGCGGAAACTATTGATAAAATTATACTATCTATATTTACTAACATATATGAATAAATATATGCTAGTGGATGATTTTTAGCATTTTAATCTAGACAACTAAATATATTTTAGTAATTGATCTGGTTTGTTGATGTGAATAATTTGAATAAAAATATAATGACATGTGTTAGTGGATGTTGATATAGACACTTTGTATTAGAGGGATAGTTAGATGGGAGATAGTAGAGTATTCTAGTGGATGCTTGTGTATTGCTTTGCATGGCAAGATAAATAGTTAGTGGGACTTTCTTTTATTAGATTTATATTTCTTTTATTAGAGTTATAGATAACCACTAGTACTATTTTGGTTCCTTTGCATGCATGCATGGCATCCGCCCCCAGAGTAAAATAGCGTGCTAGTGTGTGGCTTTCCTTGCCAAATTGACATACTTGTACTTTCAAGAGCATGATCGTGTGTCCTTTCGTAGTAGTAGTTGATACGTGCGTGATCATCACGCCGCAATGATATGTCTACACAACACAACTCTCGATGTGACACTTACCTTCTTTGAGCTACCACACGGGTATATTAAAAATAGCCAGCTTTGGTAATTTAAAAAGTATAGGAGCAAAGTATATAATCTACGTGCGATGCCTAACAGCCGTGGCCGGTGATTAACTACTCTATCATCTCGCCATTTTTGTTTCTGCTGTGGATACGCTTTCTAGCTCTACGAGTACTAGCTAGCTAGCACGCGCAAAGAAGATGCTCGGCCCGGTCGATCGAGCGCGAGGGGACACACAAACACAAGATGATGGATCGAGAAAACAAAAGACACTCCAGTCTTCTACAAGTAGAAAGATTGCAATATATATATACCCTAACATGCCATTTCAGGAAGATGTGTCATACTACTAATGGTTACTAGCAGTGGCAAAGCGGGCAGATCAAAGGGGTACACTTGTCTTGTGGGATAGACATTTGTTATTGGAGGTACATATATATGGTGAAAATCTGGATAAAACCATTGTTTTTACAAAATTTGGGTGTGCCTTTGCACCCCCTAATCACTATATAGCTTCGCCCCTAGTTACTAGAATCCATACTACTAGTGGTTACACGAATCCGAGCGAAATATAGCTAGTGCTCTAAATTATAAGTCGTTTTAGATTTTCTAAATATATAATTTTATTATGTATTAGACATAGGATAATATCTAGATGCATAACAAAGCTATGTATCTATATAAGCTAAAACTATTATAATTTAGAACAAAGGAGTATATATATTATATATATAGTCCTTTCTGATCTACTTTTAATTAACCGTTTTCGATCCAGCCGCCTTGCAAGATATACTATAATGCACTACAAAGATCTAAAGATAAGCTCGCTGACATAAGACACAGTAGTGGGAAAGCGAGAAGGGATTGAACTTAGATCAGGTACTCGCAGAAGGGATTACAAACTGCATGCAGTGCCACTGCCACCATTGAACAATTGGCCTCGCCTAAGTAAGGTAGTACGTCTCTAAAAATCATTTTTTTAGAAATTATGCATTTTTTTTTGTCCCTGGAGAAGCTTACTAATGAACACACCATGGCCACGTGTGCTCCAAGTCACACGATTTTTTTTTTTTTTTTTTGCAAAATAGATACCTCTAGCCTTGTGCAAGTCCAAGTGAATGATACCGTTCTTCACTCTTAGGGTATTTTATTACGGGTTAAAGATAGCAAAATGAAAATAGAGAGCTGGACTAAGGGTTGGTATTTTTTAGAGGTTGAGATTTTTTTTGATGGAACAACAGGGGAGGCCCCTACTTAAATTTTTTAATATATTTCTGTACAAGTTACAAGGCTTTCAAAGCCCAAAAAGAGAAAGACAAAAATATATTAGGGGATATTCTCTAACCACACTTCTAGGAGAGAAGCTTTACACTTTGCTTAGCCTTGATACAAACCAGGCCGAGCTCATTTTTAAAATCTTCTACCCATCTGCCTTGTGTAAAGCTAGCACCATCAAAGATGACTCTGTTTCTGGGTGTCCAAATGATCTAGCAAGAAGTTATCACAACCTCTCTAAAAATATGGCTGCCAAAATTATTCCTAGCTTTAATCATGTATCATGTTTAAAGGGGGAGCTGCAGATTCCAAGCAATGGAAATAGCTTGCCAACAACCACCACTACTAGAGAACAGACCTTTGGACGATTTGCAAAATCAGCATTAGTCACGGAAAAATTTGCGTCCGGGACTAGAAAGGTCTTTAGCCTCGGTTAGTAACACCAACCGGGGCTAAAGTTCCCCTGCCCAACGGCTCATTTGTCAGAGGGACCTTTAGCCCCGGCTGGTGTCACCAACCGGGGCTAAAGGTTTTGCCCTGGTTGCTGTATCCAGCCGGGGCTAAATGTTGGCATCTTTAGCCCCGGTTGGTGTTACCAACCGGGACTAAAAGGTTTTATCCCGGTTGTTGTATGCAGCCAGGGCTAAATGTTGGCATTTAGCCCCGGCTGGGAATAAGGACCGGGGCTAAATGTCCCTCCCTATATTTGAACTGTTCTTCCACCTCCAGCCGTGCCCGAGCTCCTGTCTTCATTTTTTCTTCATTCAGTCACTTGCTTGCTTGCTTGTTGGCTCTCTCCGGTGATTTTTGTTTGTTAACACATCTCCGACGATTGATTTATTTATCACATCTACGCCGCCATTGACTCCTTGAAAGGTTACTAACTTCAGTTTTCATTTTTGTAGCCGCCACTTGTATATATGGTTTTGAAGCTATTTTGAGTTCATTGACTTGGTAGTTCAAATTAGTACTCTAAAAACAAAATATGATCGTTTAATTAGTTTATTTTAATCTTTTAGAGAAATAGAGATCATTTAAAATATTTTTTACAAAATAGAAATATATAATACTTTAGTTTACAAAATGTGGCTGGTTTAATTAGTTTATTTTAATCTTTTGGAAATATATAATACTTTAGTTACAAAATGTGACTGGTTTAAATTATTTCATTAAAGTAATTAGTATATATACCTTATAATTTAATTATGTGATATATACCATATAATTTCATTTGTTTATAAGAATGAGAGATTAATTATGTGATATGTCATATAATGTAGACGATGACACGTCACTGGATGTACAATGCGGATCGTCGCTCAAAAGAGTTCATTGACGGCGTGCATTATTTTTTAAGAGTGGCCGAGGCAAACAAGCGGAATGGTTTTATGTGTTGTCCGTGTGCCCTTTGTAATAATTGGAAGGAATATTCTAGCTCAAGGAGTCTTCACTCACACTTGTTCAAGTCGGGTTCATGTCAAACTATAGTTGTTGGACGAAGCATGGAGAAACTGGGGTTATGATGGAAGAAGGTGAAGAAGAACAATGGACCCTGACGATGACATTATTGCTCAATACAGTGACTTGGTGATACTGCAATGGGGAAGGTGAAGAAGAGGCAAGTGCAGAAGACACACTCGCTGAAGATGATGCTCTTGGTGATGTCATTCGTGATGCACAAAGAGATTGCGAAAGTAAAAGGAGAAGGCTAAGTTTGACTGTATGCTAGAGGATCACAGGAAATTACTATATCCGTCTGCTGCAGATGGACAAAAAAAGTTGGGTACAACACTTAAGTTGCTACAATGGAAGGCACAGAATGGTGTATCTGACAAGGCATTGGACAATTATTGAAGATTATAAAACAAAAATGCTTACGGAGCCGAACGAATTGCCCGCCACTACGTACGAAGCAAAACAAGTCGTTTGTCCTTTGGGTTTAGAAATCCAGAAGATACATGCATGTCCTAATGACTGCATCCTGTACCGTGGCAAGGAAACGAGAATTTGGATGAATGCCCTGTATGTAAAGCGTCACGATATAAGATCAGGCAAGATGACCCTGGCGATGTTGAGGGTGAAGAACGTCCCCGGACGAAATCCCTGCCAAGGTTATGTGGTACGCTCCTATAATACCACACCTGAAACGTCTGTTCAGAACAAGGACCATGCAAAGTTGGTGCGCTGGCACAAGAAGACCGTAAGGTAGACACCATGTTGAGACACCCTGCTGATGGGTCCCAGTGGAGAGCAATAGATAGAGAATTCCCGGAATTTGCAAAAGACGCTAGAAACTTAAGGTTTGGTTTAAGTACGGACGGGATGAATCCTTTGGGGAACAGAGCAGTAGTCATAGACGTGGCCTGTTACTCTATGTATCTACACCTTCCTCCATGGTTATGCATAAAGCGGAAGTTCATTATGATGTCAGTGCTCATCCAAGGCCGAGGCAGCCTGGCAACGACATCGATATCTACCTGAGGCCATTACTTGAGGAACTCCTACTTTTATGGAGTAAATCAGGTGTACGTGTTGGGATGATTACAAACAGGAACACTTGCCTGCGAGCATTGTTGTCGTACCAATCAATGATTGGCCTGCTCTAAGTAATCTTTCAGGACAGACAAATAGGGATATACTGCATGCACACATTGTTTTGATGACATGGATAGTATATATTTGAAAAGATGTAGAAAGGTAGTGTACCTTGGACATCGTCGATTTCTTGCTATTAATCACCAGGTTAGAAAGAAAGGAAAGAATTTTAAAAGTGAGGACAGACTACCATCGGAGCAAGCCTCGCAACAGAACTGGGGAAGATGTACTTGAGATGATCAAGGATGTGAAAGTAGTCTTTGGAAAGGGGACGGGCAGTGAACCTGTTCCGAAAGACGCTACGGGACACGCACCCATGTGGAAGAAGAAGTCAATATTTTGGGAGCTACTCTATTGGCATGTACTAGAGGTCCGCCACGCGATCGACGTGATGCACCTGACAAAGAATCTTTGTGTCAACCTTCAAGGATTCATGGGTGTGTATGGGAAGTCTAAGGATACACTTGAAGCACGACAAGACTTGCAGCGCATGAAAGAACGAGACAACCTACATCCAGAGAAGACAAATGGACGCCATTACTTAAGACCTGCTAGCTATACTCTTAGCAATGAAGAGAAGGAAATCATGTTTGAATGCCTAAACACCATCAAGGTCCCATCTGGATTCTCCTCCAATATAAAGGGAATAATAAATATGCAAGAGAAGAAATTTCTAAACTTAAAGTCGCATGACTTCCACGTGCTTATGACGCAATTGCTTCCGGTTGCTTTAAGAGGAATTCTACCTCCACATGTACGTCTAGCCACTGTGAAGCTATGTGCATTCCTCAATGCAATTTCTTAGAAGGCAATTAATCCACTAGAACTAGCTACTCTACAGAATGATGTGGTTCAATGTCTTGTGAGCTTTGAGTTGGTGTTCCCTCCATCCTTCTTTAATATCATGACACACCTCCTAGTTCACCTGGTCAAGGAGATTCATATTCTCGGTCCTGTGTTCCTACACAACATGTTCCTCTTCGAGAGGTTCATGGGAGTACTGAAAAAATATGTTCACCAACGTGCTCGGCCAGAAGGAAGCATCGCCAAGGGCTATGGGACAGAGGAGGTCATTGAGTTCTGTATTGACTTTATTCCTGACCTTCACCCGATTGGTGTTCCTGAATCGCGGCACGGGGAGGCTGTGTGGAAAGGGGACACTAGGGAAGAAAACATATATCGGTACGGGGAACGATTATTTCAATAAAGCGCACTACACAATTCTTTCAAACGCATCCGTGGTGGATCCATGTATCGAGGTACACAAGGAGTTCCTACGATCCCAATTTCCTGGGAAGAATGAAGTTTGGATTACATGTGAGCACATGAATACTTTTAGCACTTGGTTGCGAAAAGAATGTCTGAATGATAACAATATTGATGAGCAACTATATTTGTTGGCTAGGCAACCATCGTGGCACATCCTCACGTACAAAGGGTATGAGATAAATGGAAACACATTTTACACCATTGCCCAAGATAAAAAGAGCACGAACCAAAACAGTGGTGTTCGCGTAGATGCCACAGACCCAACTGGGAGAGGCAAACATATTATGGCCGCATAGAGGATATTTGGGAACTAGACTACGCACCTGATTTTAAAGTCCCTTTGTTTCGATGCCAATGGGTCAAGACGACCGGAGCGGAGTAACAGTTGACAAGGAGTATGGAATGACAATAGTGGATCTCAACAATATTGGATACAAAGATGAACCATTCGTCCTTGCTGCTGATGTGAATCAGGTGTTCTACGTGAAAGACATGTCTACAAAACCCAAGAGAGGGAAAAATGACGATAAATCAACCAAACAGCCAAAACGCCACATAGTTCTTTCAGGAAGAAGAAACATCGTGAGAATTGAGGACAAGTCAGACATGTCAGAAGATTATGAAAGGCATGACCGAATACCGCCCTTCAGTGTGACTAAAGATCCAAGCATCCTGCTAAATGCTGAGGAGACTCCATGGTTACGACATGATCATAACCAAGGGACATACATCAAGAAGAAGATCACCAGTGTACCCGCTTGATATATAGTTATGCTTTAACTAATATTATGTATTACAATTTTTGTGTAATTAATAAATGATTATGGATAGGTTCGATTCGTTGATGTCGGTGTCGAAATGACTTGATTTATTACATTATAATGATTATGGATAGTCATGGTTAATAATGATTATGGATAGTCATGGTTAATAATGATTACTATACCCGTCTGCTGAATTTGAACAATAAAAGATGAACAACCCAAAATTTAACGTTCAGATAATGCAAAATTTATTTTCCAATCGAGAACCAGTTGCTTCAGATATTTAAATTTAACATTACATTTTTGCATTAACAAAATATGAATTATTATTTACACTTATATTTGTTATTATAAGAAAAGAAAAGAATTTATGTTACAAATTTTGTACTATACAATAAGGTAAAAGGAAATACAACTGTTATTTTTAAGAAATTTGATGCCTAATATTTAATTTACTATGCAATTAACAATATTACAACATATTTATATAACGAAAACTTAATACAAAACCTAAAATACAGCAAACCCAAACAACTGGCGGGAGAAATGGCTTTTGTCCCGGGCGGTTACACCACCCGGGACTAAAGGTACCTTTAGTCCCGGGCCGTAAGCCAACCGGACTAAAGGTTTGGACCTTTAGTCCGGGCGGGCTTACGCCCCGGGACTAAAGGGCTTTTAGTCCCGGGTGGTGTCACCGCACCGCGCCGGACTCAAGCCGTGGTCCTCTATATCGGGCACGGTGTCGTCCTCCTCCCTCAGTCTCGACGTCGCGACTCCTCCGCGCTCCCCTCCTCCGTCCCGATCTCCGTGCCGTCCGGTCCTCGCCTCGTCCTCCTCGCGTCCTCCTCGCGTCCGTCCCGCCTCCGTCGCGTCTCTCCGTCCCGACGCGCTCTCTCCTCGCCCTCGCCGTCGTCCTCCCGCTGCCGTCGCTCGCGCGTCGTCGCCGTGTCGCCGTCGCTCGTCTCCCGCCGCCGTCTCCGCCCTCGCCGGTGCCTCGTGCGTCCTTCGGTCGTCGCCGTGTCGCGCGTGTGTGCCTCGCCGTCGTGTCCTCTGCGCCGTCGCGTCCTCGTCTCGCCGTCCGTGGCCTCGCCGTCGCTCGCGTCGCCGTCGTCTGTCCTCGCGCGTCGTGTCGCCTCGTCGTGGCCTCGCCGTGTAGCCTCGTTGTCGTCCTCTCGCCGTCGTCGTCTCGTCGTGCCTCGCCGAAGTGTCTTCGCGTGTGGCCTCGCCGTGTCCTTCCTGTGTCTGTGAGCGTGGTCGTGTGCGTGTGTGGACAGGGTGTGTGTGTGTTTACTGTTTGCAGAGAAAAAAAAGAAGTGTGTGCACTTATATAAAAAAATGATTATAGAAAAATGAATATAAATACATATATATTTATAGAAAAAATAAATATATAAGTTTTTAAATCTAACATGTTTACACATGTAGATAAAAAGAGATTGGTCGCGTTGATATGATCGTGTATGTCGGTATGTCACTTAGATATGTTATTCTCCATGTTATCGTGTTATTCGCAGAAATGGCCGACCCAGTTGACAACATGGAGGAGGAAATGTACGACTTAATCAACAGCGGCGCTAATCAAGATGTAGCAGTAGGTGATCACAACAATAATCAAGAAGTAGATGACGACAGTCAATACTTTGCTGATTATGAAGAAATCATGCAAGAAAATACTGACGAGGTATAAGTACAATCTCTATGTGCATATTTTATTCTAAATAATTTATAAATGTATTTATAATCTACTGTTTCTGCATACGTAGCCCTCCGGATCGACAACGACTACCGGGAAGAGTAGGACCGTACGAGGTCCGAAGAAGCCGTTGGATGGCCGGTACATTATCTCAGAATTCGACGAGAAAACAGGCCAAGTACTTGGAGAACATGCACAGAAATTTGTTGACCACTGTGGGTACCTTGTAAGGGATAAGATCCCGATCAGTGCTCGTGAATGGAAGAAAAAGACAAGTGCTCCTCATATAAGTTTCGTCTCTGATCTTGATAAGGATCTGGTTTGGGCAGATGTCCTTGCACATTTCACGCTTGAAATAGATGATACAAATTTGAAGGCAAAAGTTCGGGAGTGGGCTACGAAGAAAATGGCAACACTATTCCAGGGCTGGAAGAAGAACTTATACAACAGATTTATCAAGAAGGACCTAACTCCGGACTTCAACACTAAGGCCTACGTCAAGTTGAGGCCTTTTGGGATGAATTTGTAGAATTTAAGAAATCAGAAGAGGGTGAGGCACGGGTCCGAAGGAACCAACAAAATGTCCGACAAAAACAATACCACCATCACTTGGGATCAGGTGGCTACAAGAGTGCCATTCCTAAGTGGGAAAGTATGGAACAGGAGATTCTAGCCAAGGGCATCGAACCAGAATCAATCAACTGGCCTGAGCGCGCCAAGTATTGGTTTTTTGGTCATGGAGGAAGCCTGGACCTATAGACAGGAAAGGTAGTGTATGACACAAAACTCTAAAGAGCAGCCGAAAGATTGGCTTATGCTCGAGACATGGCTGACAGTGGCGCGTGGTAGCCGAACAGAGAAAAGGATGAGCTGACATACGCCCTGGAGAATCCTGAACACGGTGGGAGAACAAGAGGCTATGGGGAGTTGTCGTGGGAGCATGCCTTCCCAAAAGACAAAGAGACCTATAGAAGCCGCGCAAGAAAGAAGGAGGACGAGGCAGAGAGGATGCGAAGGATGGAGGAAATGGTTATGCAGTCACAGGCCGCGGCTCGTGAAGCGGTAGAGTGAGAAAAAGCACTTGAAGGCAAAATGAGTGAGGAAATCAAAAGGCAAGTGCAGTTAGCAGTAAGTTCCTTCCAAAGGCAATCTGCATCAGAGCCGGGAGTCAACATCAGCCCCCTGGTCAGTTGAAAAGCAGTTGCGCTTCCACGGAGGTGCCAACGATTCAAGGTGACGTAGGGCTACGCTTCCCCGTGGATGACATCACTGATCCTGTCACGACATGTGAGCTGCACATTCCACAGGGGAATGACACAATAATGGTGGCTATTGGTGTTGTATCTCCTATTGACCCTACGAAGACACCAAGATGCCATGGAGCATTAGTACCACCTGGTTATGCTAGTGTCTCGGTGGATAGAGTAGTGAAAGGGCATAGCAATGTGACTCTTGACATTGAAGGAGGTGATGGAAGCGAAGAAGGCATTCATATGTTGGCGTAAGCGCTATATCATTATTCCTGGGGCATCAAATCCTCCTCAACAAACTAACCCTAGGTGCGGATGAAAGTGAATGAAACATTTTTCTTTCACTAGTTATGTATTGGCTTAAATATAATTGTTTACCCATACCATGTTGTTTTCACAGCAGGACCTGTCCCGACCTAAGTCATAGTGCTGCAGGCGATGCAATGAAACACACAGCTGCATCCCCACCGGCTCCATCCCCTCCACGACGGGCTCCATCTCCGCCACTGGCCCAATCTCCTCCACGACGGGCTCCATCTCCGCCACTGGCCCAATCTCCTCCACCACGGGCTCCATCTCCACCACTGGCCCAATCTCCTCCACCACGGGCTCCATCTCCGCCACTGGCCCAATCTTCTCCACCACGGGCTCCATCTCCGCCACTGGCCCAATCTCCTCCACCACGGGCTCCATCTCCGCAACTGGCCCAATCTCCTCCACCGCCACGGGCTTCATCCCCGTCACCGACTACACCAAAGGAGAGGCCAGCCACACAAATGAAGGCATCAGCCCCACCGCCACTGAAGAAGAAAGCCTCTTCAGAAAGAAGACAACCTATTCCTAAGATGACAAAACTTCCATATGAGATGACTGATGAGGAAACTAATGCTGCAGCGAAAGCACATTTGGACCAATTCTGGGCGGACACCGCGGCTAAAATTAAAGCGAAGAAAAACCCAGAGAAGCCGTACCTTTTGTACGTCCTGATATGCTCAGGAAAAAGGTGGATGCTCATCAGAAAAAGGTGCGTGATTCTCGTAAGAAATCGCCACTATCAGACTATGACCGCACTATCACCAAGTCACTTGAGGAGGCGAAGCAGAAACAGAAGAGAGCAAACAAGGGTGTCCCACAGCTCGGGGAACAATCAAAACAATCAGTGCCCCCGCTATATATTCCGAATGAATATGGTTCTAACATGAAAGCGCTAGAACAACTTGATGTGGATCCTGAGCATCTTGATGCACTTTTCACAGAAACTGGTCTAACCTTGTCCCAAATGCTTGGTGAATCAACCATCGAAAGTGCTCCGGAAATTGATCACTGGAAGAAGAATTATGTATATGGCCAGAGTCTATACAACCCTGCGGCCCTCACAGAACTTGGCACTCAAATGTACTTGGTAAACCAGTGGTACATGGCAGCGTGTAGCAAAAAAGCGGATGACCGGATTTGCATTAGAATTAGAGACCATCATTACTTTCGTGGCGATGATATCATACTTGTCCAATTCACTGAGTTACACCAGCTATGCCACTTGGATGCTCTAGACAAATCTCTAGTCAGCTACTTTTGTTTGTAAGTGATCCTTCGTTTTAATAATCTCACTCTAGCATATGTATATGTAAATGTAATTATACTAACACTAGCTAGTGTGTCAGGAACATGATGAGAGACCTCGTACATAGAAATGACAAGGAAGTTGGTTTCATTGATCCATATATCGTATTCTCGCTCCCAAACAAAGATTCCGGCTATGATATATGGAGAAATGAAACAGACACTACTAGATTTTGACCCTATTGCATCGGGCCAAATTTGATGTTATAGGTCCAAAATAGATGCAATAGCTCGGTTACGCATCAATTTGTCGTTTGATGCCAGGCGATGCAATAGCCCTTGATGCAATAGCCTTTTGCATCGGTTACCTGTGGTTGATGCGAGAAGTAGCGTTTGCATCGACTGTCCATTGTGTATTGCATCGAAAATATCTGATGCAATAACTTATTGCATCCAAATCATGTTGATGCAATACATCTATTGCATCGGATATTGTTCGATGCAATAGACTATATTGCATCTATATTTGGTTCGATGCAATATAATCTATTGCATCACATTTTTCCATTGATGCAAGAGGTTCTATTGCATCACCATTTGTGTTCGATGCAATTCAACCTTTTGCATCGACATGAGCTTGGATGCAATACAAACTATTGCATGGACGCGAGCTTGGATGCAATACAAACTATTGCATTGACATGACCAGGGATGCAATAGAAACTATTGCATCGACATGAGATTTGAATAGCGTCCAATTATTGCATCAAATTCATTTCATAGGAAATCATTAAAATACAAAATTCAATGGCACAAAAGGCAATCATATTAATATCTTGGATAATAAGCATCCAATAGTTTGTACAATGTATTGAAGTCACATTCCTTCCTATTTCCAAACAGGTAATTGCAAAGTTCAACTGCATTACAAACCACTAACTTTTGCTACAAATAGGCAATCATAAACAAAAACTATGTCTCTTAGCATTGATCATGATGAATCATCTTTCTCATTGCATAATATTTGATTCATTTCAGCTAGCCAGGACTCCGTCAATGTTGGTCTTCCTGAAAAGACAAATTGACATGCATTAGTAATATATATAGTTGATCAGACAGTTGGAATGAAAAATAAACAACATTTGATAGACAACATTTTTGGGTTTAACAAATACAATGGATACTAAAGCCAAACAATAAGCAACTTGATTTCTAGAAAGTTCCATAAGTCTTTGCATGCAACTGCTGTTCAGAAAATAATTCGTATCAGGAGATAGACAAGTCCAAATGACTTGCAAGAGGACATTCTGGAAAGGTTATAAAAATTCTCCGTTTTGTATTCAGACATGAGAGCATGATTCAGATCTTAGGGACTTCGAAACAGCAGTAATACAGGAACTACTCTGCTGAAACAGAGAGCAACCAAAAACTAGGAGGTAACTTCAAACAACTGTAATTTTCAAACCACTAGGCCAAATGACCTAAAACTTGAACAGCAGGTAGATATGACAATTATCTTTGACTTTTGTATTCACAAGTTTCCCAGTAAACCAACCTATCAAGTTGATCTTCTCTAAGTCCCCAGATCTGCCAAGAGGACCAACATATCATTTAAATAATTATCTATGTTCAAAACTTATATTTGGACCAATCCAACCATATCATGGCAACATACATAACTCATAGAGACTCATCCACACATTTTATACCAAAAATTTTGGAAGTATAAGTGAACAAAGTTAATGTTATTAATCTGGACAACAACTTAAAATGACAAGGATTGCTCATACCTGTCCTCCTTTCTTTCTCCAATGTCGCTTTTTATTTGCAGCAGTATTCCTCAGTGTTTGTGATGTTATAAATGCCACTGTCTCATTACTTTCTTTATCATTTGAGAAAAGTGATCTGTTTGCACTGCCACGAGTGAAGCGAATAGGAAGGGTACCGTTCTTTGTGGTCAACAATTCACTGTCTTCTATAGTCTGTAAAAACCAAAATATTTGAATGAGCAATCATCAGGTAGTAAAAACTGTTAAATGCAGGTGTTCATTTTGAAGTATATTACCGGTTGCACATGTTCTGATCCTTGGATGGGTGTGGGAACAACCTCAGGTTGAGCAGAAGGTTCATTCTGTGTGTGCAGGGCAGATTTTGTAGCAGCCTTCATATTACCAACAAAAAAATCACACATCACATACGATAAAATGTTGTTATCCACTACATTTCAGTTTGCATATATCAAAAAATAATACCTATGCTGACTCTACAACTTCTATTCCAATACCCACATTTTCAATACCAGTAGCATTAGTTGTGAAGTCTGAAGGTTGAGTGGCTGTTTCTGCAGGCTGAGAGGCTTCTGGGGTTGGTGCAGCATTCTTCCATTGGTATTATAAAGAGAATCATTAGCAATCAAGCTTTACTAAAAACAATGATGTTGGTAACAATTAAAAAGTAGTAATATTACCAAAGGAGGTGCTTCATTCTGTTATTTATTAGTGCAAAAAACTCTTGCCTTAGTTCTTCTCTAATCTTGTTACTTGTACTCTCTAGTCTCCAGTTCATGTTTCAGCTGTGGATTTCTTCCTTGTGGCTCTCCCTCTCAGCGGCTTGAACTTCTTTTAACTTATCTAATTCAGCTTGCATCTCACTATTCTTCTGTTGGGCTGCTACTGCTAATGCAGCTGCACGAGCTTGCTCTTCAATTTGTTCATTCATAAGTTGGCTTCGGGTCGGATACTTTGCCAAGTATCCATGTCCAGGACCTTTCCTGCTCCTAGATCCAGTGGCTTCCTTGTATGTTTCATGAAGAATTTGCTTTTCTTGTTGCTCTAAAATCACAGCAGCTTCCATCTCGATTTTCTCTGCAATTTGGAGAAGGCGCTTTCCTAAATTTAACAACACAGTTAGTATGGGCATGCAACAGCTGTAAAGAAAATAAATCATATCTGTAGATATACAGGTCCAAATGACTTACAGGAGGTTTTTCTGGAAAGATTATAAAATTATCCAGAATTTATTTTGAGACATAAAGGCATGATTGAGAAATTGAGGACTTAGAAACAACACAATTACATAAACTACTATGCTGCAACAAAGAGCACACAAAACTTGGGAAATCCCCAGATCTGTCTAGATGGGACCATCATCTCAATTAGAAGAGTTGCATTGAAAATTCTAAAAATAATTACAACAGCTACCATATGTCTATGTACTAGTGCAGGTGCACAGCTGAAAATAGCATAAATAAGAAATAAAGATAGGATTGGAAAACAAACACAAGGACAAGGACATGACGACCTTTTATCAGACAAACAGCTCATGTACAACTATCAATATAATAGGAAAAACATCACTAAGTAGTAATGAAGAAGTAGCACTAACATATATTTGCTTAGCAACATCAGAAAGACCATCGGCCTCCTTGGTTCGTGTACTCCTCCAAAACATCAAACCATTTGGCTCTTCACCGGTCTCGAGGTTTCTCTAAGATGTGAAAAATGAACATGTTACTGTTTACGAAAATAATAAAACAAGAATTTGTTATTTTATTCCATATCATTACCTGCTCATAACCAACTTGTGAAAAAGGTTTTGATCCTGTAAGATGTATTGTCTGTCGATGCTGGGAATTGGTAGAGTTTGTGGTGCTTATACGCTAATATAAAGACATGAATGTTAATGGCACATCAAAGATTGCAGACAATAACTACACATAAGTTAGAGGCTTCGAACCTGGAATTTTTCACTTGAAAATACAAAACCAAGTAGTGTCACTCCACAATATCCAAATCTTCTGGCTTATGTCTCATTCTTTCATGATAAGTATTGTATGCCTGTATGTGGCACTCAATTGAGCTCGCCATCTTTGTAACGATGTCTTGCAATCTTCCATATTCTAGCCTCTCATTCGCATTGTTATCAATGTCCCACCTTGCCTGTACAAAAGTGATAGCAACAAATTATGAACAAATAAGATATTACAGAGAATTATTTTATCATATGCGGTGGCAAGACTGTAACGTACCATTATATATCAGTTGCTATTTGATCTTTAACTTTCTGCTTGACTTCTCCCCACTTTGTAACTCCAATAAGTGGAGTCTTTTTTCTTGTATACCGAACTACTTCATCAACAAACGCACGATAGTTATCTCCTATAGGACCGCCCTTCGTGGATGAGAATTCTATACTAAGTTTCTCAGTGGCAAGTTTAAATCTCTTAGCCTCAACCGATAAACTTTCAATGTTCCACGCCCTTTCTTTCTCTTGTCGCCAACCCCTCCTGTGAAATTGAGTTTATAAAATGTAATGTATGTACACATTATACACTCTGCATTTATGTTATTGTGTTGTATAAACACTCTGATCCATTGCATACCTTTTTGAGAGGCCTTGGGCCTACGAGCATGAGCTGGAAACTGAGTTGGTGTTGCGTTGTTGTCACCACTTCCGTCTTCTAATTGGTTTCTTCATCTACATATGCATCTGCACACTACAAAATATGTGAATTTACACAGTTACAATTCAGTTGGAAATATATATGAATATACTAATGCTTCCACAAATCAAAGATAGAACAAAGTAAGATTACATATATCTTGAAGCAGCCCTTGCCTCCTCAACCATTCTTTATATGTAGCAACAGTATTCAGCCGGGTGTCGTCCCTAAATTCTGCGAGATGCATATATAGAGGTTATATATAATTTGTAGTTTCAGTTATACAACAGTAACTACAAAACATTGAGATTTAATTTTTGTCTACATTAGTACCTGGGTTTTCTTTATCTTGTGGGAGTTTTTTGAGCCAAACCTTGTATGCGTCAATGTCTTCATCCTGAATTCCTTCTTCACTAACTTCCTCGTGTCTAGCACGGTGCTTAATCGGTGTGATTGCATATTCTCCTTGCATATCTACCTGAGTTGTAGAAACTCCTATCCTAACTATCTTCTCTTCCATAGAATCTTCTACCATTGTCGAAGCATCTTTTTCGTATTCTATACTCTTTAGCAAAGCTTTATCGTTGCCGGATCTCTTCATATAGTACATGAAGTCCCTTGTAGAATAACCCAACTTACTTTTGAACTTTAATAAGTTGTTAAATGTTATTTTTTCTCGGTCAAGGGTCACTATTGCACGATGACCGTCCTCAGGCCCCCATTGAAATCTATAAATAGTTGCCATTTATCTCCCGTTTTTCTACAAAATATTTTAAAACACAAACGTGTCATGCATATATTTATTTAATTTGTTCACGCTTCAGTATTCAAGTTAACATTCATCAGTATATGTCATTTCCCATGTTTCATGGACAATTACAGGAACTCGAATCAATAAATTATATTTGTGAACCCAATAACCCTCTGCATAAATTTGTGAACCCAACCCTGTGCATAAATTGAACTAAAAATTCACAAAAATTGACCTGGGTTGTTCATCTTGTCGACGATGGTGTGTGCCTACGACACCTTCAGGGCTGGACTGCGTGGAGAACCTCCTGCTGAACGGAGATGGCACTCTCTGGGACGACGGAGACGGCGACCTCCTGTTAAATAGCCTCATAGTCGACGGATTCGTAGATCTGGTACTCCGCCTTGGAGCAGGCGGCGGCGAGGCCGTTGACCGACCGGCAGTCGGCCTCCGCGCAGGCGACGGCGAGGGCGACATCCTGGCAGGCGGCCTCCGCACAGGCAACGGCGACGGCGACATCCTGGCAGGCGGCGGTGAGGGCGACCTAGCGGCCGACGGCGCGCGTGTGGCCGACTGCGCGCGTGCGGCCTTGGGCATTGCGGCTCGGAGCACGGGATGGGAGACGAACCGCTAGGTTGCAGCGACGGTTCCCTGTAGAACCGTGATGCAGATTAGATTAGAAGAGAAAGAGTGGATTAGGGAGGGGGCATAATTAGCGGCCCAGCGAGGTACTTTTCGCGGGAGGAGCCAAATTTTTGGCGGTATTGAGATATTTGGAGGGACACTTTTTGTTCACGTGATGGGATTTTTAGATTTTTGGATCCGTGTGATTTATTTTATTTTTTAATACAAATGAGATCTTTTTAATTTCATAATTTTAATATATAGTTTCATCGTATTTAGAAAATAATAAAATGATAGTAAATGATTTGTTTTGTTGTCAGACTTTGCGCATGCATCTATTTGGCTATAAACTATTTCTCTTTTATGGAGTAGAAGTAGTATGAGTAGTAGTAGTAGTAGTATAATATGAGTAGTACTATGAGTGGTGTGGTACGAGTAGTATTGGAGTAGTAGTAGTATGAGTAGTAGTAGAGTAGTAGTATGAGTAGTAGTAGACTAGTAGTATGAATGATGTGGTAGTAGTAGTATTGGAGTAGAAGTAGTATGAGTAGTAGTAGAGTAGTAGTAGTAGTATAATATGAGTAGTACTATGAGTGGTGTGGTAAGAGTAGTATTGGAGTAGTAGTAGTATGAGTAGTAGTATGAGTAGTAGTAGAGTAGTAGTATGAATGGTGTGGTAGTAGTAGTATTGGAGTAGAAGTAGTATGAGTAATAGTAGAGTAGTAGTATGAGTGGTGTGGTAGGAGTAGTATTGGAGTAGAAGTAGTATGAGTAGTAGTATGAGTAGTGTGGTAGTAATATAGTACGTAGTAGTAGTGTGTAGTAATTCAGTTAAATCAGAAATAATGGAAATTGCAAAATGTTATTTCAAAAAATATTTTTTCAGAAACATTTTTTTAAAAAAAAAATGCAAAAGGAGCTCGCTTAGGGGCCAAGGCCCACCAGGCTCAACCGCAAACAGGAGCCCACCAGGCTCTGCAAACAGGAGCCCACCAGGCTCAACCGCAATAGGGAGCCCGACATAGGCCCGCCCAAAGCAAGCCCTTCAGTCAATGTTACAAGGAATTCGAACCCGTAGCAACACCTGAGCTTTTAAGCAGGTTTACTCCTCCTTAGGTTGGCGAGGTGGTACTAACTTTGGTGGACATATAGGCCGCTTTGCAAAAATTGCAAAAGGAGCTCGCTTAGGGGCCAAGGCACACTAGGCTCAACCGCAAACAGGAGCCTAGCAGGCTCAACCGCAATAGGGAGTCCGGCATAGGCCCGGCCCAAAGCAAGCTCCTTTAGTCAATGTTACAAGGAATTCGAACCCGTAGCAACACCTGAGCTTTTAAGCAGGTTTACTCCTCCTTAGGTTGGCGAGGTGGTACTAACTTTGGTGGACATATAGGTAGCGTGCGCGCCAGCCGAATATACCATGTAAATGGGCTGGCCCAATCGCGTGACTACTTCGGTGTAAAGCCATCCCTTGACCACTCTCGTTCCCTTCCATTTCCCGTGAACCAATCTCGTTCCCCACCGTTGACCCCCTCGCGACCTACATCGGCGACGGCGGCGGACTCAGTCCTACCCCGGCGGCGGACTCAGTCCTACCCCGGCGGCGGCCATGGCTCCCGGCAAGAGGCGCGGGTGGAACGCCAAGGCTCAGCTTCGCAACGAGCACGGGCAGTTTGCGGAGGTCATCTTCATCAGCTCCGACGATGATGAGCCTAGGGTTAAGATCAGCAAGGAGAAGCCTGAAACCCCGACGAAGAAGAAGAACAAAGGGCAGTCGCCTACCCTAACCCCAATCCCGAAGAAGAGGAAGAACGAAGGGCAGTCGTCGACCCTGGCCCCGGCGGCGAAGCACCCTCACCCAACCAACAAAGGGAAGAGCAAGGTAAGATCTGTGATTCCCATCCTCCCCAATCCCTTTTCCCCAAATGTTTATACCGAATTTTGTTAGGCTATGTGTGCTGAAAAGTTCAGTTTGGACAGTTTTGTTTATGTTCTGAAAATTTGATTTTGGATAGTAAATTGGAAATTAAGTAGGCTTGGTAAAAGAATTCAAGTAAGGAAAAGATTAGTGGTTTGTAGTGGCCAGGAGTTGAATAGCATCTTGGAAGTCTGAATGTAAAGTATAGTGAGAACTGCATTCTGTCGTATGCACACCTACCAGTCAAGTATTTTCTATGAATGATTATATCGTTCTTATGCTTGATAAATATGAACTGCACTGCATACTATAATATGATGGACTTTGTGTGTTGCTTGACTTCCGATCAACATCGTCTTGATTTTCCAATAGGAACCATGACCACACGTTATTCTGATATATTAAATATCATGAAATTCGAGTGTTCTTATCTTTTTATTCTTGTTTATCTAATAGGTGGCGAATTTCAATTCGATTGCCCTGCAAAGCTGGACATATAGTGCCAACACAAAGCTGAAACGCTGCACTAAGAAGGTCCTCTTTGGAGTTCATCAATCCTTCGAGAAGTTGTTGGGAGACATCAACTATGATGTGGTGGATCAAGTTGGGCTGACCAAGAAGCCTTCTCTACAGGCAGCGACAGAGTTATTTGAAAAGGCCAAGGATGCTGGACAACATTGTCTCCTTGTCCAGGCCAACAAGATGAGCAACGACATTGATGAGTTCTATGACACCCTCTTCAACAACTTGGTCGATGGCGTGCTCAAACCTCTGGAAGAGAAGATGAAGAAGAAGGACAAGTAGCTTTGTTATATCCTCAGTGTGTGTGCACTGTATGTGGTGCTGGTAGTATGTAGAAAGTGCTGGTAGTATGTAGTAAGTGCTGAACTAATGCAAGCAAACCCTATAGGTGCTTGATTGTGGATCCACTAAGTATGTGATAGAACTATGTGCTGAAATAGAACTATGTGCTGATGTCTTGGACCACTAATTAAGTTAATGCTATCTAATGTTAGTTTCATATATGCAGTTGCATGGAAGCAAAATATATATATGTGCTTGCCTCTACACCTGAAGGGTGTGCATAGGCGTGTGAAATCATGTACATGTTCTGGAAAACTGTTTTGTGCTATAAACCTGGAGGAAACATGAAAAGCCTGAAATGTGGGGGTACATAATCTGATGCCGTGTCGACATGAATGATTTGTATATATATAAAAACGAATTCAGAAAATGAAACAATTTCATCATCGCTTAACGCTGCTTCCAGCGATGAAGTCGTACTGCTTCTTTCAGCAAAAGCCGACCAACAAGAAAATGCTTAACCATACATAACTTGTTTATTACAGAACTTGCTTATCACATTATATAAACTGATTTATATTTAACAGCTAAGAACATCCAAATGTCATTAAAGTAGCATTATTGTGAATACTTAAACGAAAAAATCATCATCAGCTTCATCATCTGGGGCAACGACAGGTGCGACAACTCCATCGTCAATATATGCGTCTACGTCATCTTCACCCTCATCACTAAAATCTTCATCAATTGGTTCTGGTACAGATTGAGCAATTGCTTTCTGAATAACAGAAGTATCAATTGTTTCGCCTTCCATGTCCGTTCTACGCCAATTCATCAAGTCCCCCTTATCGAATCTAATAGTCATGTCCTCCACTCCAACAAGCAATGAGTCAACATCTAGCGGATTATTTTCTGCTTCCTCTTCAACAATTGTGGATTCCGGCATCGTGAAAAGGTTTCTTGGTTTGATTCGAACAACACTACACCAATTTGACCATGTCCTCAAAGCCGGCATCGAGTTCTACTATAACCCGGAAGAACCAGTGAAACCAAACCAAGACGACCATTTGTATGATATTTAAGTGACGGTCAATATTTGTGTTGTAAATACCAAGGTTGCATGCATGGATAATGCTGTAAATTTTATGTGCATAAATATATATACATATAATATGTATAGCTAGCTGGTAGCTCGATCAATATATATATAGTTTTCATATTTTATGTGTGTATTTGTAATTTTATGTGTATATATACGCGCATACATACATTAGCAACGAAGAATATGTATTTAAAACCCTAATGTAATATATTATATAGCAGCAAAGAAAACATATTAGAAAACCTAATGTAATTGTAAAACCGAAAACAATAACCAATTGAAAAGAAAAAAGAAAAGAAAAAGAAAAAAGAAAAAAGAGGACAGCCCCCTAGGGTCTTTAGCCCCGGTTGGTAATACCAACCGGGACTAAAGAGGCCAGCCATCGGGGCCCGGCTCGGGACCTCTTTAGTCTCGGTTGGTATTACCAACCGGGGCTAAAGGTCCCCCCTTTAGCCCCGGGGCGTGGAACCGGGGCTAAAGGTTGGGCCTTTAGTCCCGATTCCTTAGCCCCGGCTCCATGCCCGGGGCTAAAGGCCATTTTGGACCGGGGATAAAGGCCCATCGTGCAGTAGTGAACTTATGTTGAAGGAACATTCAAAAAAAGAGATGGAAGCTTGCCTCTTCGCAGTTGCTGAGATAGACTAAATAACTTTAGATGGAGACTATTGGTGGTATATGGGCTAGCAAATCATGATTTCTCAAAGGACTTGTGAAGGAGTTGGGAAAATGTTCCCAAAAGTCTAAGTTACCTTCGTTGATGGGTGGGGATTTTGACCTAGTAAGGGAAAAGAAGGATAAAAGCACCCATTGGGCCAGTCAAATTAAAGGTTAGTAAATTTTCCAAAAAAATCCAAAAAGAGTAATCAATTAGGGAATCAAGACAAATAAACAAAATCATACCATCTAAACATTGGTAGAGTTCTTTTGTCTGTAGATTGGGAACATCACATTCCTCTAAGTACTGTAGGGACTCTAACCAAGTAAGGTTACATCATTGTCCTTTGATTTTGGATGATGGGGGAACTCAAGATAGTTTCTGAAAGGTTGGAGTGGAAACTTCAAAACGGAATATGAGAATTCAAAGAAGAGTTATTATCTCAAATCAGAGAAATGGGTGAAATGGAAAGGAACCTGAAGGGTTATGTGTCAAGCTTTCATAAGAGATATAAATTGGTGGAAGAGTTTGTAACACCTCTAGTGTTAAGAAACCCTAAATGCATAACTTGACATCTCATGAGCAAAAAGCATCATCATATGTTTCTCTTCTTTATGTAAAGTGTTATTTCATGTGATAGCTTTTACTGATCATGCTTTGGTGTGATGCTTGGTTGACTTGTTTTTGGAGTAGTTGAGTTCCTAAGTAGTTTAACCTTGTGGAGAAGTCATCTTGAAGCCAAGTTTATGTTGGTCTTTTTGGCTAACCAAGTCCCTAATCCTAGTTACCCTAATAGAGCCTTAGGAGTCCTTTGGTTTGACTAACAAAGACATCCATGATAGAAGCTTTGTATGGGTTAGTGCTCTAAACCAAAAATGTGTAGAATTTAGAGTAGAACAAAAGTTGTTTTTGGGTCAACTCATGAAAATGAGGTTAACATGGTGTTTTGAGGCCCACAAGGCAGAAATGAGGGAGTTTAGACTTAGAAAAATTTCCTAAGTCTTTGATCTGACCAGCAGTTTTGTCTAGCGAACTTTGGAGCTTTCTTGAGCAAAATATAGGCCGAACCAATGCTTGATCCTATAACCAAAGTTGTAGTCGGCACATAGCTCTACTCAATGGAACAAGTGGCTCAGCGTTTCATCGAATGGATTAAGAGTTAATCGCACGCAAAGATTGGCCGTCAGTCGGCTCATGACCGACTGAATCCGCTGATTTAGTTTGAATCGGCGCCGGCAGTGGCCGACCGCGCCAGAGATGCTCCGCCGCGTGGCGCGCGCGAGCCGGCCGGGCAGTGTCCGCGCGCGGCGTGGCGAGCACAAAGCCCGTCCGCACGCCTTCGCCCTGCCAGAGCCGCTCCACTCCCTCCGCTTTGCCTCCTCTCCGCTCTCGCCGTCGCCCGGGCGGAAAAGGGGGAGAAACCGAGCGCTCGCCGCCGTTCGCCACCGTCCCGCCGAGCTTTCGCCCAACCAGCTTCGCCGTGAGCCCCCGCACCTTTGGCCGCCGTTAGCGCTCCGTAAGAGGCCCTAGGTAAGCCATAAGGTGAGTTCCCACCATGGCCGCCATGTCCGCCGAGCTCGGTCCGCCGTGGTCGGCCCTCCCTCCGCGCGAATCCCTCTGTTCTAGCTCGCGTTCTAGGGTCGATGAAGTCCGGGGAAGGAGTAGGTGGTGATGGTTTAGCCGATTAGGGTTTGGTGGTGGCGGTACGCCATCGCTCGTCGTTCGCCATGGTCGCCGGAGTTGGCATGGCCGTGGTCGCGGGTGTTCGGGGTAGGAACCCTAGCTTCCGAGCCTCGCGTTAGGTTCTTGGAGGTCACCGGAGTAGAAATCACAGGTTAGTTTGCGTCGGCATGGCCGGAATCGGCCGGCGTAGGGAGGACCGCGCCGCCGTGGCCGCCATTCCCGCCGCTGAGCTCCAACCGTCGCGTCGCCGGGCCGGTGACTAGCACCATTCGACGCGGGGAGGTGAGAGGAGTAGAGTGGTGGTGATGGTTTCGCCGGAGAGGCCGCCGTCGGCGAGCTTCGCATGTTGACGTCTAACACCCAGGGCCTTATATGTACCGTGGGCAACTATTCTGAGCAACCTGGCATGGTCCGTGGACAGACGGGGCCTGACTGACCTGGCATGACCGTGGGCAGTTATAGATTGAGCGACCTGGCATTGAGATAACCCCCAGTGTAGAAGGGCCCATGGCCGTCCCGCGCGTTGTGTTCTCGAATTCCCTAAGAGGCAACCGACGGCTACCTGGCAAGGTGTGATCGGGCGAGTGTGCGATATTTTATCCCCAGCTGGGTAGGAATCGATTATAATCGTCATCGCTCCTGGACAGTGAGTAACTTGACTGGGCATGTGTTACCGTAGTAACTTATGGAATTAAAGATGGTTATGATGATTAATCTAAAAGGCTATTGATGAAATAGTCACTCTTGCTTGATTAATTAGCCAAGTGATTGCTCTAGATCAGGTGCAAATCTAGTTAACCAGGGTTAACTATAAAAGTAACCGCCAATACTCAATTTGGGTTTTATCATAAGAAAAGCTTTCATGCAAATTGATATGTTTAGCCAACCCCAGATATAGCCTTCACAAATCCTTGGTGTCTCATTCTTTCTGGTTTATGACGGGTAAGTCTAGCTGAGTACCTTCTTGTACTCAGGGTTCTATCCCTTGTTGTTGCAGATGGACAGTGCTTCTTTGGCTACTATGAGAACTGCCTGTACCCCGCTGCGGGTGATGATTAGACCATGCGCATGGTCATCTCTTACTCTCACCTGATGCTTTTGTTGGACTGATCAGGCATATGGCACCGTATTGTGAACCAGTGAACTTGTGTTTCAAAAATAAGTTGCTTCCGCTACGAATTCCAAAACTATGGTTTGTAATATTGTGAACTCCGATGTATTTGGACTATGTGCGAACTGAATGTATCTTGTGGACATGTACGCTAATCTATTACGATCTTGGCTGATGTTGAATGTTTGAAATCCTTCGAGATTTCCGGACTACCAGGTTTGTACGAGCTTAAGTATCTGTTAATCTCTGTGAAAACGGAGGTTCAGTGCTTAATCTGGTATAAATTGGTCGGTTCTGTTACAGCTGGCATCGGAGCATGGTTAGCGTTACTGTTCATAAGTGTATTTGAAAATCAGTATTTTCCAATAAGAACTGTATTTACCAAAACTTATAGTTATAATAGAATCTGAAAATCTCAAGGATAAAAAGTAAGGTGTGCCATTGATCAAGTCCTTATGCCCAATTAGGAGCTTAGGTGGCTATTTAAGTACTAACTTGGAAGGGTGTATGCATCATATTTCTATTTCTGTTTACTGTCGTCCATACGGCAAGGGTGAAATTGTATTGGTGCTATTCTTCGGGATAGTAATGTATGGATCAATTTGCCTCTACGCCAAGGTAATAAGTGAGTTGTGAGAGCATGATTGGACAACTGTCGATCTAGGGGTGTGCTAGATTGGTACTGGAATGTATACCTGTTACACACAAGTATATGTGAAGGTACTTAATTGTGGGAGTAATATTATTCTGATGGGTGCATATACTACTTATGCGTATACTGGGTGTGCGCCTAAGTTAGTATTAGATTTACTTTCAGCAATGCATGATATTCATACTGTGGGCAGGGTTGAAGTGATCTTCTGCAGGTACGCTAACTTGCGAACGTATAGTACGTCTAGTTAACACTACGAGTGAACGTTGTATGCCACCGTCTAGCCGCTAGAATGTTAGACAGTGAGGACGTATGTTGCGCACATGCATCATGATCATACAATCTTGCATTAATCTTACTTCCTTCCTTATGTTATCCGTCCCGGTTTTCCTAATAAAAGTTGTTCTGAACTAATAAAAACCTATGTGGATAAACTTCTTACAGATGGCCCGTACCAAGCGCACACCTCGTAAGTCGACTGGGGGCAAGAGGCCTAATTACATGTTGGGACCATGGACCGCAGAGGGATCGAAGGACTTCCTGGACGAGTTCGGCATGCCTACCATCCTTTGGAGGATGCTACACTTGGTGGGATACCAGGAGGGTCAGGAGCCGCAGTACGATTGGCATCGCGTGCAGATTTCTGAGGATCGCCATATGTACACGGTGGAGGTGGACGTGCCTAGCCGTGAGGAGCAGGATCACGTCTAGTGTCGCCGGGTGTTCGCGCTGCAGGGGAGGACCCCATGGGATGGAGCCAACAGAGTTGCCTACACCGTTCTCCGGGACATTATGGAGGACCACCCAGAAGTGGTTGCCCAGGCTACAGCCAGTATGTTTCCAACAGCAGATCCCTATCAGTCAGTGTGGCGCCAGCTAGGAGCTGTCGTACTTGAAGCTAGTTCGCTTGAGAGGGAGCATTGCGCCGGACCAGCCGGGAGTGCCATGGCTGCACTCATGGCTACTTATGGATGTCTATCCCGCAGTTATGATCACTTGGACCACATTCTCAGTGAGGAGATAGCAGCACATCACCGGAGTCAGGAGGAGCATGCTTCAGAGATAGACCGTCTCACCACAGAGCTAGCTCGTATGACTGTCGAGAGGGACCAGGCACGTCAGAGGGAGCAGGAGATGGCACAGCAGCTTAGTGATCAGCAGGGGATGACGACCTTCCTATCCACGATTATGGCTGAGACCGAGGAGTCACTTCGAGGTGTTTGTATTGAGGGCATACGCGCTTCGGAGGAGAACACGCTATTGAGCTTGCGAGTGAGAGATCTAGAGCTGCAACTTCACCACCTTCAGGACTACAATGACCGTTTGCATGAGGAGATCCACCACAGGGAGAATGAGAGGAACCCCATCTTTCCACAGGAGGACCCGGATCCGCGTGACTCTTCTAGTGGTTCTTCGGACGTGTCTAGTGATGATGGTGACGATGATGGCTATGGCGATGTCGCTAGGGAGTAGATCAGGCCGTATGTCTTAGGGCTCGGTGTTCTTTTGCATATGTTGATAGGCCCGATCTTTTGTTTTTGCTATGGGCTAGATGTAAGAACAAGTAGTGAACTTATGTGCACCTGGTGCGAGACCTTGGAAAGGTCCCATATGTATGGGCATCTATGGATGTTTTGTGTTGGCTTTTGCATGTTATGTACTGAGCGATCTTATTATGTGATGCTGCGATGTGGATTGAAATTTATTGTGCCTCTGTGATTGTTTGGTGAATTCATTTTTCGAATAAATTCTGTTGGCATGATTTATTGTTCTCTACAATGATTGCAACCTCGCCTAATGATCACTTGCTATCAATACATGCAGATGACGACAACCCGTAGTGGAGCTGGCGGTGGTGGTGGAAATGAGGACAACAGGGATAACTGCAATCCACCACCTCCTCCACCAGCCACTCCCGAGCAGCTTTTCGCCCAATTCCTGGGGAGCCAACGCAACATTGAAGCCTTGCTACGAGAGAACCTGGCACATGGCAACCAGCGCCCTGAGCCAAACCAGTATAGCACATTCAAGGATTTCTTGGATACCAGGCCACCCATTTTCAAGGAAGCTACTGAACCTCTAGAGGCAGAGGAATGGCTGCATACCATGGAACAAAAGTTTTGGTTGCTCAGGCTCACAGAGGAGCTCAAGGCGGGGTATGCCGTGCATCAGCTGCAGGGGCCAGCCGAAATTTGATGGGGGCATCACCGCACCACCTATCCTGCCAACACCCCGGTTACTTGGAGAATGTTCTCGGCGGCTATACGAGGACATTATATTCCGTCGGGCTTGACTCAGATGAAGGTGGCAGAGTTCATGAGCTTGACACAGAGAACTCGCTCAGTCACTGAATATCACCACGTGTTCAACTCCTTGTCCCGTTATGCTCTAGAGTTTGTGGACACTGATGCTAAAAAGATAGCTAGTTTCAAAAGAGGCTTAAACACCAAAATGGGAAAATCAGTGGGTACATCATCTCGCACAGTATTCAATGATTTTATCAGCGACTGTCTGATTCAAGAGAACCACAACAACAAGCATGCTGCAAGTAAGGCCCGGAAGAGGACTTTTGAATCAGGACCGTCACAACCTAGGGGACCACCAGCTCAGCATTCCCAGTATCGACCACCGGTGCCGGGAGCACGTTTCAGGCCGCTGCAGAAGAAAGGTCAGCCACAAGCTCAGCGCAACCAAAGTCCATACAAGATAGCTGCTACCCAAGCTCGAGCAGGTCAAGGCAGCTCAGCCGGAAGCAAACCTCTAGTTCGTGGGCCATGCTACAATTGCAATCAAGAGGGGCACTTTGCAAGATATTGCCCACACCCGAAGAAGCAGCAGGCCAACTACCCCGCGCGTCTGCACAACATGACTGCCGAAGAAGCTCGTGCAGGAGAGCCCGTAACTGCTGGTATGTGTCTTGTTAACCATCATCCTGCAGTTGTTTTGTTTGATACTGGATCATTGCACTCATTTATGAGCAAGGCATTTGCACAAAAGCATAACCAGGAGGTGTCTGAAATGGACTATGGGTTTCGTGTGAGCTCCGTAGGGAGTAGCGTGTTATCTAGGCAGATGGTTTGTAATGCAACTATCGATATTGGAGGGCACAAGTTTGGAGCTAATTTAGTAGTTTTGCCGGGACTAAGCATGAATGTAGTCTTAGGTATGAGTTGGATTAGTATGTGGAATGCGGTGTTAGACACTGCCAATAGGACTCTTACCTTATCTGATGGAAGGACAAATAAGAAGCTTCGCATTTCTCTTCCCCGAGGTGCTGACTTTGTTGACTTATCTTGTACTCTGACTATAGAAGACCTATCTAAGATTCCAGTTGTTCGAGAATTCCCAGATGTCTTCCTGGACGAGTTGCCTGGATTACCACCCAAGAGGGCGGTGGAGTTTGCAATTGAGTTGTTACCTGGAACCGCGCTGATTTCTAGGAGGCCCTATCGTATGCCACCCAATGAGTTAGTTGAACTCAAGACCCAGATCAAGGAACTTTTGAACAAGGGGTTCATTCAACCTAGTGTATCAGAATGGGGTTGCCCAACCTTGTTTGTTAAGAAGAAGGATAAGTCATTACGGATGTGTGTGGATTATCGGTCGCTCAATGCCGTGACAGTTAAAAACAAGTATCGTTGCCACGGATAGATATTCTGTTTGACCAGTTATCTGGAGCCAAGGTGTTTTCTAAGATCGATTTGAGGTCAGGTTATCACCAGATCAGAATCCGACCACAAGATATCCCAAAGACTGCTTTTTCAACCAGATATGGGTTATATGAGTATCTTGTCATGTCTTTTGGATTGACGAATGCTCCGGCATACTTCATGAGTTTGATGAACTCGGTGTTTATGCCAGAATTGGACAAGTTTGTGGTAGTGTTCATTGACGATATTTTGGTATATTCTGAGAACTTGGAGAATCATGCGGAACATTTGAGAGAACATAAGCTTTACGCTAAGTTTAGCAAATGTGAGTTTTGGTTGAAGAAGGTGCATTTCCTTGGTCATATCCTATCGGAAGAAGGAATTTCTGTGGACCCCAGTAAGGTGCAAGAAGTAATGGATTGGAAAGCTCCTACTTCGCTTGGTGAAATTCGAAGTTTTCTCGGCTTAGCAGGATACTATCGCCGCTTCATTCCCGACTTTTCCAAGATTGCAAAACCAATGACCAGCTTGTTGCAGAATGTGACACCCCAATTTTAAGAACAAAATTGGAGCACAATATATGTATGCCAGAATCAATTTTCATACATATATCCACATCATAGTAAATATCAAAACAATGCTTTATTAATATATCATGCATTATTACAAAAATGACCCTCGGGTCCAAAAGAAAAGTACAGACTCTCAGTCTAACTCTAAAATAAACTCTGGTGTTGATGCGGAAGATCTGGACTCCACTCTACAGGAAGGTCGACCGGGGGTAGCGCCATCCTAGTACAGGTCGTCAGGGTCGTAGCCTCCGTCTTCTGGATACTCCTGCTCCTCGTACGCGTAGTCTCCAGCGTCTGGGTGGGGTAGCAGGGGGACAAAGAGGAAGGGTGAGTACATCGAAATGTACTCCGCAAGTGTGGGAAATATATGCTTATGAGGCTTATAACAAAGGTAGGCTGACTTTGTTTGACTCAAGCGCCTAAAGCGACACACCCTATTAATCCTATGAATCCTATGCACCTATTTACTAGGTTATAGCCACAGATACTGTAGAAAAGTAACAACACTCGGAGTCGCACCGAGCAAGCCACACTCGGAGTCACACCGAGCAACCAACACCTGAAGTCCATCAGGCAACCGCACCTGAAGTCCATCAGATGACCCGAACCCAAAACCGACCAGTAACCAACTAATCTCGAAGAAGTCCAAGCCCGCTCGTGACCGTGAGCACGGCTGATATATCAGTTTTACACTCTGCAGAGGTTGCACATCGTTACCCATGAGTCGTGCAGTTCCCGTCACGCTAAACACTGCCGAGGTGCATAGCGGGTTGCACTACAAGGCCTTTACAAAGCCCCCTCCAAGTCTGTTCCACACGTACCTCTAAGGTTTCACCCCGTACAAAGGTCTACGACCCCCAGGGCCCCCTCGTGAGCCACTAAAACAAACCCGTGTGGACCCTCAACTTAAAGGTTGCTAATTAATTAGCCAGGTCCAGCCCATCCAGATCTCATGGTTGCGCTGTTTTGCCGGGTTACTTGTCCAAGAACCGGGTCCTAGGGATCCAGGCAGGATAAATCTAGCACTCGCCCAGAACCAAAAACCAAAAGCAGCTGCCGAGTCCCACGACACAAAACCACCAATACGGGTCCATCCTGCCGGATTTACCTAATAACCATGTTACTACAAAATTACCATGTCCACATTCGTTTCATAGTTCATTAATCAAGATTATAAACATTTTAACTCCCATCCCAACCATGACTGCAGGGCTAAGCAAGACACCTACCCGAACATCCCAAAACAGGCGACAAGGATAATATGTACAAATTCTAGTAAACCATAACATGGGATTCAAATTAATGACAAGCATGCATCTACAAGATCTAACTACTCTAGTACCAAAAGTAAAATTAAGTAGGTGCAAGATGTTCAAGGACACTTGCCTTCGGACTGGGTCGAATCAACTGGGTCGCAAGGATGGTCTGGAGCGTCCTCGTACTCCGCACTCTCTGGCCCAAGCAACATACATGGCACAATACATAGAAATAAATAACAGTACAACAAACAGTATGAAAACAGTAAACTAATAGATCTACTGCGTAGAGAACGAAATTATGAAACTAACACAAGTTGAATGGGTCGAATCGGAGTTAAAACGCAAAAGTTATGAGCATTTAAAGTTGAATGGCAAAACTGTAATTTGATTAAACTCATTTTTGTAATTTAAATAAATAAAAAAAAACTGAAAACGAAATGGCACTGGACCGGGCCTCAATTCGATGAAACATCAGGGGCTAGTTCGGAAGAATCGCGCAGACTCAAGGAATAGTAGGAGTGGACGGCGGGTTGATTCAAGAAAAAGGGAGGGTCTCTTTAGCAAAATGGCATCGGCGAAGGGGTACGGTGGGTTGTCAGCCGTTGATCGGGCGACGAACGGCTCAGATTAGATCTGGGCGGGCGGCCATGGCGTGGACCCCGCCTCGTTTTCGGAAAAGTGCAGGGGCTAGATCGCTATTTTTCCAAGACTCAGTGAACAGTTGAATAGGAGTGCGGGTTGATTAAGGAAAACGGGAAGGGCCTCAGTGCAATTTGACCGGCCGTGGTGAGGTAGCCGGCGTGGCTGCCTGCGTGGCGCCACATGGCGTGATGCCAATGGTGCGGTGCACCACGCTGTGCAGTGGACTGGCGGACGTGGCCAGGTGCACCGCGTCCACGGCGCTATGCGCCTGGCGCATACCCCTTCGGGGTTGGATCTAATCTGACCCGCTGGTTTCAGATCGGACGGTGGGAACAAAAAGGGGAAGCCAGGGTGACCGCCGGCGGGGTTGGCGCGGCGGCGCCTGTCTCCAGCGTGGCGGCGCCATGGCCAGGGTGCCTGGCGTGCTCGGAGCGACAGCTAGAGTACGGTAGAGGCTACGAGAAAAGGTTGGATCGACAGAGGACCTTACAACGGTCTCGGTGGTGGTGCTCTCGGCGCCGGGGAAGGTCCAGGGACGGCAGATGACGCGGTGTCGCGGCGGCGGCGCTCTGGAACTCCGCCGCAGTCGGGGACGGTGCGGTCTAGCTCCGGGTGTCCAGGGGCGGGTCTCCTTGATGCGGTGCACCTTGACCAACTCGATGGAGGGCTCAAGGCGGGCGGTGGCAAGCTCTGCGGTGTGGTGGCAAGACGATGCTGGCGCGGCAATGGTGGCGGCGCTCAGCGATGGAGGAAACGAGGGCCTAGGGTCAGGGAGATGGGTTGGCGCGGGGCGGACTACGCGTTGCTACTTGAAGGCAGAGGGGAGCGGGGTAGCGGCTGCGGCTTATCCCGATCGATGAAGGGGGTGGTCACCTGTGCGGCTCCGGCTAGGGCGGGCTGGAGGTTGAGGGAGAGGGCTGACGGGTGGGCCACGGTGCGCAGTGAGGGAGGGCGCGGAGGTGGCTCGCGCCAGCGTGCGGAGCGGCCTCGACTGGCTCGGCGCGATGAGGGGAAAGAGGAGGAGCCCGGTGCGGTCGCGGGCGAGTGGGCCGGAGGGAGTGTGGGCGGCTGGAGAAGGGAGCGGGCCGGCGCTGAGGAGAGGGGCCGTGAGGAGAGAGGGAAGGGAAGAGCGGCCCGGGAGAGAGGAGTGGAGGCGGGCCGGCCGGCTGGGCTTGGCCCATGCGGAGGGAGGAGAGTGAAGGCGGCCCGGGGAAGCAAGGAGGACGTGGGCCGAAAGGGTGAGGAGGGAGAGAGCGGGCCAGGAGAGGGGAAAATGAGGGAGAGAGACCTCTTTGCCATTTCTTTCTTTTTCTTTTCTTTGAAATTTCTTTTCCAAAGTCTTTTTTTAAAAAAATCAAATTAAAATCTGTTTGAAATAAAAACAAGTTTGAGAATTTAGAAAATTTTCCCTAAGTTTTGAAAATAAAATTTGAGTTGATTTTGCAAACTTTTATAAATCATGTTGTTGATTTTCTAAATAGAATAAATTCGATACGCCCTATACGGGTTTAATAAAAATTATTTTCCACTCAATAAAAATATGCAATGGCATGAATGCAACAGAAAAAAAAAAATGATAAATAAATTTTATTTTCCTCCTCTAATAAACTAGCCAAGCTATTAATTTCTAATTCCTTTTATTAAATTGGGAAAAATTAAATCAGGGTGTTACAAACCTACCCCCTTAGAAGAATCTTGTCCTCGAGATTAGGAAGAGTCGGCGAAGAGATGAGGAAAATCTGCCCGAAGATCATCTTCTTTCTCCCATGTGCTTCTTCTTCAGAGTAATGCTTCCATTGCACCTTGCAGATTTTAATCCTCTGTTGCGAGTACCTCGTTCCATCGTGTCCAGGATCTTGATCGGCTCAGAGAAAGTCAAATCATCCTGAGATCAAGCTCCTCAAGTGGCAACTGCTCCTCTGGAACTCTTAGGCATCTCTTCAGCTGGGATACATGGAACACATCATGAATACCTGCCAGCCATGCAGGCAACTCCAGCTGATAAGCAACTGCACCTTCATGTCAATCACCTTGAAAGGGCCAATGAATCTCGGAGATAGCTCCCTTTGACATTAAACCTCCGAAGACCCCTGAAGGGTGACATCTTCAGATAAACAAAATCCCCAATCTGGAACTCCAGCTCGTCGTCTGACATCTGCGTAACTCTTCTGTCTAGACTGAGCTGTCTTCAGGTTGCTTCTGATCTGTCTGACCTGTTCTTCAGCTTCTTCTAAAGATTCAGGGCCGAAGACTTTCCTTTCTCCAACCTGATCCAGAATAGAGGAGTTCTGCACTTCCTGCCATACAGTGCTTCAAAGGGTGACATTTTGAGACTGGCCTGATAGCTGTTGTTATAAGAGAACTCTGCATAAGAAAGACTCTTATCCCAACTCTGGCTATTCTGAAGCGCACTGGCTCTCAACATATCCTCCAGGATCTGATTCACCCTTTCGGTCTGACCATCGGTCTGCGGATGATAAGCCGAACTAAAGCTGAGGCGGGTATCCATGGACTCATGCAACCGCTTCCAGAATCTGGATGTGAACTGGGTACCTCTGTCAGATACGATGATTTAGGCACTCCATGAAGACACACAATCCGAGACATGTACAACTCCGCAAGCTGCGGTCCACGATATGACTCCTTAACTGGAATGAAATGAGCCACTTTGGTCAAGCGATCAACTATGACCCAGATAGAATCATACCCCGACTGGGTCCTGGGCAACCAGTGATGAAATCCATGCTGATCTCTTCCCATTTCCACTCGGGAATCTGCAGAGGCTGTAACAAACCAGCAGGTCTCTGATGTGGGGCTTAACCCTCTGACATGTGTCACACAAAGCCACGTACTCTGCTACTTCCCTCTTCATCCCATGCCACCAGTAATACTGCTTCAGATCCTGGTACATCTTGGTACTGCCTGGGTGAAGAGAGTAGGTGAATCATGAGCTTCTCTCAAGATCAACTCCTTGATAGCCTTCACATCCGGAACACAGATCCTGCCTTTGAACCATAAGACACCCTGATCATCCTCCGTGAAACCCGGGGCCTTGCCCTCCTTGATCGACTGTCTGATCTCCAGAAGATACTCATCAGTGAGCTGCTCTGCCCGGATATCATGCTCAAGTGTCGAATCAACCTCCATTGCTACTGCATCAGTGTGGCCAAGAATACCCAAGTTGAGCTTCACAAACTCCTCATGCAACTCGGGCTGCTGCTGAAGGACCGAGAAGCTACCCAAAAGCGACCAGAGGGGGGGGTGAATGGGAGCTTTAAAATTTCCTTGCGGAAACTAGATGCCACTGTCCCAAACTCAACCCCAAATGCAAACCCTAGAGCCGACAAGTGTCCACGACCCTAGATGTAGGGTGGATGCTTCCTAGAAGCACAGCGGGACACTAGACAATCCTAGAAAGCCAACCCAAAAGACGGAACTCGAATCCGTTGACGAACGAACCGCGAACGAATCGGCGCGAAACAGCTACGACCGGACTCTGGCCAGCGTCCGGTCAGCAGAGGACGGACGCGTCCGGTCGTCCAAAATCGGCTCTGGAACCTTACTGTTCGCGACCGGACTCACGAGTACGGAGCGTCCGGTCGTGTACAGTGCGTCCGGTCGAAACCGACAAAGCCAGGAACAGTGCAAGCGTAGCGTCCGGTCGAAATGCAAACAGAGCGTCCGGTCGAGAGCGTCCGGTCAGTACGCAGAAAAGCTTGGCGCCGTGCTCAACGACCGGACTCTGAAAGCGTGCGTCCGGTCAGCCCGACAGAGCGTCCGGTCACCCCGCGACTGCACTGAAACTCCGGCGATTCAACCCGATCTCCTCCGAATCAAGTGCTCTAGGCGGGATTGGGATCGATCTGAGGAGTCACAAGGAGGTTAGTGAGCTATCTCTAAGAGATCATGGCTCGAACCTAACTCCAAATCGGTGAATCGAAGGAATTCGGGGGAAAGAAGAAAAAGAGACCCGAAAACTAAAACTTGATCGATCTCCTAGACCGTGAGGTTAGAGATGATTTCTTTCGGTGGAAAGAAGTGCCTCACGATCTAGAGCAACTCAGTTCAAACGGAATCGTGAAAGATGAACCGAGCACAAAGATCAAGCGACGGGAAAAACTCAAGGCACAAAGCAATCCGCGAAGAACATGATGAACATGAAATCAAAACGCGAATTGACACCAAGAGATGGGATCCAAGGTGAGGATACGGCCTCACTTCCTCGAATCAACAGTACACAGAGTGGAGTCTCTCTGCGGATCTCAATAGCTAAAGCAGGGGTGTGGGAGAGTGGAAACCCTAGGAAATGAAAGCTCTAACTGAGATTGAAATTGAGATTGGGAGGAGGGTGTCTCCCCTGGACTACTTATACTAACCTAGCCTAAGTCTATTTCCTACTCTACCCCTCTCTACTCTAATTACAGAGCGGACCAGCCTAACCCTAAGGCTATTCTAGTCCACCGCTGGTGGTAGGTAGATCCGACGGCCACGCCCGCACGGTCTTCCGCGTCGCCTCCACGCAACCTTCAGATCGCCGCCACGTGCCGCCACCACTCTGCACCCCCGGTTTTGCGGCCCAAACCGGGAAACCAGCCTTTTCCATCAGCCCCCGGTTTTGAGGCCCAAACCGGGAAAACCAGCCTCCAGCCCGAGTTTTGTGGCCAAACTCGGAAACCGTCCGCGCCCGAGTTTTGAGGCCCAAACTCGGAAACGGCCCACGCCCAGGTTTTGAGGCTCAACCTGGAAAACCGTCGCGCCCAGATTTTGTGGCTCAACCTGGAAACCCAGCACCCAGGTTTGAGGCCCAAACCTGGAAACCGTCCACCGTTGGTTTTTCCCGGGCTATAACAAAAACCGGCGTCGTAGAGGGGATGCACCGCCTGTGCACCCCTTCCACCGACATGATCGCACTTCTCCGCCTGTCGCTGTCGCAGGCTGCAGCCACCACAGCTGATCCTCGGCCTCCAGTCCATCAGTCCAAGTCCACGTCCGCCCTTCACCGTCCGATACATCGGCATGGCAGTCCGCCCGCACGGCACGCCCATCCTTCATCGCGCCCGGTCCGTCGGCACGGCACGTCGCAACTTGACCTTCACCCGCCATCGATCACTGTCTCCGTGCTCGACACCTGCACAACACAAGCCAAAGAACATGCGCATCATCTCCATTGACAATCACTCATCACACAGAGACTCGGCATACACCCATGTATCCGCAATCTCCCCCTTGATGAGTGCATTGTCAACTCCCCCACAACAAATCATGAATAAGAAGAAGAAGGTAGGAAGGAGTGGGAAGAGAAAACCCAACCAAATGACCCAGAAGCCTTAACAAAAGCCGAAGAAGGTCAAGTGGATGAAGCAAAAACTTGGTCCCCAAAGACATGGGCAACGGCTTGACGCAACCAAGTAAAGCAAAGCTAGCCCTCAGAAGAGGTAGAACAGGCTCAACACCGCTAGCAGATAGCAATTGAAGATCGGAGGACAACAGAAGCAAAATGCTAGTCCCTCAAGATAGAGGCACAGAGGCTCAACACAACTAGCAAGAAAATCACTCCGAACCAATTGAAAATCAACCCAAACCAAATGGGAAAGCACACCAGACGATACCAATTGAAAGCCAAATGAGAAAGCTTATGAAAGCTCATGAGAGGCTAGGAACGTTGCTAGTCCCTCAGACAGAGGCAACGGCTCAACACAACTAGCAAACTCCCCCTCGACAAATGCAAGCAACTAGGAACAAAAGATTTTCAGGGCATATGATTTGCGTAAATTTCTCCCCCTAGTTGAAAATGCACTTATCAAGGCCAAAAGGTATCGGAGAAGCAACGCTCTTCACATAAACTCCCCTGAACACAAGATCTCCTTCCACAATGCATATGAAGTCAAAATGCAAGTTAGGAGCTTCAAGGATATAGTCAAAAGAGTGCAAAGATGCTCTAATCAGTATAGCTCCAACATCTCAATTAAGCACTCAAATAGCAAAGGCTCAAACTGATCACTTATACGAAATATGAAGCATATGAGCATGTGAGCAGTTTTAAGCAAAAAGGATAGTCACCATCAACATAGCACTAGACATGTATAGAAGGAATCCAAACAAGTGCTAAGCATATACAAGGTGAACTACCCTAGCAAAGTTCAATCATCATGCATAGGATGAAACATATACTTGTGATTTCAAATTCATATCGGAGTTGCAGCGTCGGTAAAAGAATTCACAAGTTCATTTTTAGCATGTGATTGCGAGAGGTTGAAAGCTTGTCATCGCCTAACTTTTCAACCGTGCGAAGCCTATGCCGAAGCAATCAGAAGCTTAAAGCAACGGTTTCGGTCATACACTACATGGCTCAAGTTTAACTCAAAGTGCAATGAGAAACAGTCTCAATACCATGAGGTGTTGACAAGCAATCCCATCTCGATCTTTTCAATTCAACAATACTTGGTTCAGATTTTAAGCAAGTTATGAACAACCAAGCAAGTGAATGACTCAGAACTAGAGACATAGCAACCTAGCATATATGAAAAGCAGGAATGGACTCAACACACCCTACACATGCTAGTTGCATATCTCAATGGTGAACATTTTCAGATTTATATACATTAGGCATAATTCACCATTCCAAAAATAGCTCGCTCATAACATGTAACAGTGATCAGAAGAGCATAAGCTACAAGCATCATCATAAGTATCGGAGCAATACTAACAAGAGCATAATTACATTCTAGTGAATATAGACATGAAGCTCAGAATGTAAATGCGTATGCCCGACACAAAACTGAAAGAAAGAAGATACCAAAAGGAGAGACTCAAGAAACTCAAAAGAAAAGAGCCTCAAAAAAAAAGAGTCAGTCTGTACATCTCAAAATGCTTCCCCCATCTAAAAGGGGAAACACACACCAAGCTCACCCCTCAACCTATTAAAGGTTGATTCGTCTAAAGGCTTGGTGAAAATATCAGCCAATTGGTGATGAGTATCGAGACATGGCGAAGGTCGATATCACCCTTCTCCTGGTGGTCTCGCAAGAAATGAAAAGCGCACATCAATGTGTTTGGTTTTCGAGTGAAGCACAGGGTTCTTAGCAACGCTAATGGCACTCGTGCTGTCACAAAGCAAAGGAACTCGAGTAAAGCTCAAACCAAAATCACGCAAAGTGGCCATCATCCAGAGTAACTGGGAACAGCAGCTAGCCGCAGCAACATATTCAGCCTCCGTGGTAGACTGAGCGACACTAGACTGCTTGCGAGAAGACCACGACACAAGAGAAGATCCAATATAAACTGGCAAGTCCCGAAGTGGACTTGCGCTCAATGCGACAACCAGCAAAATCAGCATCAGAAAAAGCCACAAAGAGAGGGTGAGAGGAAGAAGCAGAATACCAAATCCCGACTCAGGCGTGAAACGCAGGGTACCTGAAGATGCGCTTCACCGCCTGACGGTGAGAAGTGCGTGGCGAAGCCTGAAAGCGCGCGCACAAGCACACGGCGAACTGAATGTCCGCGGCGTGTCGCCGTCAGGTAGAGCAGCGATCCAATCATGCTGCGGTACTCCTTCTGGTCCACTGCTTCTCCATCCGTGTCGGCATCCAGGGCAGTCGTCGTCGACATGGGCGTCGGAAGAGGCTTAGCCTCACCCATGTCGAACCGCTTCAGCAAGAGTCCCTTGTGTACTTGCCCTGGTGCACAAACGTCCCTTCTCGGGATTGCTTAATTTGCAACCCAGAAGAAAGAAGGTCAGCTCGCCCATCATGCTCATCTCGAACTCCCTGCTCATAGTATCTGCAAACTTGGCAACCAAAGCGTGAGAAGAACCACCGAAAATGATATCATCCACGTAAATTTGGACCAAGAGAGTATCTTTGCCTTGCTTGAGGAGAAAGAGCGTTTTATCAAACATCCCATTTTAAAACCTTAGCTAGCAAAAAGGTTTTTAATCTCTCATACCAGGCTCTAGGGGCTTGTTTCAAACCATACAAAGCTTTGTGGAGTTTAAAGACATGGTTTGGAAACTTGGGATTTTCAAAACCGGGGGGTTGCTGGACATAGACCTCCTCCTCAATGTAGCCGTTTAAGAAGGCACTCTTGACATCCATTTGAAAAAGTTTGAAACCCATGGATGCAGCATAAGCCAAGAGTATCCTAATAGCCTCCAAACGAGCTACAGGAGCGAAGGTCTCCTCATAATCTATCCCCTCCTTCTGACTATAACCCTTCGCTACAAGCCGGGCCTTGTTTCTCACAATGTGGCCCTCCTCTCCTTGCTTGTTTTTAAAAACCCATTTTGTCCCAATAGGTTTACAGTCAGGAGGTGGTGGCACTAGAACCCAAACCCGATTTCGCTCAAAGTTCTCTAGCTCCTCATGCATGGCATTGACCCAGTCCGGATCCGTCAATGCGTGTCCAACATCTCGGGGTTCAAAAGACGCAACAAAAGCAGAATGAGCAAAGTGCGAGATGTGCTGTGACCTGGAGCGAGTAACTCGCTCGTCGATGTCGCCGATCATCTGTTCAGGGGGGTGCTGGCGCTGGATATGTCGTGGCGCCTCCCGGGAAGAAGTGACCTCCCCCTCAACAGCAGCTGGTTCCACCCGGGTACAAAAGGTACCGCGCGAGGTGGAGGATCCCACGGCCCCCAGGAAGAAGAAGTGTCGGGGCCGTGAGTCGTCGTCGAGGCCGCCCTTTGCGGCACGGCAGGTGGAGGGGGTGCTGGATCATCTATACCTTCAGCACCCTCGTCCTCATCATCAAAAAGAGGCTCTCCAACCTCATGATCACCTGCACGCTCAAAACGAGAAGAGGGACAAACAAGAGTCTCGTCGAAGGTGACATCTGATGTCCATGACTCGGTTAGTGTCAAGGTTAAGTACACGATAGGCTCGAGTGTGAGTGCCATAACCCAAAAACACACCGTCAGAAGAACGAGACTCAAACTTGTCCAGGTTGCCTTTCTTCAATATAAAACAGTGGCAACCAAAGACTCTAAAATAACTCACCTTGGGCTGGCGACCAAAACGCAACTCATAAGAGGTCTTCTTCAAAAACGCTCTCAGAAAAATGCGATTCGAAATGTAGCATGCAGTGTTCATAGCTTCGGCCCAAAAACGCCTAGGAGTCCTATGCTCATCAAGCATCGTCCTGGCCATCTCAACAAGGGTCCGATTCTTCCTCTCTACAACACCATTTTGAGGTGGTGTATAGGGGGAAGAAACCTGATGCTCCAAACCAAGGCGGTTACAAAACTTCTCAAAATCCGAATTTTAAACTCGGAACCATTATCACTCCGAATAGCTCGCATCGAGTTCAAAGGGAACTCGTTCTGAAGACGCAAAATCAGATTGCGAGCAAATGAGAAAGTCTCGGTCTTCTCAGCTAAAAAGAAGACCCACGAATATCTCGAAAAGTCGTCAACAACAACCAAAACATACCACTTGCCACCAACCGAGCTCACCCGAGCCGGACCAACAAGGTCCATGTGTAAAAGCTCTCCGGGGTGCGAGGTCATGACCTTAGTCACCGGATGGTGGGGAGCAGCAACCATCTTCCCATGTCTGCAAGAATGGCAAACTAGATCCTTCTCCATCGAAAGCTTGGGCAATCCTCGGATTAGGCCAAGTGAGCTAAGTCTTGCAAGCAAGTCGAAGCTTAAGTGACCGAGCCTCCTATGCCACTTCCAAAGATCGGAAGAAGAAGGACTAGCCAAAAGACAGCGAGAAGAACCAAACGATTCCGAGAAATTCGCACAAAAGACTTTCCCAAAGGGCGAAATCAGACATACAAGATCGCCCTGAGGATCTAAGATGCGACTAAGGTTCGGTTTAAAACGAATCTCATAGTCATCATCAAAAAGTTGCGAAACAGAAAGAAGGTTAAAATGCAGGTTAGAAACAAGAGCAACATCGCGCAACACAAAGTGCTCATTAACCCGCACCGATCGCAGACGAGACAACACCTTACCTTTACTATTGTCGCCGAAGGTTATGTACTCCTTTCCGGCGACCGGGCTAAGGCTGGAGAACCACTTGGTGTTTCCGGTCATGTGCCTCGAACAACCGGAATCCACCAACCAAACGTCCTCCAACCGTCTTACCTACATCAAAAGAAAGACATAGGGTGAGCATACGGTCCAACACTGGGGTTAGTGAAATAAGGGGAAAACCAGTGTTGGGCCGGCTGCTCAAAAGAAGGGTAGTGAAAAAACCATTCCTAGCATGTCTACGAGGGAAGCGATCACCACGCTGAGGAAAACGTGGTCCGCTGGGGAAGAAGCGCTCACCGCGGTACTCAAACTGCGGGGGGGGAAAGCGCTCAACAAAGCCTCCGCCACGGGGTCCGTTACCTGCAAAAGCAGGACCCCGTCGGGCACGCTCTCTACGAGGTTTACGCCTAGGAGCCTGGGGCTCAACTGCTCTAGCGTCTCTCCTCGGAGCTCTCTCCTGCCTAGGCCTAACAAACTGAGGTGCTGGACCTCTAGGCCTAGTCTCCCTCCTCGGGGCTCTCATCTCCTGCCTAGGCCTGGGATCCTGTCGTCCGGACCTAGCAGCTCTCCTCTGGGCCTTCGGTACATGTCCACCATGAGCTGGATGGTACATGTCCGGGTTCTCGTCTCCCGAGCCCTGCGCGCCTCTCTCTTGCGCCTAAAGCAGAACTCGCTCAAGTGGCCATCCTCCCACAAAAATCACACTGGTACCTCACCGCACGCACAGGGGGTTGTTGGTGACCAGGGCTGTGGGTGTGGCTCACCTTGCCTTTGCCCTTCGGTGGCAGCTCCTCACGGATGGGTGGCATAGCATCAAGCTTGTTTCTGAGGTGGTTTGGCTTGGGTGCCCAAACTGGGTTCTTGGGAGGAGCTCTCGGGGGTTCCTCAACCACACCATCTTTGGTGATAGGCTTGGCTGGCTCTTTGAGTGGAAGCTTGGCAAGTTTGGGAGTAGTGGTGGAGTTGGGCTTCTCACATGGGTTCAGACCACTAGACTCTCCAATCTTCCCAAAAGCTGAGAGATCAACACTCTGAGCAAAACCTACACCAGGGGCACCAACAGCTCGCTTGAATTGGGAGATCATCATCCCGAGCTGCGGCTCACTACTGGAGACCCATGACAAGATGGACCGAAGGTATGTGTTTTCTTCCTCGGTTGCATCTTGCCATGCTTCACATTGGCAATCTCCATCTCCAGGCCCTCACACAAAGCACACCTCATGACACAAGTGCTATCTGAGCTGGCCTTCTCTAAAGACTCAAGCTTGGCATTCTTCTCTGCCAACTCAGATTGCAAGACAGGACAAGTCTTGCACGCACCAACAGCTGCGGTCTAGCTCGGAGCTCATCCACCTCATCTACCAGCGCAGCATACTTACTCCTCAGAGTGAGAAGATCCGTCATGTGCGCGGCGCAACTCTCGCACTCCAACTCCTCCGACACAACCACGGTGGACCGAGCGAACTCAAGCTCCTTCACCGTGTCCTCCCACTTCTGCCTAAACTCCTTGCGCTCTCTAGCGGCACGCCTAAGCAACTTGTCTTGGACTAAGGAGGGCAGCAGTCAACTTCTCAACCTCGGAGGAAAGCTCGTCGTAGGTGAGAGATACCTGGGAGGTGTCGTCGTCGTCGTCGTTCCGAGGGGTACGCTCCGGCTCGCCGTCGACCTCATCTCCGAGCGCCATGGTACACAGGCCGTCGTCGCGGCGAAGAAGCACAAGCCGTTGAACGTGTCCTCCAGCTTCTTCTTTCTCGGACTCGTCATCACTCGATCGAGCGCGGAGTCGTCATCCGAGCCGTCGACGTCGCTGAGCGTGGCGAAGAACGCGCTCAGCCTGCTGCTTCTCCAAGTACTTCTTCTTGATGTACTCTTTGTTGAAGCCGCCCCGCTTCTTGTGCCTTGGGGGAACGTGCTTCTCCTTGTACTTGGAGTCGCGCCTGTGGCCGTGATCGCCCTTCCAAGATGCTTGTTCTTCTTCTTGGGGCAGTCGGCGATGAAGTGGTCGGGGTCGCCGCACTCGTAGCATCCGGTGCGTCCTCCTCCGCGACGACGGTTCATGCGGTTGTTGTGGAACCGCGAGAAAACCGGTTGGCAAGCAAAGCCAACTCGTCGTCTCCCAAAGACTCCAGCTGGTCCTCTGTCACAGAAAAGAGAGAAGAAAGCGCAAAGCCAGCTGAGGGGTTAGAGGAAGAGCCGGAAACCAAAGCCATGGACGGGCGAGAAGGATTTTCAAAAGAAGCCCTCGCCATAGCATCAATCTCACTGGACTTGAGCTTACTGAAGAGCTCGTCGCAGGTGAGGGTCTCATAGTTCGGCGATTCGATGATTGCCTGAACCTTGGAGTCCCACACCGAACGGTCAAGAGTGTGCAAAAGCTTCAAAGCACGCTCATGATCGTCAAATGGCAACTGCTCTCTGTTAGCCCTCATCCTGTTGACAATCACCTGAAAGCGAGCGAATAAACTTTCTATGCTCTCGCCAGGCTGATGTCGAAAGTTCTCATACTCTCTCTTGAACGACTCGTAGAGTCGGGTTTTGACTTGAGAGGTGCCCTCATGAAAACGCATGAGGGTGTCCCAGATCTCCCGAGCCGTAGAGAGGTGAGAAACGCGATCAAACTCACCCACGCTCAAACAGGAGAAACAAGCGTTACGCGCCCGGCTATTGGCTTCGTGCTCATCGATCTGAAACTGAGAGACACGAGCAGCCAGGACAACGTAGTTGGGTTGTTGCAAATCTCCAAAACAGAAGAGCCCATGCTCTGGAGATAGGCCGACATGCGTATCTTCCAATACGCATAGTTCGTCCCATCGAAAAACGGCGGTTTGCCCACGCCGCGATCCATGTCGCCTTCGGTGGATCTGGAACCGGCTAAGGTGGAAGATCCTTAACCTGCTCCGATACCAATTGAAGGACCGAGAAGCTACCCGAAAGCGACCAGAGGGGGGGGTGAATGGGAGCTTTAAAATTTCCTTGCGGAAACTAGATGCCACTGTCCCAAACTCAACCCCAAATGCAAACCCTAGAGCCGACAATGTCCACGACCCTAGATGTAGGGTGGATGCTTCCTAGAAGCACAGCGGGACACTAGACAACCTAGAAAGCCAACCCAAAAGACGGAACTCGAATCCGTTGACGAACGCGAACCGCGAACGAATCGGCGCGAAAACAGCTACGACCGGACTCTGGCCAGCGTCCGGTCAGCAGAGACGGACGCGTCCGGTCGTCCAAATCGGCTCTGGAAACCTATGTTCGCGACCGGACGACTGACGACAAGGAGTCGTCGTCTTCCGGTCGTGTACAGTGCGTCCGGTCGAAACCGACAAAGCCAGGAACAGTGCAAGCGTAGCGTCCGGTCGAAATGCAAACAGAGCGTCCGGTCGAGAGCGTCCGGTCAGTACGCAGAAAACTTGGCGCCGTGCTCAACGACCGGACTCTGAAAGCGTGCGTCCGGTCAGCCCGACAGAGCGTCCGGTCACCCCGCGACTGCACTGAAACTCCGGCGATTCAACCCGATCTCCTCCGAATCAAGTGCTCTAGGCTTGGGATTCGATCTGAGGAGTCACAAGGAGGTTAGTGAGCTATCTCTAAGAGATCATCGCTCGAACCTAACTCCAAATCGGTGAATCGAAGGAATTCGGGGGAAAGAAGAAAAAGAGACCCGAAACTAAAACTTGATCGATCTCCTAGACCGTGAGGTTAGAGATGATTTCTTTCGGTGGAAAGAAGTGCCTCACGATCTAGAGCAACTCAGTTCAAACGGAATCGTGTGAAAGATGAACCGAGCACAAAGATCAAGCGACGGGAAAACTCAAGGCACAAAGCAATCCGCGAAGAACATGATGAACATGAAATCAAAACGCGAATTGACACCAAGAGATGGGATCCAAGGTGAGGATACGGCCTCACTTCCTCGAATCAACAGTACACAGAGTGGAGTCTCTCTGCGGATCTCAACTAGCTAAAGCAGGGGTGTGGGAGAGTGGAAACCCTAGGAAATGAAAGCTCTAACTGAGATTGAAATTGAGATTGGGAGGAGGGTGTCTCCCCTGGACTACTTATACTAACCTAGCCTAAGTCTATTTCCTACTCTACCCCTCTCTACTCTAATTACAGAGCGGACCAGCCTAACCCTAAGGCTATTCTAGTCCACCCGCTGGTGGTAGGTAGATCCGACGGCCACGCCCGCACGGTTCCGCGTCGCCTCCACGCAACCTTCAGATCGCCGCCACGTGCCGCCACCACTCTGCACCCCCGGTTTTGCGGCCCAAACCGGGAAACCAGCCTTTTCCATCAGCCCCGTTTTGAGGCCCAAACCGGGAAACCAGCCTCCAGCCGAGTTTTGTGGCCAAACTCGGAAACCGTCCGCGCCGAGTTTTGAGGCCCAACTCGGAAACCGGCCACGCCCAGGTTTTGAGGCTCAACCTGGAAACCGTCGCGCCCAGATTTGTGGCTCAACCTGGAAACCCAGCACCCAGGTTTTGAGGCCCAAACCTGGAAACCGTCCACCGTTGGTTTTTCCCGGGCTCTACCAACAACCGGCGTCGTAGAGGGGATGCACCGCCTGTGTGCACCCTTCCACCGACATGATCGCACTTCTCCGCTGTCGCTGTCGCAGGCTGCCAGCCACCACAGCTGATCCTCCGGCCTCCAGTCCATCAGTCCAAGTCCACGTCCGCCCTTCACCGTCCGATACATCGGCATGGCACGTCCGCCGCACGGCACGCCCATCCTTCATCGCGCCCGGTCCGTCGGCACGGCACGTCGCAACTTGACCTTCACCCGCCATCGATCACTGTCTCCGTGCTCGACACCTGCACAACACAAGCCAAAGAACATGCGCATCATCTCCATTGACAATCACTCATCACACAGAGACTCGGCATACACCCAATCCGCAGTGCTCCTTGATTTCAAGCACATTACAGTAGACCTTTCTTCTCAGGGGCATCTGCAACAACATCGCTTGCCTGGATGATAATGATACTCAGATCATAGTCTTTGATCAACTCTACCATCTCCGTTGGCGAAGATTCAGATCTGGCTGGGGAAAAATACTTCAGCTCTTATGATCAGTGTATATCTATGTTCTCTTGCCCATCAGATTTGTCTCTAGATCTTCAGAGCATGAACAACAAATGCCAACTCTAGATCATGAGTAGGGTTAATTCAGCTCATGCTTCCTGAGCTGTCTCGAGGCATAAGCAATCACACGACCTCCTGCATAAGCACACATCCCAGACCCTGTCGCGAAGCATCACAATAAACCGTGAAGTTCTTCTGGACATCTGGCATGACAAAAATAGGAGCAGAGGTCAATCTCGCTTTCAGTTCCTCGAAACCAGTCTGGCATTCAGGGGACCATACAAACTTGGCACCCTTCTCAGTCAATCTCGTCATTAGCTTCACAATCTTGGAGAATCCCTCAATGAATCTGCGATAATATCCAGCCATACCGAGGAAACTCCGAATCTCAGTGACGCTCTCAGGTACCTTCCAATCCAATATATCCTGGACCTTGCCTGGATCAACAGATACTCCACCTTCTGAGATGATATGCCCCAAGTAAGCAACCTTCTTCAAACCAGAACTCGCATTTGCTCAGTTTTGCATACAACTGATGCTCTCTGAGCTTCTGCAACACTAACCTCAGATGCTTCTCATGTTCTTCTTCATCCTTCGAGAAATATCAGGATGTATCATCAAGGAACACCAGAGCCGATAACGAAGAATCTAAAAAAACTAAATGAAGACCTGGTCTAGATACAGATAGATGAGAAAGCTGGGGCATTTGTCAAACCGAAGGACATCCTGTGTACTCATATAGCCCATATCGAGTTACAAATGCCGTCTTCGAGATATCAGCTTTACGAATCTTCAGCTGATTATAACCTGTTTGCAGGTCAATCTTCGAGAACACATGAGCACCCTTCAACTGATCAAACACATCATCAATGCGAGGAATCGGGTACTTATTCCTGATGGTAGCTTCATTCAATGCGCGGTAATCAACGCACATCCGCAGGCCTCCATCCTTCTTTGGAACAAAGATCACAGGGGCTCCCCACGGGGATGTACTAGGACGAATATGCCCCTTCTCTAACTGCTCTGGATATGCGTCTTTAGCTCGGCTAGCTTTTCGGCATCCATTCTATATGGTCGCCTGTATATAGGTGCAGTGCCAGGAACTAAATCAATAGAGAACTCAATCTCACGATCAGGTGGCATACCTGACACTTTCTGGAAGACATCAGGGAACTCTTGACAACTCGGATATCCGGTACCACGACAGCCTCATATGCTCTGGCTTCTTCTATCATCTTCGTCGGTGCCTGATACACAATCTCCGTGCCATCTGGATGCTTCACTGTGATGATCCTCTGAGCACAATCAATAACCCCTCGATACTTGCTCAGCCAGTTCATTCCCAGAATGACATCTATTAACCTCGGAATCCAGAACGATAAGATCAGAAGGAAACTCTACCCCCCTTATGTTTATACTCAGCTCCCGACACATCTGTCTGGAAACCATCTCTCCTCCAGGAGATGTAACTATCAAGCCTCTAAGCATAGGCGAAACTGACAGACTACATGCTGATGCGAACCTTGCGGTTATGAAAGAGTGTGATGCACCAGAATCAAAGAGTACTGTAGCTGGATGGGAATTAACAGTGAACATACCCAATACCACATCTGGAGCCGTCTGAGCTGACTCCGCTGCGACATGGTTCACACGGCCACGTGCGAACGCCTGGGGCTGTCCTGCGGGACGGGACTGCGGTGGAGCCGGCTGCCTCAACGGACACTTGTTAGCGAAGTGTCCCATCTGGTTGCACTTGTAGCACGGGCCAACCTGCCCTGCCCCCTGTGCTGAACGGGGCTGCTGCGGAGCTGGAAGACCCTGGCGAGGTGCCTGAGCCTGGCGTGGCTGCTGTTGCTGCTGGGGTGGAGCCTGGTACTGTGGAGCTGGATGCCTGTACTGAGGAGCGGGCTGCCTGTGCTGGGGCGGCCGGTACTGCTGCTGCTGCTGGGGAATCTGCCTGGAAGCTGGAGCAGGTGGAGCGTAGCGGGGATGGGTAGAGCTGCCGGAGGACTGTCCCTGGAACGTCATCTTCCTCTTGCGATCTGCATCGAGGTCCTTCCGTTCCTTCTCCACCGCGAAGGCACGGTCAACCAGCTTCTGAAATGAGGAATACTCATTTGAAGCTAGGGCATAGCGGAGTCCTGGGTTAAGCCCATGCCTGAAGCAGATAACAATTTTATTATTTATCAGGTAGCAAAAGGAATGAACAAGGGTGTATGAAGAATTTATTAATATTAAAGAATGACAGAGATCTTGCCTGAAGCACTCCTGCTTCTTGTCGTCCGTGTCCACGTCATCTGGGGCGTAACGGGACAGCTGGCTGAACTGCGTGAGATACTCACGCACTGTCATCGCGCCCTGCCTGAGGTCCTGAAACTCCCGGCGCTTCACCCTGATCTCGCCGAAAGGGATGTACTGGTCGCGGAATGCCTTACGGAAATCCTCCCAAGTGATCGAGTTGGCGTCCGCATGAGCTGCGGTGTAGGCAGTCCACCAGTTCTTCGCCGGGCCCTGAAGCTGGTGCGCGGCGTAGAGGGCCTTATCAAGGTCCCCGACATGGGCAAGCTGCAACTTGCCTGTAATCGTCTCGAGCCAATCATCTGCATCCATTGGCTCTATGGCGTGGTGGAACACTGGAGGGCGCGTCGTCATGAAGCTCCTGAGAGTGTCATCCGGTCGGGGTGGCTGTGCAGCTCCTGCACCCTGAGCACCCTGAGCAGCCTGCGCCATCTGCTGCATGTGCTGCATCATCTGGGCCATGTTCTGCATCATCTGGTTCTATACCTGGGCCATCTAGAGCGGGTCGTACGGAGGCGGAGGTGGAGGTGGATGAGGATGAGGCGGCTGGTTGCCACCTGCCCCGCTCCCGCCAGCGTTACCCGCGCTGCTCCTGGTGTCAACCATCTGTTACATTTTCCAGGAGTAAGAGTGAGATATGATAAATAGATATATAACAACCCTGATTTGGTTAGTTAATTCGATTAGTAAAATATTTTAAACAAATGATGTCGCCGCAACCTGACGGTCGCAACACACCAACAATCATTACAAAGAGCCAAAACATTACATATGCACAAGTACATGTCAATCAATGTGCTACGAGTTCAAATAATTATGGTGGACAACCTACTATTGGAGGACCTACTTTTAAACTGAGTTTGAATTTTCAGCAGAGAAAGACTACAGAAGTGGGAAATAGGGTGAGACTTTTTTTAAAAAAATAGTTTTGTAAACTCGACGACTGACTAGGGTAGCGTCCTACGGTCAATACGGCTCCGATACCACTCTGTGACACCCCAATTTTAAGAACAAAATTGGAGCACAATATATGTATGCCAGGATCAATTTTCATACATATATCCACATCATAGTAAATATCAAAACAATGCTTTATTAATATATCGTGCATTATTACAAAAATGACCCTCGGGTCCAAAAGAAAAGTACAGACTCTCAGTCTAACTCTAAAATAAACTCTGGTGTCGATGCGGAAGATCTGGACTCCACTCCACAGGAAGGTCGACCGGGGGTAGCGCCATCCTAGTACAGGTCGTGAGGGTCGTAGCCTCCGTCTTCTGGATACTCCTGCTCCTCGTACGCGTAGTCTCCAGCGTCTGGGTGGGGTAGCAGGGGGGACAAAGAGGAAGGGTGAGTACATCGAAATGTACTCCGCAAGTGTGGGAAATATATGCTTATGAGGCTTATAACAAAGGTAGGCTGACTTTGTTTGACTCAAGCGCCTAAAGCGACACACCCTATTAATCCTATGAATCCTATGCACCTATTTACTAGGTTATAGCCACAGATACTGTAGAAAAGTAACAACACTCGGAGTCGCACCGAGCAAGCCACACTCGGAGTCACACCGAGCAACCAACACCTGAAGTCCATCAGGCAACCGCACCTGAAGTCCATCAGATGACCCGAACCCAAAACCGACCAGTAACCAACTAATCTCGAAGAAGTCCAAGCCCGCTCGTGACCGTGAGCACGGCTGATATATCAGTTTTACACTCTGCAGAGGTTGCACATCGTTACCCATGAGTCGTGCAGTTCCCGTCACGCTAAACACTGCCGAGGTGCATAGCGGGTTGCACTACAAGGCCTTTACAAAGCCCCCTCCAAGTCTGTTCCACACGTACCTCTAAGGTTTCACCCCGTACAAAGGTCTACGACCCCCAGGGCCCCCTCGTGAGCCACTAAAACAAACCCCGTGTGGACCCTCAACTTAAAGGTTGCTAATTAATTAGCCAGGTCCAGCCCATCCAGATCTCATGGTTGCGCTGTTTTGCCGGGTTACTTGTCCAAGAACCGGGTCCTAGGGATCCAGGCAGGATAAATCTAGCACTCGCCCAGAACCAAAAACCAAAAGCAGCTGCCGAGTCCCACGACACAAAACCACCAATACGGGTCCATCCTGCCGGATTTACCTAATAACCATGTTACTACAAAATTACCATGTCCACATTCGTTTCATAGTTCATTAATCAAGATTATAAACATTTTAACTCCCATCCCAACCATGACTGCAGGGCTAAGCAAGACACCTACCCGAACATCCCAAAACAGGCGACAAGGATAATATGTACAAATTCTAGTAAACCATAACATGGGATTCAAATTAATGACAAGCATGCATCTACAAGATCTAACTACTCTAGTACCAAAAGTAAAATTAAGTAGGTGCAAGATGTTCAAGGACACTTGCCTTCGGACTGGGTCGAATCAACTGGGTCGCAAGGATGGTCTGGAGCGTCCTCGTACTCCGCACTCTCTGGCCCAAGCAACATACATGGCACAATACATAGAAATAAATAACAGTACAACAAACAGTATGAAAACAGTAAACTAATAGATCTACTGCGTAGAGAACGAAATTATGAAACTAACACAAGTTGAATGGGTCGAATCGGAGTTAAAACGCAAAAGTTATGAGCATTTAAAGTTGAATGGCAAAACTGTAATTTGATTAAACTCATTTTCGTAATTTAAATAAATAAAAAAAACTGAAAACGAAATGGCACTGGACCGGGCCTCAATTCGATGAAACATCAGGGGCTAGTTCGGAAGAATCGCGCAGACTCAAGGAATAGTAGGAGTGGACGGCGGGTTGATTCAAGAAAAAGGGAGGGTCTCTTTAGCAAAATGGCATCGGCGAAGGGGTACGGTGGGTTGTCAGCCGTTGATCGGGCGACGAACGGCTCAGATTAGATCTGGGCGGGCGGCCATGGCGTGGACCGCGCCTCGTTTTCGGAAAAGTGCAGGGGCTAGATCGCTATTTTTCCAAGACTCAGTGAACAGTTGAATAGGAGTGCGGGTTGATTAAGGAAAACGGGAAGGGCCTCAGTGCAATTTGACCGGTCGTGGTGAGGTAGCCGGCGTGGCTGCCTGCGTGGCGCCACGTGGCGTGATGCCAATGGTGCGGTGCACCACGCTGTGCAGTGGACTGGCGGACGTGGCCAGGTGCACCGCGTCCACGGCGCTATGCGCCTGGCGCATACCCCTTCGGGGTTGGATCTAATCTGATCCGCTGGTTTCAGATCGGACGGTGGGAACAAAAAGGGGAAGCCAGGGTGACCGCCGGCGGGGTTTGGCGCGGCGGCGCCTGTCTCCAGCGTGGCGGCGCCATGGCCAGGGTGCCCGGCGTGCTCGGAGCGACAGCTAGAGTACGGTAGAGGCTACGAGAAAAGGTTGGATCGACAGAGGACCTTACAACGGTCTCGGTGGTGGTGCTCTCGGCGCCGGGGAAGGTCCAGGGACGGCAGATGACGCGGTGTCGCGGCGGCGGCGCTCTGGAACTCCGGCGCAGTCGGGGACGGTGCGGTCTAGCTCCGGGTTGTCCAGGGGCGGGTCTCCTTGATGCGGTGCACCTTGACCAACTCGATGGAGGGCTCAAGGCGGGCGGTGGCAAGCTCTGCGGTGTGGTGGCAAGACGATGCTGGCGCGGCAATGGTGGCGGCGCTCAGCGATGGAGGAAACGAGGGCCTAGGGTCAGGGAGATGGGTTGGCGCGGGGCGCACTACGCGTTGCTACTTGAAGGCAGAGGGGAGCGGGGTAGCGGCTGCGGCTTATCCCGATCGATGAAGGGGGTGGTCACCTGTGCGGCTCCGGCTAGGGCGGGCTGGAGGTTGAGGGAGAGGGCTGACGGGTGGGCCATGGTGCGCAGTGAGGGAGGGCGCGGAGGTGGCTCGCGCCAGCGTGCGGAGCGGCCTCGACTGGCTCGGCGCGATGAGGGGAAAGAGGAGGAGCCCGGTGCGGTCGCGGGCGAGTGGGCCGGAGGGAGTGTGGGCCGGCTGGAGAAGGGAGCGGGCCGGCGCTGAGGAGAGGGGCCGTGGGGAGAGAGGGAAGGGGAAGAGCGGCCCGGGAGAGAGGAGTGGAGGCGGGCCGGCCGGCTGGGCTTGGCCCATGCGGAGGGAGGAGAGTGAAGGCGGCCCGGGGAAGCAAGGGAGGACGTGGGCCGAAAGGGTGAGGAGGGAGAGAGCGGGCCAGGAGAGGGGAAAATGAGGGAGAGAGACCTCTTTGCCATTTCCTTCTTTTTCTTTTCTTTTGAAATTTCTTTTCCAAAGTCTTTTTTTAAAAAAAATCAAATTAAAATCTGTTTGAAATTAAAAACAAGTTTGAGAATTTTGAAAATATTTTCCCTAAGTTTTGAAAATAAAATTTGAGTTTGATTTTGCAAACTTTTTATAAATCATGTTGTTGATTTTCTAAATAGAATAAATTCGATACGCCCTATACGGGTTTAATAAAAATTATTTTCCACTCAATAAAAATATGCAATGGCATGAATGCAACAGAAAAATGATAAATAAATTTTATTTTCCTCCTCTAATAAACTAGCCAACCTATTTAATTTCTAATTCCTTTTATTAAATTGGGGAAAAATTAAATCAGGGTGTTACACAGAAGGACCAGAAATTCGAGTGGACAGAGGAGTGTGAAATAGCTTTCCGTACCCTGCGGAAACTATTGACCACTGCTCCTGTTTTGGCTCAACTAGACATCGAGAAGCCCTTTGACGTCTTTTGTGACGCATCGAAGGTTAGATTAGGTTGTGTCCTTATGCAAGAAGGCAGAGTGATTGCTTACGCTTCTCGCCAATTAAGGAAACATGAAGTAAACTATCTGACACATGATTTGGAATTGGCTGCCGTTCTACATGCTCTAAAGATTTGGAGACATTATCTGCTTGGTAATGCTTGTAATATGTACACCGCTCACAAAAGTCTCAAGTATATCTTCACTCAGCCTGAATTGAATATGAGGCAAAGAAGATGGCTTGAATTAATTAAGGATTACAATCTGCAGATACATTATCATCCAGGAAAGGCAAATGTGGTTGCCGACGCTTTAAGTTGGAAGTCACACTGCAACAACTTAAGGTTACTACCAGGAGATGAGTTTAGCCTTGTACACCCCGTAATTCTACAAAACATCAAGCTGCAAGGCACGATAATTGACCAAAGTCTTGAAGGGCAGAAAACAGACAAGGGGATTTATCATATCAAGGAAAAACTGAAAGCTGCAACTGGACCAGTAAAACATTTTCGGATTGATGACTAAGGAGTTTTATGGTTTGACAAGCGTTTAGTAGTACCCAAGAACAGAGAGCTCAGAAATCGGATCATGGATGAAGCTCATTTGTCCAAATTGTCTAGTCATCCTGGAAGCACCAAGATGTATCAAGATTTGCGTCCAAGATTTTGGTGGACCAAAATGAAGAAGGAAATTGCTGCTTATGTAGCCAGGTGCGACACGTGTTGTCGAGTAAAGGCTATTCACCTAAAGCCAGCCGGAATGCTTCAACCATTACCAGTACCCGAGTGGAAATGGGAAGAAGTGAGTATGGATTTTATCACCGGTTTGCCAACCACCCAGAAAGGAAATGATTCAATTTGGGTAATAATTGATCGTCTCACAAAGACCGCTCATTTCATACCAGTCAAAACTTATTATCGAGCACCAGACTATGCAGAGATTTATGTCAATCAATTTGTTCAGCTACATGGAATACCCAAGGTTATAGTTTCGGATCATGGATCGCAGTTTACTGCGCCATTTTGGGAGAAATTGCAAAAAGAGTTAGGCACAAAACTAGTCCGTAGTTCTGCCTATCATCCCCAAACGTCAGGGCAAACAGAGAGAGTGAACCAAGTTTTGGAAGATATGTTAAGAGCCTGTGTGATTTCAGCAAAAGGTTCTTGGGAGAAATGGTTACCTTTAGCAGAATTTGCATATAATAATAGTTACCAAGAAAGCATACAAATGGCACCTTTTGAAACCTTATATGGCAGGAGATGCAGGACACCGGTGAACTGGGTCGAACCAGGAGAACGTCGGTATTACGGAATTGATTTCATTAACCAAGTAGAAGAACAAGTTAGAACAATTCAACAACATATGGCCGCTACGCAGTCTCGACAGAAGAGCTATGCAGACAAATGAAGAAAACTGCTTGAGTTCCATGAAGGCGATTATGTTTATCTGAAGGTGTCGCCTATGAAAGGTGTCAGACGTTTTGGAGTTAAAAGGAAGTTGGCGCCAAGATATGTGGGACCATACAAGATTGTGGATAGGAGGGGAGAAGTAGCTTATCGGTTACAGCTGCCAGAACATCTGAAGGCTATATTCCCTGTATTTCATGTGTCGCAATTAAAGAAGTGTCTTCGAGTGCCGGAAGAAGAAGTACAACCGGCCAACATCAAGTTGCAATCCAATCTCACTTACTCAGTGGAGCCATGCCGAGTGCTTGACGAAAAAGAAAGAATAACTCGCGGAAGAATAGTAAAGCAATACAAGGTATCTTGGAGTGAGCAAGATGATCGAGATGCCACTTGGGAAACGGAAGCCTATTTAAGAGAAGTATACCCACACTTTTATAAGACATGATTAGTAACTCAAATCTCGGAACGAGATTCCTTTAAGGAGGGGAGGGCTGTAACACCTCTGGTGTTAAGCAACCCTAAATGCATAACTTGACATCTCATGAGCATAAAGCATCATCATATGTTTCTCTTCTTTATGTAAAGTGTTATTTCATGTGATAGCTTTTATCGATCATGCTTTGGTGTGATGCTTGGTTGACTTGTTTTTGGAGTAGTTGAGTTCCTAAGTAGTTTAACCTTGTGGAGAAGTCATCTTGAAGCCAAGTTTATGTTGGTCTTTTTGGCTAACCAAGTCCCTAACCCTAGTTACCCTAATAGAGCCTTAGGAGTCCTTTGGTTTGACTAACAAAGACCTCCATGATAGAAGCTTTGTATGGGTTAGTGCTCTAAACCAAAAATGTGTAGAATTTAGAGTAGAACAAAAGTTGTTTTTGGGTCAACTCATGAAAATGAGGTTAACATGGTGTTTTGAGGCCCACAAGGCAGAAATGAGGGAGTTTAGACTTTGAAAAATTTCCTAAGTCTTTGATCTGACGAGCAGTTTCGTCTAGCGAACTTTGGAGCTTTCTTGAGCAAAATCTAGGCTGAACCAATGCTTGATCCTATAACCAAAGTTGTAGTCGGCACATAGCTCTACTCAATGGAACAAGTGGCTTAGCGTTTCATCGAGTGGATTAGGAGTTAATCGCGTGCAAAGATTGGCCGTCAATCGGCTGATGACCGACTAAATCCGTTGATTCAGTTTGAATCGGTGCCGGCAGTGGCCGACCGCGCTAGAGATGCTCCGCCGCGTGGCCCGCGCGAGCCGGCCGGGCAGTGTCCGCGCGCGACGTGGCGAGCACAAAGCCCGTCCGCACGCCTTCGCCCTGCCAGAGCCGCTCCACTCCCTCCGCTTTGCCTCCTCTTTGCTCTCGCCGTCGCCCGGGCAGAAAAGGGGGAGAAACCGAGCGCTCGCCACCGTTCGCCGCCGTCCCGCCGAGCCTTCGCCCAACCAGCCACCCAACCAGCTTCGCCGTGAGCCCCCGCACCTTTTGCCGCCGTTAGCGCTCCGTAAGAGGCCCTTGGTAAGCCACGGGGTGAGTTCCCGCCATGGCCGCCATGACCGCCGAGCTCGGTCCACCGTGGTCGGCCCTGCCTCCGCGCAAATCCCTCCGTTCTAGCTCGCGTTCTAGGGTCGGTGAAGTCTGGTGAAGGAGTAGGTGGTGATGGTTTAGCTGATTAGGGTTTGGTGGTGGCGGTATGCCATCACTCGCCGTCCGCCATGGTCGCCGGAGTTGGCATGGCCGTGGTCGCGAGTGTTCGGGGTAGGAACCCTAGCTTCTGAGCCTCGCGTTAGGTTCTTGGAGGTCACCGGAGTAGAAATCGCAGGTTAGTTTGCGTCGGCATGGCCGGAATCGGCCAGCATAGGGAGGACCACGCCGCCGTGGCCGCCATTCCCGCCGCCGAGCTCCAACCGTCGCGTCGCCGGGCCGGTGACTAGAACCATTCGACGCGGGGAGGTGAGAGGAGTAGAGTGGTGGTGATGGTTTCGCCGGAGAGGCCGCCGTCGGCGAGCTTCGCCATGGTCAACGGCCTCCCTGTTCTGTGCGTTTGACAGGTGGGACCGAGTTGACTCGGGGGCCCCACTAGTCAGTCTCTAGTGTATGTTTTGGCCGGGTGTAGATAGCAGTTAGGTTTAGGTGTTTTGTTTTAATGTTTTTCAGAAAATGTGTTAATGCTTGTTTAATTCATATTTGGAGTTGTATTAGTCCAAATGAGGTGTACTAAATTTTGTTAGGTTTGTCTTGTTGAGATCTCTTCAGGAAAAATATAATATGTCCACTTTGTGATACTTTTATACACAGTTGTATTTAATTTATGTTTAGGCTAAAATCTTGTTTAATGCATAGTAAACTGTGTATTGCTTAGAAAAATGTGATTCTTGTTTTGTTAAGTTTGTGTTAATGAGTAGTTTCTGGAAAAAATGTAATATGGAGATGTTCTGTGAAATATTTTGGCAGTAGCAATTAAAATGGTTAAATGTTGGTTTCTTGTATAAATTTTAGTAATTAAAATATGAAGAATATGAACCTAATAATTTTTGTAGACTGCTCTTGTACTAAGAAGTTCAGTAGAAAAATAGAAAATCTATTGTTTGACACTTTGTGCTAGGGTGTGTAGTTCAAAGCACCTTTTCATTGTGATGTTTGTCTTTTTCGTGGAGAATAGGGTTTAAGTCCAAATAGCTTGAAATTTGGACAGAGGACTAAACTGCATGTGGTCAACTTACAGTAATTTTTGTAGATTTTTCTAAAGTTATTGTCTGAGGGTTGCTGTTATAGTCTTAATTAAATAGTGAGGTAGTAGCAAATGACTATCAAGTGGTAGGATGATGTTGACTACCTTGTTGAAGAAAATGAAGTAGATGACATGTGCTTATCTCCGGAATTATCCTATTCCATGTTGCATCACCCATGCATCCCTTGTGTATTCATTTTATTCATACATGCTATGCATCAAACAGGATCGGTAGTGGAGACCCAGAGCCTGCAACCGCAGGAGGAGCCATTTCCGGAGGAGACCCCGAACGAGAAGACCGAAGAAGGAGACGTCGAGGGCTTACCTGAGTGCCGCGACCACCGACCCTCCGACTTCGAAAGAGGCAAGCCCCGGAGCATCTAACTCTTATGGTTTGCAAACTATTTATGGGATTAACCTGATATGCTTGTTGCATTAGGTTTATAGGAATTGATTGCTACCGTTGCTGCATTACTATCCCTGTTAAGTCTAGGCCGTTATATGCTTAGCCTGCTTAGACCGGTAAAAGTCGGGTGATTTCCTGTCTCCCGCAGTAGGTGGATACTGATCATGACTAGCCTGGTGCTATCATGGAGATAACCATGTGATAATTAATTTAAGACCGGGCGGGATGTAGGAGCAGCAGGACATGGGTTCGGTGTGCTAGTAGTCTCCCGTCTGTGTCGATTAGGACCCGACGAAGGCACACCTCAGTCATTTTGAACGCGTCAATCACTTAACGGAGTAGGTCGGAGTACCTCCCGCGAAGCCGAGTAAGGTTATTCGAGCCGGTGATGGAGATGTTGACGTCTAACACCCAGGGCCTTATATGTACCGTGGGCAACTATTCTGAGCAACCTGGCATGGTCCGTGGACAGACGGGGCCTGACTAACCTGGCATGACCGTGGGCAGTTATAGATTGAGCGACCTGGCATTGAGATAACCCCCGGTGTAGAAGGGCCCATGGCCGTCCCGCGCGTTGTGTTCTCGAATTCCCTGAGAGGCAGCCGACGGTTACCTGGCAAGGTGTGATCGGGCGAGTGTGCGATATTTTATCCCCAGCTGGGTAGGAATCGATTATAATCGCCATCGCTCCTGGACAGTGAGTAACTTGACTTGGCATGTGTTACCATAGTAACTTATGGAATTAAAGATGGTTATGATGATTAATCTGAAAGGCTATTGATAAAATAGTCACTCTTGCTTGATTAATTAGCCAAGTGATTGCTCTAGATCAGGTGCAAATCTAGTTAACCAGGGTTAACTATAAAAGTAACCGCCAATACTCAATTTGGGTTTTATCATAAGAAAAGCTTTCATGCAAATTGATATGTTTAGCCAACCCCAGATATAGCCTTCATAAATCCTTGGTGTCTCATTGTTTCTGGTTTATGACAGGTAAGTCTAGCTGAGTATCTTCTTGTACTCAGGGTTCTATCCCTTGTTGTTGCAGATGGACAGTGCTTCTTTGGCTACTGTGAGAACTGCTTGTACCCCGCTGCGGGTGATGATTAGACCATGGGCATGGTCATCTCTTACTCTCACCTGATGCTTTTGTTGGACTGATCAGGCATATGGCACCGTATTGTGAACCAGTGAACTTGTGTTTCAAAACTAAGTTGCTTCCGCTACGAATTCCAAAACTATGGTTTGTAATATTGTGAACTCCGATGTATTTGAACTATGTGTGAACTGAATGTATCTTGTGGACATGTACGCTAATCTATTACGATCTTGGCTGATGTTGAATGTTTGAAATCCTTCAAGATTTCCGGACTACCGGGTTTGTACGAGCTTAAGTATCTGTTAATCTCTGTGAAAACGGAGATTCGGTGCTTAATCTGGTATAAATTGGTCGGTTTTGTTACAGAGTTGGAGGAAATTTTGAGAGAAGAAAAGAGATGCAATGGAAGTAGAGTGGCAGTGGGATGTGGATCCTTAATGGTGATTTGAACACTTCTTGTTTTCACTTGGCAGCAAATAGGATGAGAAGGAAGAGGGTAATTTTTTACATGAAAAGTAAAGCCAGCTTGCTCTACGACCAGATGGATTTTAACATTTTCTTCTATAGGTCTTGTTGGGGAATTATTAAAAAGGATTTATGGGGATGGTACAAGGGTTCTTTAGATATAAGAAGGCTGAATTAAGGGCTATCTGTTTAAACCCAAAAGTGAAAGAATCTTCTAATATTAAGCAATTCATACCAATATGTTTGCTTCTAATATTTAGCAATTCATACCAATATGGATTTTAATATATGTTTGCTGAATTAAGGGCTATCTATATAGTCCTTTCTGATCTACTTTTAATTAACCGATTCTGATCCAGCCGCACAAATCCTTGCAAGATATACTAAGTAATAACGCACTACAAAGTTCCAAAGATATGATGAACCAAATGAAATCTACAAAACAGAAATTGATATCTTTGTATGTAATTAAGCTCACTGACATAAGACAATAGTGGGAAAGCGAGAAGGGAGGGAACTTAGAAAAATCAAGTACATGTAGAAGGGATTACAAACTGCATGCAGTGCCACTGCCACCATTGAACAATTTGCCGATGTTATTTGGCATATATAACTTATTTGGATTTGTCTTGATACTAACAATAACAATAGAGGTTGAAACTTGGAGTCGGTAGACCATATCTATATATGCACTTCAAAATTTTCTTTGCCATATCAAGAAGATATCTTCACCACGGGACACATAAAAGTCACAAGCCATGCAATCTTTTTGCAAGCAAAATGAGCCCTTGTGTGTAATACTACTAGGAAACTACTTTTAGAGGCGGTTAGATTCACTTTGTAGAGGCAGTAGGAAGAAAGACAAGGATCACATTTCTAGCCTCGCCTAGGAATTGAGTTTAGAGGTGGTCCGTAAGGCATTACAAGAAATGGTTGGCTTTTGACATAAAATCCATTTGTAACACTGGCTTTTTGACGTTAATTATGACATAGTTATGTGAATTATGACATTAGTTATGTGAATTATGACATCAGTTATGTGTATTATGACAAAGTGCAATGTCAAAAAATGATTGCCCTTCAACTCATATCATAACTAACGTATTATGTCATAAACTATACATAATTAACGTCAAAAAGCCAGTGTCATAAATGAATTTTATGTCAAAAAGCCAACCATTTCTTGTAGTGAGGTAGTACGCCTCTAAAAATCATTTTTTTAGAAATTATGAATCTGTCACTAAAATAGCATTTTTTTAGTCCCTAGAGAAGCTTACTACTGAACACACCATGGTGATGTGCTGCAAGTCACACGATTTTTCTTTTTCTTTTTTGCAAAATAGATACCTTTAGCCTTATGCAAGCCTCCCCTGTCACTCCATCACATAGTTCACTAATATGATCAAGTGAATGATACTGTTCTTCACTCTTGGGGTATTTTATTACAGGTTAAAGATGACAAAAATGAAAATAGAGAACTGAACTAAAGGTTGGTATTTTTTAGAGGTTAGATTGTTTTTTGAAGGAAGAGCAGGGGAGGCCTAGTGTAATCACTGGCGGAGCTTGGCCAATAAGCAAAGAGGGGCTAATACAATATCAGATGAAATAAAAGGGGGTAGATTAGTATTTTATAGTCACTTAAAGTGGTGAAATTAAGAGCTCCATTAAGAATTTTTCCAACTTAGGGGGGCACATGGCCCACTATGGCCTCCACTAAACTCTGTCATTGAGTGTAATCCTAGCACCATCAAAGATGATGACTCTATTTCTGGTTGTCCAAATGATCTAGCAAGAAGTTATCACGACTAAACGCATCTTGGCCCCTAGTGGGTTTCGGTGATTGGATGAAACACAAGATTACTGTGACTAACATGTGTTTTGCAGAAACAGGGATGAGTTAGGTCACGGTAATGGTGACGATACAGGCATATGGAGCTCATGTCCCCTGGCGATGGAAATCGATTCGGTTTTCAAAGGACGGACGACGAAGACGGTGATAGGCTAGCACTAAGTGTCGTATGGTGTTGGGGGACACTTAGGTAGACTTAGGTCTTTGTTTTTCCTTTGGTCATACTATAAAGGGGAGCATGAATCAGTAGCTTGACCTAGATGAGTCTATTGAGGTAGGTGTGGTGCACACTTGTTATTTCATAGCCCTAGGTAGCTCAGAGAGCCCTTATGTCGTGAGGATGAAAAATCGTTAAGGCCGTGTCGCGATCTGAAATCGTTTCAGCCTTGAAATGGGCATCAGACGCTGGCCTTAGTGGCATCGGACGCGCGTCCGATGTCACTTAGACTTGAGAGTCTCTGGTGTGTGGCACCGGACGCTCCGATGTTGTCACATTGGACGTTGCGATGCCACTATTCATATGAGGGTGCCCTGAGGGGCACATCGGACGGGGGCCATGCAGAGAGGTTCCAGAGAGGTCGGTTTTGCATCAGACATGTCCGAGGCGAGGGCATCGGACGCTGCCAGCGTCCGATGCTCCTTTAAACCGTGTGTCAGAAAAGTACAGTTGATCGTTGGATCGAGGGCATCGGTGCGTCCGATGCCAGGCATCGGAGCGTCCGATGCCACTCATCGGAGCGTCTAATGCCCTCGAAAACTGCGATGTTTGAAGCTCTTTTGGATGGCCGGTTTAGGGGAGTATTTATACTCCTCCACCTTCTTTATAGTGTTCTTTCCCATTCATTCTGCTGAGAAACACCTTGAGAGAGCAAGGAAGAGCAAGAGCCCTAGTGAGGTTGAGTGAATTGCTAATTGAGAGAATTAGTGACCTCCTAGTGAGAATTGAGTAGCAAGTGTGCAGCCATCCATCTCTTTGGCCTTGGCTTGGTCAAGTGAGAGTTCTAGCTTGTTACTCTTGGTGATCGGCATCACCTAGATGTCTTGGTGGTGATCGTTAAGCTTGAATAGCATCCGGAGGCTTTGTGGATGACCCAAGCAAGATTGTGACCGATAGTGAGCAATTCACCAGGCCGGAGTGAAGAAGAATTAGCTCATAGTGAGCACTTGATCCTTGTGCGGATCAAAGGGGAGCTATACCCTACGAGAACTAGGGGGTGTGCCGACACCTCGATACCTCGGGAAAAAGTCGTTGAGTCATCTCTACTCTTTTTACTTACGCATTTACATTTGAGCAATTCAATTCCGCACTTTACTTGTTATTCTTGCTTAATTGATTTGCCTTGCTAGAGTAGAAATGGTGTAGAGAAAGTCTTTTGTGCAGTAGAGTTTAGAGAACCACACTTCTAGGCACAACAGGGGTTAATTGGGCTTGATAGGTTTTAATTCTTGCAAAAGTTTTAGAAAAGCCCAATTCACCCCCCCCCTCTTGGGCATCTTGATCCTTTCAACGACCTCTCTGAAAATGTGGCTGCCAAAATTATTCCTGGCTAAAGATGGCAACGGGGCGGGGCGGGGTCGGGAGGAGCATCCGCGCACCCGAACCCAAAACCTGAGAATAAAACCCACCCCGAACCCGAAGTCCCTTTCGGGTCAAGATTCACAGCCGACCCCGAACCCGACAGGTGCCCGAAACCCGACGGGTCACCTGAAACCTGAGCACATAATATAAGCAATGCACTGTGTTGTGAACTGTCAAGAAAGAAATCAAAGTTATTACCGAATAAATCAAATATATTACGACCTACAAACTCTAAAAGCTGCAGCGCACAAACATTACAATATTTACACAGAGCACTATGCACGTAAAGATGTACGGAGTACTAATCCAGTCCTTTGTACTAGTGTAGTCTAAATTGGCACATGCGCACAATATATATATATATAGACACATATATATATACATATATATATATATTTCGGGTCCCCGTGGCCCCCATGGGTTAAAGTCTAAACCCGGCCCCGAACCCGCCCTGAATCGGGGTCCCGAACCCGAGACCTGCGGGGTGAAAATCACACCCGCCCCGTCCCCGTCGGGTCTGAAACCCACGGGTTTCAGGTTTAAACCCGCCCCATTGCCATCTATATTCCTGGCTTCAATCATCTATCATGTCTAAACTGGGGAGCTACAGATTCCAAGCAATAGGAATAGCTTGCCAACAACTTATGTTGAAGGAACATTCAAAAAAAGATATGAAAGCTTGCCTCTGCATAATTGCTGAGATAGACTATAAATAACTTTAGATGGAGACTGTTGGTGGTATATGGGCTAGCAAATCATGATTTCTCAAAGGACTTGTGAAGGAGTTGAGGAAATGTTCCCAGAATTCTAAGTTACCTCCGTTGATGGGTGGGGATTTTGACCTAATAAGGGAAAAGAAGGATAAAAGCGCCTATTAGGGGGACAAATCAAAGGTTAGTAAATTTCCTAAAAAAATCCAAGGAGAGTAATAAATTAAGGGAATCAACACAAATAAGCAAAATCATAGCATCTAGAGTGTTGAGGTAGCAACCAACCAGCCGACACCTCTTTTGGCACAAGCGTCATCCGCGCCGTTTCGGCCATGGGTCAAAAGGGACCACATGGGCAAAAGAGGCGAAAAGACACAAAAGATAATTACCTTTTTTGAAAACAACTAGCGATCATATTGCGCGAAAGGACACAGAACGCCGAATTGGGCGAACGGGTGGGAGAGCCGCTATCCCTCCAGTGCAGCCAACACGAACGATCCTAGCACGACAATGTCATTGACTTAAAAGACGAATGGAGGCGGAAGGACGAATAGGACAAATATATCAAGTTTTTTTTTCTCTCGAAATAGGTGCTTTCGATGTTACTGTATATTTTCTCGTAAGGGTGAAATTGCTCTAAAAGCCAAATAGGGCTAATAGAGAAAGGGGTCACCTTTTTCTGTTGGCGCAGGTGTCTCAAGAGCTGGATGTCGTCTGGGTTGCAGGAGCAAAGGGGTTCCTGAGCGTGAAAAGGGCGAAAGGACTCCTCAGGAGGCTATTCCCTGGCGAAATGAAGCCCAAGCTGTGACAGACCTGTGGGCCCTAGGTGGTTTTCCCAGGAAGGTATCAGTTGTTAGGGAGCATCAGAGGAAAGGACTGTGAAGGCCTTCAAGTCGGGTCAACACGCTTTAGTGTTCGGTTAGGGAAAGGGGGCATCTGGTCCATATAAATTATACAAGCATGTATAAATACCTCCCCTCAAGAAGGGGGAGAGAGAGCATCTGGCCATTTTCGTCTCCCACTGTTCATTGTCACTTGCTTATGTTTTCAGCATACTTGAGCAACAACCTGATGTTCGAAGGTTAAGGACTAGAAAAACATTGGCGCCCACGGTGGGGAGCTAAGATAACTCCGACCAGCGTCTTTAGCCTTGCTGCATGGACAAAGGCAAAGACGAGGGGCTAATGTTGGGGCAGCAACCAAACAGTCGACACCCCTTTTGGCACAAGCGTCATCTGCCTCATTTCAGCCAGGGTCAAAAGGGACCAGATGGGCAAAATAGGCGAAAAACACAATAGATACTAACCCTTTTTTAAAAACAACTAGTGCCATATTGCGCAAAAGGGCGCAGAACGCTGAATAGGATGAAAGAGCGGGAGAGCTATCCCTCCAGCTTAGCCAGCACCAGCGCTCCTAGCGTGACAAGGTCATTGACTTACAAGACAAATAGAGGCAGAAGGATGAATAGGGCGAATATATGAAGAGTTTTTCTCTCAAAACGGGTGGTTTCGGCGCTACTGTATATTTCACTCGTAAGTGTGAAATGTCTCCAAAAGCCAAATAGGTCGAATAAAGCAAGAAATCACCTTTTTCTATTTGTGTAGGTGTCCAAAGAGCCAGATGTCATCTAGGTCGCAAAAGCGAAGGGTTCCCGAGTGCGAAAAGGGGGGAAGGACTCACTTTGAGGGTTGTTTTCTAGAGAAATGAAGCCCAAGTTGCGATAGACCGGTGGGCCCCAGGTGGGTTTTCTGGGAAGGCATTATCATAAAGAGATTCGTTGTTCCTGACCCTGCTTCGCCTTAATTGTTATTTGAACAAAAAGATCACAATAAACTTTTGTTTTGGTAAAAGTTCTGTCTTGGTCGGAGTGGGGATAGCATTTCTCTTCTGCATGTCTATGGAGTTTTGCAAAACATTTCCACCCGCTTTACTCTTTCCCGGGTATTCCCGGATTGTCTGTCTGGAAGAGTATAAAGTAAGGGTGGGCCTACCAGGAAAAATGAAAAGCAGACAAGTTTCTTTCACCCCGTGAAGGAAGGAAGTAAACTTTTACCAAGATCCATTGTTCTTCTTTTTCTCTCTGTTGACAAGGTGGTGGTCACCGACATCTAGTTCGGGAGCAATAAAGGAAAGGACTATCAAGGCCCTGAGGTTGGGCCCGCACGCCTTAGTGTTCAATTAGTGAAAGGGGGAATTCTCGTCCTTGTAAATTCTACGGGTCTTTATATATACCTCCCCTCAAAGACGGGGTAGAGAGAGACCATTTTGTAAACCATAACCATTGTTATAAAATCATTTGACCATTTTTGTCTCCGACTATTCGTTGTCACTTGCTTATGTTTTTGGCATACTTGAGCAGCAATAGCCTGATGTTCGAAGGTTAGGCCTAGAACAACATAGAGTAACATTGGTAGAGTTCTTTTGTCTGCAAATTAGGAACATGACATTCCTCTATGTACTCTGGGGACTCTAACCAAAGTGGGGTTAGATCATTGTCCTTTGATTTTGGATGATGGGGGAAGTCAAGATAGTTTCTGAAAGGTTGGAGTGGAAACTTCAAAGCCGAATATAAGAATTCTTTAGATACAAGAAGACTGAATTGCAGAGCTATCTCTTTAATCGCAAATGTGAAATAAGCTTCTAATGTTAAGCAATTCAAACCAATATGATTGCTGATTGTCAGATTTAATTTTTTTTTATAAAACTGCTTATGGGCAAAATAATCACTTTGGCTGATAAATTTTTATTGAACAAATGTCAAACAACATTATATTTATAAAAGGAAAGGGGTGATCTTGGGAATTGTCTTTCAAAAAACTTATTTTGACACCATGAACTGGAATTTTGTCTTGCAGAAATGGCAACTATTGTTGAAGGAGAGAGATGCCAAGTACCTAAAAGACAAGATTAAGATCATGAGGAAATGGCCAGAGGACTTTTGGAAGCAAACTAAGGATTTGTATGTGGTGGGTCTTCTTTTTTAGCCTGTTTTGGTTTTAGTGTTGGCATAGTTGGCTTAAGCTATAGTGTGGAACTTTTAGTTTGTTTTGGCTACGACATAGTTGTGTTTGTGACTCGTTATATTCTTTATAAAAGCAGGGTTTACATCCATTGAAAAAAAATGATACTATCATTTTGTATTAACTTCAACAATTATTATATTGAATATTTGAGACCATAAATAATTTCTAATGAAAAAAAAGAACTGTAAAGTTTTAGATTTCATCTAGCAGTACAACTTTGGTTTAGAGCATATGTGCATCTGAAAACATTTGAAATAATTGAAAATTTAAAATGAAACTTTGAGACTAAATTATTTCAAATGAGAAAGCTGCCAGCAGATCACTTTGATCTCTACAACTTATATAAAGTTCACCTTCATTTGATTGTCTTTTTTTTATGTTGTACCTATTTTTAGAGGCTGGTCACATTAACAATTACCTTTACAAATCGATTTCCAGGGACATGCTATCTCTAAAACTGTTTTGAGAGTCGTTTATTAACAGAGATGTGCAGAAATTTTGCTGGAATCAATTTACCTTTATAAGAAAAATGCATGAAACAAGAAAATAATTGCATTCCCAAGGAGGCTAGTGTGAAAATATCGGTACAGACTGCACCAACCAAAAACAAACCGTCATTCATGTAAAACCCCAATATACACGTCCATTTTATTGACAATTTTGTAAGTCCCGTTCCATTATATGATTGCTAACCGTTTATATAATAAACAGATCATTTCAGATATTAGAACCTTTTTAAAGAAAAAGGAATAGTTCTGATCTGCACAGCCAAATTGTTACAAGTTTTTAGCTCATCTACTGATTATACTCAAAGGCCGGGGCAAGAAAACATCAAACGGGAGGGGAAAATCGATCAAAAACAAACTCTATTATTACTTTCTCATTCATTCATAGAGACAATATCCAAAGTAATAACCTCTAATAATGCTTTGCTCACCGAGTCGCATGGTGTTGTATTTTCTCACGCTGTGGGATGCCTTGAAACATAGCCAATATGTTCTCACCTAATGCTGGTTCAATTTTCTAGTTTCTAAATAAAGGATATACCTTTAGTCCTGACACCCCCTACCTGTAATCAACTCTGCTTGTTGACTTCCTTAAATACTTCATCTGATCTGCTGGCTATGTTCACCCACATGTGTGGTCCAGCCACCATGTCGACACAACTTGCCGATCGATGACAGGAGAAAAAGTACGGTAGTTAGAGTAAAATATGCATGATAACCACGTGAGAAGTGCAAGTGCTCCGAGGAGAGCCGTAATAAGCGACTACCAGTGCCAACCATGATGCTGCAAATCAGGGGTACGGTAAATAATTTAATGAACACATACTGTACATGAGTACTACTACCTGTTTGGACAATTGGACTTCCTTTTGGTTCACGTGGTGGTCCGAACTCCGAAGTCCGAACACCAGACTGTATTTCAGGGTTAACCTTCCAAGGGCAACTGGTGAAGCTTCGTGGTGGTATCTACCCTGGTAGGGATTATATTTCAGGGTTCTGGCTCACGTACATTGGAGCACTACTTTGCACGCATATACGCTGCAGTTGTCGATAATATGCTCATTTTTTTTTGGACGGTCTCTCTACTGTTTGTTCGAGTGTTCTCACACTCGATTCATGTTCATCTTTCTCCTCTCGCCTCCGCAACCGTCCACCGTCTAGCCGTGGACGCGCTAGGGTTCACTAGAGCTCCAGCACTATCTTCTTCCTCTCTCCCGGCCTTTTTGCTGGAGCTCCGTCATGGCCATGCTCGTTAGTGATGCCGTGATGTCCCTGCTGTCTCTCCCTGGTCCGGTCACCTCCGCTACTGCCGGGGCCCTAAGCCGTCGACCTACTTCCCCCAACTGGCTCCTTGTGTACCTGCCGGAGAAGATGAACAATCCACTTCGCCTTGACCTTCTATCATCGCCTCTGCTGACAACGCAAATCCAATGGCTCACAAATCGGACGCGCCGAGTGCCAATAATGCTCAAGTGTCATACAGATCAATCGTTTTTTTAAATGAACCAGCAGCGGAACTACTCCCTCTGTTCATAAAACATGCAACTATGAGTTCCGTATCCCGAAAAGTATTTCAGGGACCATATTTCTAGTAAATAATATTAATATTTATTAATCCAAATAAATTTATTATGAAAGTACATTTTGTAATTAATCTAATGATATTTATTTGATATTACAAATATTAATATATTTTTATTTATAATTGTGTAAACTTAAGCATATTTTCTTTGACGGAGGGAGTACTTGTTATATTAAAGAGAAGAAAGCCAAAGATAGCCACAGTAGCACTATTAAAGGCGCTTAGCATACAACACTCCCAAAGTAAAGTATGCCCAGAGAAGGATCAAGAAAAAAAATAGAAGAGTTATCAGATGTTTTGCTCCGACCGCTTTCTAAAGCCCCGTTTCGTCTCTAATCTTGTTTAGTACTTGTTGATTTGTTGCGCCATTATGCTCGAAAACTCGTTCATTTTTTCCCTCCACGTCATCCCATATGCTAAAAATGTCCATACCGTGCACATGCTATCCACATCATCACTCTCTGTACTCTATGTGCATTACTATTTTAATTTTATCAAAATATAAGCCATCCAAAATGCACAAAAAAAGACATCCACTCATGTTATTTGTTTATTTTGTCATTCTATCATCTTATAATATTTGATCTATTTTGTCTTGTGTCTTTATTGTATTCTTTCATCAGCTTGGACAATATGGACCAGAACCAATATGTAAGATCATGTAAATGTAAATCTAGCTTAAGCATGCAATATCTTTACTTCTAAGAAAATCCCACACTACAATATTAAACGACAAACAGCATGCATTCGTGCTTAAGTGGATTTGCAAATGCGACAAACATGTAACAGTATCATTTGGCCTCATCGTCACTGCATTCATCTGCTTAACTGGTAGTACATTGAATATTTTCAAGTTGGATGCATGAAGCGGAGGCAAACAAACATGCGTGCTAAAATGGATCTGCAGATTAGTCAGCACTCAGCAGTCACCGGCGAAACATGTCTCCAAAGTCGTGTTGTGTAACATGGCAGAACACCAATGATCTGACAGTCTAATGACAGATTAACTTTAATCTAGCCTTAATGTGTCAAACTGTCAAGTCTAACCTGCATTCCGTGTGCATTTTTGGGTGCAGCAACCACTGCCGCTATAACTTCGTTCACAAGCTCCAAAACAATTGTTAGGATCTGATATATACTCTCCTAGTTATATATGCACGGTAGAAGCTCTCAGATATTTGAAAGAATATTACGAGTATGACACACAAGCTTGTACCGTGTTAAGGACGATGTGGTCCAATGCCTAGAAAATCCTAGATGGTGATGTTGAAGCAATCACGAGAAGTGATTAGTATTTGACGAAGCTGACACCAGTAGAAAGATGATTTTTTCCAGCGTCTCCTTTTTTACTGGCGGTTATGAAATAGTGGGCCTCAAGTCTAGAACCATCTGTAGAAATGAATTTCTACAGGCGATTTGTTAAGACAACCGCCTGTAGAGACATTTTTACAGAGACAACCGCTCGTAAAAATGTCTCTATGGGCGGTTGTCTTAACAAACTGCCTGTAGAAATACATGTGTTTTTTAAAATTTGATTTTTTTTCAAACGAACTCGGATGAGAAAACACCCAAAATAAAAATTGTTCGTCTCGAAAAGTTATGAAAATTTGTAAATTATAACTTTTTAATTTGAAGTCATCTTGTCAACGAAAAATATGTTTGAATGGTCTCAAATTTGAAATTCAATTTTTGTAAACAACCTCGGATGGACAAATGATCAATACAAAAGTTGTTTGTCTCAAAAAGTCATGAAACTTTATAGTTGATAACTTTTTTATTTGAAATCATTTAGGACCTCAAACGAGCAAATTACACTCGGGTTTGTATAATATGTGGGGAACCGAAATGGTATATAAACACATGCGAGTGTGTAGTGCAGTGGTAGAAGAGGCTTTGTGCGAGGCTGAGGTTGTGGGTTCCAATCCCATCGGCCACATTAGCTGTGAAAAATGGTGCGACTTGCACAGGCGGTGGGGTCCTCCCCCTAATTAAAATATTTTTTTCTATTTATTTTCGGTTTTTTTTTGGAAATTTTTTACACAGGCGGTTCGCTAGGTCAACCGCTTGTGTTGTGCTCCTATTTCTACTGGCCTCCAGTGCATGCGGTTGAGAAAAATGTCAATACAAATAGGTCTACAACCGCCCATATAGTGAGTCTGTGTACTAGTATGATCATAAATTCTATTAGCACAATTTCAAAAGAATACATGTGATTGTCACACTCTTACAATCCTGCTTGAACCTCTAGGCCGACCTGTTGATTCTTGCCCTATACAAGAATCTAGTGCAATAGAACATCTAGTATAATCCTTTTGAACGCTCTTAATTGGTCCTTACAAGCCTTGGATGATACTCTTTTGTTGGCTTGGTTACGTCTATGGCTTCTATCCCTTCTTTATATACACTACAAGAATTGATGCTTCACATGACGTTTTTTTTATGACGTTTAAAAAAAATCATCATAGAATTCTAGATTCATTCATCAGCTTATGACGATTTGTTTAGTCACAGATTACACCGATTATTTTGGCAATGGAATGGTTTATCTATGACAGATAGTTTCGTTTGGTCACAGATAAATCGTTCAACATGGCGCTGACATGGCAATTTTTTTATATTGCGTGGCCAGCATGGCGCGTTGACGTGGCAAGATAAATCATTTAACATGGCAATTAGAGGTTTAATAGACAAAAAAATGCAATATTAGAAATTGAACCCAAGACCTCTCAGCAAAAAAAAACTAGAGCTTACCATTCAACTAGCATTTTGTTTTTTTTCGAACCCAAGATCTTGTCGACTTAAGTGAGTAGTGCTTACCACTACGCTACTGTGTTGTTGTTGAATAATGTTAAACTATTAAGTTATTTAAATTATCTAAGCAATTTCAGATTAAATACATCTATCGGTTTTTTTTCTTTTTTCCACATTCTTATCCTTTCCTCGTCGTTCTTCACGGGAGGCGGTCATAGAACCGCATCTCCGTCGCCCCCATGCTCTCTCACACCACTACCGCTCGGCTTCTCTGCCCCCGACGCAGCACCGCCCACCCCCCAAGCCCCCCCCCCCCACCCCCCACCAACATGTAAGTAGGAGTCCTTCAAGTAGAATTGTACACACTCAAGTTGTAGGAGAACTAAAAACCCTAATAGCACACCTCTATTGAATTCTATTACAAGTACAATTTAAGTCGCCGTATACAACAACGATCACTCATTTTGAACATGGAGAGAAGTGAAATGGATGAACAAAGCTATATACATTACTAACAAAGGATATGCCCGACATAACCCTCCCCACTATAGATGCCCAAATGGGTCAGGTCCATTACTAGGCATGGCTCTAAAAAGCTCAACATGTACAATCTGGCCCAATGGCCATCCCAATTCCATTTTGACGATCGTTCACCCGATTCCTTTTGAGCGAACGATCAGACCGTCGGACACGCCTACTTGCTGGCATGCCAATACTGTTGTCTGCTCTCCTCCTTGCTCACTTTCCTGTTGTTGTTGATGATATCTTAATAAAAAAATATTTTTTTTCAAAATGTTTTAACTTTTAAATACTATATTTATTTTTAATTCTGTTTGTACTACTGTGTTTTGCGTGACAAGATAAATAAAACTAGATCTCACTTGCATATGTTTTAACGTATTTCTCTAGTAACAATTTATATGTATTATCTTATAACTTACAACTTATGCACATAAGTTGTATTAAATAACTTTTTGCTAGTTAGATTCGCTCGATGGCAGAGCTACACTTGCACTGACATTCCTTTTTTTTGTTTTTACCATTTTATTTTTTGTTATATATTTATAAGTTATTATGCTACATAGTTTTTATATTTCTACTAGTATGTTATGATATTAATTTATACATCTAAGTTTTTAAATATAAATTATATGTCTAATTTTACATCTAAGTCATTCATCAAGTTATATATTTAAGTTATATAAAAAAATTATGTATGTTTTTATAGCTTTTTGTAATAAATTATGTTGATATCTAAGTTATACAAACATTCTTATACATGAAAGTTTTTCATATAACTTTGTTACGTAGTAATTTATATGTATAAATTATATACGTAAGTTTATCATTTTAAGGATACGTACGTTAAAGTCAAGTGTAAAGTTATATATACTCCATAAGTTATATGTTGACTTTTGTTCTACAAATTAATACATAAAAGTTGTGAGTATAACTTTGTAGCTTTCTAAAAAAGAATGTTGCAGAAATATTTTTTCCCAAAAAAGAAAGTTATTGGCTAGCCGGATCGTTAATTCTTTGATCCACGCGTACCCTGCGGAGCACAAAATAGTACACGCACAACAACCAACTAAATATGGAAAGAGGTGAGATTATTTTTTTCCAAAAAAAGAAGTAGTACTATGTCAGAAATGTGTTCACTAGATTCAATACGAATGAACGTTCGCTAATTAGGTGTGCCGAATGGTCATAGCCCAATGGTCATAGTGCTAGTGCTAATAATCTAGGCAATAGCATAGGGTCGTGTCGGCATGGGCACAACATGATTATGAATCAGACACTATGCCGACTCTATCATTTCCTACCGGCCGTCAGATAGCCTCAGAGTACACTAGAATCATTTGATGCAGATATATTATTGGTGCACTAGAATCGTAAAAGTACACATGGTAGTGTTAACTTGTAGACTTGTAGTGCAATTGTCTACTATATGCACTCTAGAATGAACTACTACTAGCTAGCTAGAGCCGTAAATTAGTGACGGAGCTTGAGCATGCTCACCACCTCACAAGTTTTGAGCTTGTTAAAGCATCCCCAACGGTTTGGCATACTTCGTTTGGCAAATCTGGGAATTTGCCAACTCCCAAATCAAATGGCAAAGGTGGAAAATAGGATAACTCCAATGGTTTTGCATTTTGGACTTGGCAAAAATAGAAAAAGTGGACCCATCAGTTGGCGCGGATTTTTTTGGCGCGGATTTTTTCCCGGGGCCTCCTTCGCGCGCGCGCCAAGCCGCGGCATTCGTCGTGCCTCCAGCAGGTCACCATTGAGATCCCGTCGCCGGCTTCTGCTCCACTTCCTAGAAGATGGATTCCAACTCCCCGGAGAATTCATCTAGGCGGCTTGCCCTTCGTATCTCCAAGGTCAGTTGATCGAACATGAGTAGAAGCCCGGCAGATCATGGTTTTGATGTTATCTGGCACGCACTTGTTCTCATGTATGCAATTCATCGCAGCTGCGGAAGAGGAGGGCTTGCAGAGCACGTTTCCGAAGGGAATTGGATGATGATTCATCAGACGACGATGATTTCTTTAACTTCGCAGCTGATCGGCTTGTGCGTACGCAGACAAAGAATAAACGAAGACCTGGTGGTTCGGTATCTGGCCATGCTGTTATTTTCTGCGATAGAGAAGCCGGGCACCGGAGGATGTATCAAGATTATTTGGCGGTTAATCCGACATATGGTCCAGATTTATTCCGTCGGAGGTTCGTGTTCTTCATGTACATATTGGTTATTTTTTTGTTTAATTCATATATAGGGCTTGCTGAATTTTGTTTTTTTTACAGGTTTAGAATGCGTAGGGATCTTTTCCTGTGGATTATGAATGCTGTTGAAGCGCATGATGATTACTTTGTGCAGAAAAGGGATGCAGCAGGTGTGCTTGGTCTGAGTTGCTTCCAGAAAGTCACCGCCGCTCTCCGTATGCTCACATATGCGGTTTCGGCTGACGCTACGGATGAGTACATTCGCATTGGTGGAAGTACGGCTATGGAGAGCCTACGTAGGTTTGTTGCTGCGGTTGTAGAGATATTTGAAGAGGAATACCTGAGACATCCCAATGAGGCTGACATAGCTCGCTTACTGGCAGTCAATGAGAAAAGAGGGTTCCCTGGAATGTTAGGCTCCATCGACTTTATGCATTGGTCGTGGAAGAATTGTCCAATGGAATCTCAAGGTCAGTACAAGGGACATGCGAACAATCCAACTATAATTTTAGAAGATGTTGCGTCTCATGACCTTTGGATATGGCATGCATTTTTTGGGATGCGTGGTTCGCATAATGATATCAATGTACTTCACCGGTCTCCATTGTTTGACAACCTTGCAGAGGGTAGAGCTCCAGAGGTGAATTATACTATTAATGGTCATGACTACAACATGGGTTACTATCTCGCCGATGGTATATACCCCACGTGGGCTACTTTAGTGAAGTCTATCTCTCTTCCGATGGGGAACAAGAGGAAATATTTTGCCAGAGCGCAAGAAGCAGCAAGGAAAGATGTTGAACGAACATTTGGGGTTTTCCAGGCACGGTTTCCCATTGTTCGAACACCGGCTCGCATGTGGGACCCAGAGACAATCGCATTGGTTATGAGGGCTTGTGTTATCATGCACAATATGATTGTTGAAGATGAAAGAGTAATTGACCCCGAAGAGCGGTTCGAACATGGTGGTCAGAATGTGCGACCTGCTCATGGACATCCTACTCGCACACTAGCTGAATTTATAGAAGCTCATAAGAAGATCCGAGACAAGCCAACACACTTTCAATTGAAAGAAGACCTCATCGAGTATCTATGGAACCATCATCCTGATTTATACCCTATGCAACCAGCCCAATGATTTATTTTATTTTTGTATGTACTCCCTCCGTTCCAGAATAAATGTCGTTCTCGCTTCCCGAGAAAACACTGCCATTAATTATATATTAAAATAGATTAATATTTATATTAAGTGATTAGTATCATCCGAGGGAGTAGTGTTTAATCAAGTTTGCACAGCAACTCCAGCAGCTTTTGCCGGCCACGAACACACAGCCGTGCAACGGATGGCAGGCACTGAATCCGAACCTGACAGAATCAGCTGGTGACCTAGTGACCGACAGAATCCAGCAGGCACTGAATCCCAACCTGAACCCGACAGAATCCACGAACACACAGCCGAGCAAATCGATCATCACTGCAACGATCACCTGGTGACCGACAGAATCAGCTGTCACATCATCCAAATCTCAGGAAAACTACTAGGAACACAACTGACCGTGCACCCACAGAAACAAGTAAATCATTTGCACATAAAATTAAGAGGCAAATTGACACAAACTGTTGCACGGTACACAATTGCAGTGTTCTCTGAATCACAACTTGAAGCAAAGATATAAACTATAATGTTTGACTAAATAAAATGATAGGCTTCTAGTGAAACTAATTTGCCATATGTCGTGCTAGGATCTTCTTCTTCATTATCTCAAGCCACTGCAGCTGCGCCTCGTCGAGGGAGTCCGTTTTTGCAAACATTATGTCAGTCTCCGACTTGATCAAGTCCGCTTCAATTTTTTTTTCTTCATTTGCCAAACGTTTTTTCTCAAGCTCTAGTTGAGCCTTTTCTATCTCAAGTGAAGCCTTCTCTACCTCAAGTGAAGCCTCCCTCGCCTTATCTCTTTCCCTGTCACGTGCCTCTTTCTTTTCCCACATCTTGTCCAAAGCTGCGATGGAAGCGTCGCCTTGTCCCCGCCTAGCTTCTTTTGCCTGTTTCTGACCCATTGGCCTCTTTCGTTCTTCTGAACCTGGGCCTGCAACCTCTTCCCCTTCGTCCTTCTTGGAATCTGCTACATTGATGACCGTGGAGTCCTTGGTGGTCTTCTGTTTTTTCTTAGCAGATTCATTCGGATGCGCAGTCATTTCATTTCTTCTTGACTTCCACTTGTCTTCATCCTTGAGTCTCATCCAACAATGCATAAGAGTGAACGACTTCTTCTCCTCGTCGACTCCCGAGTACGTCTCCAATGCTTGATTAATCTACAGAAGCAAGACACATCAAATATTTCAATCTAGTCATGAAACCAAACAATTAGCAAAAAATAAAACAACATACCATATCTTGTATAGTTGTTCCACTAGCATTCCGGCGCTCAATTTTTTCGTACACTGCACAGAACTTGTTCACATCCTTTTGAATAGTGAGCCACCTATGCATAATAGAATTCTCTGTCCTGACAACATTAGTTTTCTTGTGTTCATCAAAGTATTCACGAATTCTACTCCAAAATGATACACGAGTTTGATTGGCCCCTTGTATAGGATCTTTGCTAACATTCAACCATGCTGAGCATATAATTTTATCTTCCTCTTTGTCAAATTTCCCTTTCCTATGTGACGCACCCTTGGCTGCACGACGGCTACCAGAAGTTTCCACAATGTCATCGTGACCTTCAGTAGGAAGATCACTAGCAATTTCTTGTGTGCGTGGAGTGAGTGTAAAGGTCATGTCGTCTAAGCCAGGAATAAAATCTTCAGTTGATGTCATCATGCCCGTAAATAATCCAACTTCATCCATCAGATTCAATCTAAAAAAACAGCAAACGTTGTGTTTCAAATTAACGCAAATATGTATGCAAGCCAAGGAGAATAGCACTGCCCATCCCATCTCTACAGCAAGGACTACGAACTCATCCTGTATCCCCCACAAAACCCTACAAACAATCCATGGAAACATTACGATTCAAAGGGGAACAAGGAATACCTGAAACCGTATCAGAGATGGGATCGGATGATGAAGATGAGATGCGAGGGAAGAAGATGGAGGCGTGATCCTTCGCGGGAAGAAGATGGCAGCGTGAACCTTCGCGGGAAGAAGATGGCGCCAAGGGCCGGCGGTGCAGGACTTCGCGACGCGGGGGAAAAAAAATCGCGCGTCCGCGCGTTTGCCAAGCCACCCGACGCCTGGCAAATATGCCAAGGAGACCCCCCTTTTGCCAAGTTGATTAAAATGCAAAGCCCATTTGCCAAACCATTGGATAGGCAATTTTAGGATTTTTTGGCAAATCAAAGAATGCAAAGCTCAATTGGCAAACCATTGGGGATGCTCTTAGTTGCAGTAGAACATAAACTCAAACTTGGCTCGTTTGCAATTCACGTCCATTTTTAGACTTGCTATACACATGAATACCTCACAAGTCTTAAGCTTTTTATCAAACCTAAGCTTAGCTAACAAAAGCCGGCATATATATATGACTACTTGAGATCGGCATTGTCTTATTTGTGGGTCGTAAAGGGGTTCGAACAATGGAGTTGACAAGAAAGGTGGTATACATACATGCATGTCCAGCTCACGGAGTTACTAGTTTGTATTAGCACCGCACGATGCATCATATTGATAAGAAAGTTGGCACGATGCGTGCGGCCGGCCAGTTAGAGACTCGTGTTAACTTCATGCATCTCTAATATAAGGATCTACACTGACTGGGCATTACATAGCACGTTTCTGAAACGGTCAGTAACTAGAGACGATGCGGGAAAACTTCCACTACTGCACGACGGGCCTTTAGCCCCGGTCCAAATTGGCCTTTAGCCCCGGGCATGGAGCCGGGGCTAAGGAATCGGGACTAAAGGCCCGACCTTTAGCCCCGGTTCCCCGCCCCGGGGCTAAAGGGGGACCTTTAGCCCCGGTTGGTAATACCAACCGGGACTAAAGAGGTCCCGAGCCGGGCCCCGATGGCTGGCCTCTTTAGTCCCGGTTGGTATTACCAACCGGGGCTAAAGACCCTCGGGGGCTGTCCTCTTTTTTCTCTTCAAATGTGTGGATGTTCTTTAATGCATGGTATAAACATATATTATTCCAACAGAATTTTTCTAATAGAAAATATATTACAGTGCTCAAATATTACAACTCAAATATTACAGAATGTTTAAATATTATTCTAACAAAAAAATTATTACAGTCCTCAAATATTACAACTCATGTAACCAAATATTATTGTCCTCAAGCAACAAATAAATCACAAGTCCTCAGACAAAACTGTTCTCAAGCTACAAATAAATGACAAGTACATGCCGCAATATAACAATTCACAAATACTCAACCATACACATGTATCAGTACCTAGTAAACAGCGATTCTGCAATGCTATCACGAAAGGCATTCATTTGTGCATGGTCTGCACTATCAGGTGCAGGATCAGTTTCTAGCTGATGAAACGAGGCTTCAGGAGGCACAAACTTAGAATGACGATCCAAAATCTGAAAGTCATCATCTAATTCCCCACTCAACCTTATGAAGTTATGCAACGCAACAACAGTAGTAATAATGTGCGTTTGAGTTTGAGGAGGGTAGCAAGAGATTTTCAACACTAAGCGTCACTTCATCTTCAAAACGCCAAAGGCCCTCTCAATGACGTTTCTAAGAGATGAGTGTGCACAATTGAATATCTCATGTACACCTTGAGGTTCTCTGGCATTTTGAAAGTCTTGAATGTGGTACTTCGTTCCCTTGTAAGGAGCAAGGTACCCGGGACGGTTTGGGTAGCCGCCATCCACCAAGTAGAACATCCCTACAGCACCAAGTAACTGTCATTGTTACATGTTTCAATTAGAAATGTCAAAACAATTAGCAGCTAGGTTTCTACCTTGAGGAGGGTGAGGAAAGTAATCCTTGAATGTAGATATGGCATCCTGAAACACTCTTGTGTCATGGGCAGACCCCGGCCATCCCGCAAGGAGAAATGTGAAGACCATGTCAAAATCACATACAGCCATCACATTTTGAGTGTTGATGCCCTTGCGACACAAGTGCTGCACAAACTTATCTTGTGGTACAACAACAGGGAAGTGACTGCCATCTATAGCTCCTATGCACCTCTTGAATTCAGGATAGAATCTATGGTTTCTCAACCTAGGATGCATTGTCCTAAATTCTGGGTCCCGATGTTTAAAGATGTTGTCTGCAAGTTTAAGCACACAGGACAACACTCTATAGAACATGTTGTGGACAGTGCCTAGAGATCTCTCAAATCTGTCCTCAGCTTGCCTATACGGTTGTGGAGCACAAGTATCCATAGGAACAGACCTAAAGTCTCAATAGATGTGGACTTTGTAGTGTCTTTGAGGCCATGCTCATCTACCAAGACCTTATGCAGTCTATAGAACATAGCTGGAGAAATTCTAAACATGTTGTAACACCTAGTTTCATCTGCTAGTTTCTGTTGTACCCACTCCAGGCCAGTCATTGTTGGCACCCTATAGTCTGACCTATTGTAATGCTTTTCGAAATGCAAGGCATACATGTTCATATCAAGCTGTATTGCAGCTTCTTCACCAGCATCAAAGAACAGGCTAAAAAATTCGTCCTCCCACTGTTCATCATCGTCGTCGTCATTTGTAGTTACCGAAGCTCCAGGTTGCCCAGCCATCTGAACACATGAAAAAAACAAATGAACACAAATTAGTATCATTTTACAAAAGCCTATATACCCATGCAGCAGTACCTGAAAGATCACTTATACCCAGAAAGAAACACCATCAACGATTCACAACCGCACAAAACAAATTACTTCGCAATTCATCCACGAATGAACATCAGCAATTAATGCGAATAACAGACTTTGTTCGAACATTCAAATCACATAAATAATTCAAAAACCACCATATACATGACAGAATTGTTCACGATACAAAAGGCACGACAAATGCATGGATAAAAGGGTCTAGTTAATGACCCTCGAGCTCGCAAGGTCTTTAATGATGGCTAGCCTTCATTTGGGAGCTGACTGCAGGAAAAATCTTGTATCGATTTTATTTCTAGCGATCCTGCCCACAGCTCTGAATTTTCCTCTGTTACCCCTGCCTCTCTAGCCAGCTTTGCAACTAGGTCAACGGTTTCCAGTTTTTCATTCTTCTTGGCCTTGTGAGCCTGCTTCCTCTGACCCCACATCTCCTGCAACACTGCAGTCCTGTTCTCCAAAGTTAAGTTCAAGTTCCTCATGTTCTCATTCATCCTGACTACTGGACTCCTGGACCTCTTGCTTGGAGTACCAGCTGTGTTGTGGTTGCTGAGACTGTTGTAGCTCCTCTTGCTGCCACTGCTCTGAGGGGTGTGCACGTCTTCTTCATCATCCGTACTAACATATAGTGGTGCATTCTTACGGCTAGGAACATAAGCCGTCTCCCCAGTGACAGTTGCGCCCCCGAACATGATATCCAAAAGATCCATGTATGGTGGCATTGCACCTTTCAGCTGCTCCTGGAAAACAAAAATATAGATCAACATGTTATAAATTCTCGAAAGCATGCACTGAAACATGAAAACAGAACCGATTTAGGTCTACCTTGTCGTCGTTCTCCTCCCACCATTCATCTGTAGCGTTGACGGAGCCATCTGGATTGCGCCCCAATCCCGTTTCTTTGTTCAGGAGGTTTCGTAGGCTATTCCAGAGAGTCCTCGGCTTACGGTACTTGTAGCCAAAGTTGATGTTATCATGAACTAATTCGGTGGCTTTGAAGAAAGCCTCCGACAGGTTCTGCCAACCCCACCTGTTCATTTGACCCCCTGGGCAGTTGCCCTTGCGCATCTCTTCAATGTACAACTCACAGAAGATACGGGTGTTTTTCGTACTCCATCGGGCCCTGCTTAGGATGTTCTGAAATTATGCAGAATCTCTGAGTCTTGCATGTCATTTCATTAGTCAATAAAGTAACCAATACCAGGTTGCATGTCATTTCATTACTTAATGATTCATGCAGCAAGTAAAGCACAACAAGTAAAGAACAATAAGTAAAGAACGAACAACATTTGCAGTTCATGGACAAAGAAACTTTGTGTATACCGGCACTTCAGTGCAAGGGACGTCGTCGGTGGCGGCTGCCTGGGCACCCTGACGACCTTGGGGAGGCACGGGGACAGCAGCACGGCTAGCACGGGCGTTTCCTCCACTGCCTCCTACGACGCGGCGAGGAATTCGGAGGCCAAGGGAACCCCTGCCGCCAATGGAAAGCCCGCGCATGGGATGGGGGCTGCGAGTCCGGCCGCTTCTGCCGTCTTCCTCCGGGGACTGCAGGGTGTGCTGATACCCAGTCATGCCGGGCCACGACGCGCCGGCGTTGAGGTCGAGCGAACTGAACCAGAGGGGTTGCCGAAGCTGTTCAGTGCTAGTGGACGACGCGTTGTTGCCGAAGCCGGAGGGGTTGTCGAAGCCGTAGCTGTAGCCGGAAAACGGCGGTGGCTGCGACATGAAGTCCCTGGTGTTTGAGGCAGCGGAGTTGGGGAACGAGCCGGCGTCGAACTCGCCGTCTTCATTGACGTCGTCGTGGTACCCGTCCATCGTCGTGGAGGACAAGCGGAGGCGGGGAGAGACCGGCGGGAGCTGCGGCGGCGGGGGTAGGAGAGACCGCGAGCGGCGGCGGCGGGGACAGAGCGCTACGGGTGGAGAGACCTGGGGTAGGAGCGCTACGGGTGGATGAATGGATAGGCTTTTAGTCTCGGGCGGTGACACCACCCGGGACTAAAAGACCTTTAGTCCCGGGCCGTACGGCAGCCCAGGGCTAAAGGTTTGGACCTTTAGTCCCGGTCCGGCTTACGCCCCGGGACTAAAGGTGGACCTTTAGTCCCGGGTGGTGTCACCGCCCGGGACTGAAGGGGTTTCTTCCGCCAATGTTTTGGGTCTGCAGTATTTTGGGTTTTATAATAAGTTTTCATTATATAAATATGTTGTAATGTTTTTAATTGCATAGTAAAAATATCACATAATTATATCTCTCATTCTTATCAACAAATTTAATTTTCTAGCTCAAATTTATAAACAAGTTCATGACACCCAAATTTAATAAGCATCACTGGTGGCATATAAGTAGTAGCAGTTGAACTTGTCTAATTAATTATTACATCAAGATAACAGTGCAGTCTCATCTACTTGGCCACAACCAAAGCAACTAACAACACCTGCACATTTTGTCCACATCACAGTCCAACAAGATGGACTGTCTGCCACTCCAACCTGATAGGAAGGTAAAGTAGGGGTAGGTGCAGTAGGAATTGAGTTGATTCTTGAGTTGGAAGCCTCTAGAGTTGCAGAAGCTTCCTCAAAAGACTTGTACTTTTTATGCACAACTCCCTTAACTTTGAGGACATACTGACTGCACTCGGCCCAGCTGGTGTAAATACCTGGCTTGGTGCCCTCGAAAACAACATACCAAGCAGGCATCCTTCTGCATTTGTAGTTGAACAGTAAACTAAAGTATTATATGTTTCTACTTTTTGTAAACAAATGATTTAACTGATTTCTATTTCTCCAAAAAATTAAAATAAACTAATTAAACCGGTCACATTATGTAAACTAAAGTATTATATATTTCTAATTTCTGTAAACAAATGATTTAACTGATTTCTATTTCTCCAAAAAAATTAAAATAAAATAATTAAACCGGTCACATTTTGTAAACTAAAGTATTATATATTTCTATTTTTTGTAAGCAAATGATTTAAATGATCTCTATTTCTCTAAAAAAAATTAAAATAAACTAATTAAACTGGTCACATTTTGTTTTTAGGGTACTAATTTAAACTACCAAATGAATGAACTCAAAATATGTATATGGCAGCTAAAATTATGAAAAACTCAAGGCAGTAACCTTTGAATTAGTCGATGTCGACGTAGATGTGATGAAATAGATCAATCGCCGGAGATATGTTAACAAACAAAAATCACCGGAGAAGAGAGCAAACAAGCAGCAAAGCAAGAACTCAATCTTGCTCCTAGCCCTGGGCAGGGGCTGAAGAAAGTGGAAGAACAGTTCAAATATAGGGAGAGACATTTAGTCCCGGCCCTTGTTCCTAGTCGGGGCTAAATGCCAACATTTAGCCCCGGCTGGATACAGCAACTGGGGCAAAACCTTTAGCTCCGGTTGGTGTCACCAACCGGGGCTAAAGGTCAATCTTTAGCCCCGGTTGGGGACACCAACCGGGACTAAAGGTCCCTCTGACAAATGAGCCGTTGGGCAGGGGAACTTTAGCCCCGGGTGATGTTACCAACCGGGGCTAAAGAACTTTCTAGTCCCAGACGCAAATTTTTCCGTGACTAATGCTGATTTTGCAAATCGTCTAAAGGTCTTTTCTCTAGTAGTGCTCGTCCATCACGAATAGAATAATACCCGTCTCTGAAGTATATAGCACGTGTTGTACGTGTACCAAATTTCCTCGGTCGGTGCCACTTCAAAGAGTTGACAAATGAGAGGAATAATACCCGTCTCTGTAGTATGTGTACACTCTTTGAAGAGGGACGCAAAAGCCCGTGGAACAAATCAGATGTACCCAAATTTCACAGGTCTCTTTTTTTGCGTCCCTCACCACGACCTCACCTGCTCGCCTTGGGTGCGCCGACCTTCAGCACAGTGGCCACAGAGGCGAGCCAGCTAGTCTCGATCGCGTGGCGTTGTGGTAGCCACGACCTCGTTCCCCTACGTTGCTACTATCTTCCTGCCCTCTGTTTGGTGGGCCACTGGCTGGCTCGGCACACTGGTTGTGGCGGGCTTGGCCTGAACACAAACATGCATGTCATGGCTTGCTAGCTAGCTCGGTGTCTACAAGTCGTGCTTTTACCAAGGGCAAGGGCGTGTCGTGTCAGGCTAGGATAAACCTAAGCAAATTAGGCCCTGCCTAGCCCGAGAAAAGGCCGTTGGATTTTGTTCCGCCTACGGACCTTAGTGGACAAGGCTCACGCATACGGACCTTAGTAGATCCAGTGTACAGAAATTTTTTCTTGGTCCGAATCTAATCTGAAATATTTATTTTAACTGTTTTAGGTCTTTCCTGAGCCCAGCCTAAAAAAAAACATGTCTGACTTGCCCAACGGAACGGTCATGAGTGAGATTGTTTTGACCCGAAATAACCCGACTTTTTTGCGGACTCGGGGCAATGCTCAGATCGTTTTGGCCATCTAAAACTTAGTCTACGGCCGGTTTTACTTAAAAAAATCTACGTCTACGGTAAGCATGGGTTGGACTCCTAGCCCTAGCGCTCCTAATCTGACATCAGTCATCACCGGAGGTTCAATGGTAAAATGAATGGTCATACCGACGACACAGGAGTAAAAATGATGATAGCGATCGAACTGTAAACTAAACAGCGGCCGCACTGGGCCCTGTCCTGTTACACCACTAGAAAGCCATGGGCCATATCGCTCGTAGTTAGCGGCGGATACAGAACATGATCGATCAAAGCGGGCTGATCTCTTCTTCTTCCTCTATTTTTTCTTTATTTATTTTTTATTTTCTCTACCAATTTTTCTCATAATTATCTTTAATTTTATATTGGTGTATCAGTTGTAGGGCTCTAGAGCTCACCTAGCCCCGCTTCCTAGTCCTACGTGCATGCATGGAGCTGCTACTGGTCGTCTCTTGCTCGGTGTGTGTGGCAACAGTGGGACAGTTGACGAGCCGGTAGTGATGGGCAAAATGATGCGTGTGCAGATGATGGGCAGACAGACCGCCGGCGCCGGTCCTATGCCTGGGCGGCTACATACCGTCGTGGCCGTAGTGTGGGCACTGGGCCTGCAGCCTGGTCAGGGGTTTCTGCCTTCCTGCCATCCGCTGTCGGAATGCACCAATCATATATGCATCTGGATATATATTGGGTGGGATAAAAAAAAATCTCGCCGCGCGCCTCTTACGATCAAAAGTACTCTCTGTTCCGCACTTTATTTGAATGCAACACTTCATACCTGTCGCGCCGACTGTGTACTGCTACATGATGACCATGTAATGTATGTACTCTCTGTTTCTGAATAAATAGATTTTTAGACTTATTTTAAGTTAATTTTTTTTAAAACTTTAATCAATTTTTAGAATAATACATCAAGATTTATGATATCAAATTAGTATCATTAGATACATCATAGAAAATATTTCCTTAATATGATCATTTTATATTATAGATATTTTTACTATTTTCTGTAAAATTGGTCAAACTTTTTAAATTGGTCAAACTTTAAAGTTTGACCAACATGGATTCTAGGAATCCATTTATTTAGGGATAGAGGGAGTATTAGTTAGGTTTATTACAATAGAACGTGTTCATTAGGGTTTAAGTCGTCGACTTGATATGGATTTAGTTATTCAGGATTTAACAACGCTATTTTTTTTAGTGCTAGGTGACGTTCTTTTAATAGCGAGACGTCTGTGGTGACTTTGTCAATTTCGAGATTTTCAGTGGTAGGTGACATCCCGTCGCCAGTGAGGCGTCTGTGATGACTTCGTCAATCTAGAGATTTGCCGATCCAACTTGGTTCTTCGGAGGTGCTCTAGGGGTAGCTAGGGTGTATGTGCATGTTCATAGTTGGGGTAGAGTGAATATGCACTCATATTTGTGAGCGTATGCGTCTATAATTGGGTCTTGAAAAAAATATGAACATTTATATATATATATATGATATTTTTTCATACAGACCTTTTACAATGGTTGGAGTCGCATCCAATTGCTTCTGCTAAATAACTCTTTTGATTGTTTTAATTGGTGAAAGAGTAGTATAGTCATTATGTAAAGTTTTTGTGAAACCATCCCATCATGCCGCGCTCCCATCCCCCGTGGGCCGACGCCTGACGCCGCCATCGTCATCCAATGAATCAGTCGTCTCTCTCCTTCTCTGAAGTCGTCGACGTCGTCGGTTTCTCCATCGCGCGACCTCGACGCCACCGGTCTGCCCTCGCCCACACGCATCTCAGGGATCCCGGCGCAGTGCCCTCGGCCTCAAGTCGACGACGGCAACTAGGGCAGCGACCTGCACCCAGGAAGCGGCGCGACACCGAGCAATCTCCATCGACAAATCAGTCGTCCCTGCCCTGCTCTCTCCCTGTCTCTCAAGTCGTCAGCGTCCTGCTTTCTCCATCGCGAGACCTCGGCGCCACCGGCCTGCCCTTGCCCGCCCTCGACCCCACGTCGACGTCGACAGCTAGGACAATGGCGCGACACAGAGCCAACATCGCCGACGCGGCACCCAGCTAGCCAGCGAGACACCCAGACAGCGGTTCGCCCCCAGGCAGCAGCAAATCCGACGACTTCGTTCAACGGCAGGGACTTGAACAGGGAGAGCTCGTTCATCTCCGGCACGACAGCCGTGGACGCATCACGAAGCTTTAGATCCAAAACGAAGTCGGGGGCCATCCCAGCAGGAGCACCCTCGTCGCTCGTCGGAGCCCTCTCGCCACGGTGCAGAACGCCCTAGACGGGGCTGCCAGATCGCCTCAGCGGGGGCTACCTGCGCTTGCCCTCTCGCGTTGCCGCGCCAGCGAGGCCTTGGTGAGGTTGGTGTGGGTGCTTCAGACGGGGCTGTCCTTGTCGTCGTCCTCCTCCTTATCCGAGAACGACGCGACGATGGCTACATGCGCTCGCCCCTCGCGCCGCTGCTCGCGTGCGACGCCCCATGCGTCGTCGCGCCAACGAGGCCATGGTGAGGTTGGAGTGGGTGCTTCGGACGAGGGCGATCCTCGTCGTCGTCCTCCTCCGACGACACGGCGATGGCGGATGTGGCGGGGCCCACGAGGTTGGAGGACACCTGTGCGACGGCGCGGCGTCTCGGTCGGCTCCGGAGAGGAAGTAGGAGCGGCGCAGGCCTGATTGGCGGCGGCGACAGACAATGACAAACCAACAAAGATGGAGAATGAATTCGAATGAACCCTAAAAAAAGAACCGGACTATACTATTTGTATTATCCGCCCCAACTATACTACTCAAAATATTATCTGTATAATTATATATTTACCGTTTTACCCTTAATTAAAAAAAACTACGAAAAAGGAATTACCACTTCTCATATTTTAAGTACTGATTCCCTCAATTTCGGAGGCGATGGGATGTGGCGTGACTCATATGGCCCACCGACCATAGACACATTGATCGCTTTCCATCGCGTTGTCTCATCGCATCTCATCGTTTTTCATGATCTGAGCCCACCGACCATAGACTCACCAATCGCTTTCAATCGCATCTGCAATCATTGTAAAATTTTTCTCTTTTTTCATATCTTAAGAGTAACAAAGTTATCATGTAAAAATTCATAATAAAGTTTTTATTATATTTAATATTACTTAGAATTGTGTCACGCTTAGGTCAATTTCCACAGCAGATCGAAATGACGGCTGCGCAGCAACATCCTAATTATCGGGTCTCTTCCTTTCTTCTCCATTTCTGATTATAGGGTCGTTGCTAGACATCGCTTGCCTGTCTAGCTAGGTGCTACCCCAACACGTTGCATTATCACCCTTCCATGTTCCGGCCAATGGGGATGAGTAGCGAGGGATACAAGTGGATGGGTTTGTCCGCGAGTTAGCAAATAGAGTAGGCTTCATTTTACGAGCGAGTTTCGTGGAAAATATAATTCTCAAAAGCTAAGGCTACATGCAGACCACGGACATGCATGTATGCTTGCATCCTTCCTGCCTTGATCCCTCTAATTCATCTCATGGACTAGGGAACCTATTTCAGTAGGAAAGTATAAAGTTGTGATATCATTTGAGACTTTTTAGCAGTTTCTCATACACAGGAAAACATTAGTGAACAATGGTAATAAAAAAAACATTACTGAACAATGTGCACTGTAGTTAACTTGCATTGTCTAGCTAGACTCATATTATCTTTGTGGGTTAGATAACACCATGAACGAAAAAATAGAGAATACTATTAGACGGGTAATAATAATACATGGCTCTGTTCACCTGAACTTATCAGCCATAGTTTGACTTATTCTTTTTTACAGAACACTATTAAAACAGTCGAAATCAAATTGTTTGAACTTATTTATGATTGATTTTGGTTGTTTCAATAGTATCCTGTAAAAGGGAATAAGGCCATGTTTAGTTTCCCAAATTTTCCCCAAAAATTTTACACAGTATTCATCACATCGAATCTTTAGACGCATGTATGGAGTATTAAATGTAGGTAAAAAAAATAACTAATTGTACGTTTAGTTTGCTCATGTTGACACGAATCTTTTGAGTCTAGTTAGTCCATGTGTTTGACAAAGTTTGTCAAATAACAACAAAAGTGTTACATGAATTTTTCCCCAAAAAAATTCGCGAACTGAACAAGGCCTGAGTCAAACTACGGCTGATAAGTTGAAGCGAGTAATTCACAGAAAATATCTCGTGTAAGTAAAGAACCGGCTCAACGGAATTTAAACTCACCTGTAGCTAATCAATGTGAGGGCAAACCGCAAACGGCCACGGGGTCGACAGGTGTGTGCACTTGAAGGGGGGCCGTCCATGTCCATGCACCGGTCCATCTGCGCATCACGTTCGTGAACCGGCCGGACGGGATCTCAGATATGCAGCAGGAGTAGCTTGTAACAACGACTGGTCACCATTTATAGTGTGCATGCTTGCCTGCCCCCAAAACTGTTGTTCGGTGTACACATATATAAACTGACGATTCGATGTGAGCGAGCGGAGAACCAGCACACGATGCGTGCCTGCAGGCGCAGGCCACGCAGCAGCGGCCGGCCGGCCTCCATTAATTGCTGCATGCAATGCTTGTGGTGCCGCTGGCCCGCTGCCCGCTGGTGGTCACTGGTCACCGGCCGGCCGCGCGTGGGGCGGTGCCCGCGGCCGGCGCACCGGATCGATCGGAGCTGTCCGTGCAACGTGCAGGACGATCCCGCGCGGCGGCCACCACCACCACCACCTGCCGCGCAGCGCAGGAGTCGCCGGTGCGCGCGTGTAGGATGAGTAGCAAGCATCGAAAAGAAAACCTCCTGCATGTTGCAATATACAAGGCGGGACACCGGTGATTCGAAGCTTCATTCCGGCTTCCTCTGTCATCGATCGAATCTACTGCGTGCTGGCGATCGAGAGCCTGACAGCCCAGCAAGCAAATTCCGAGGGATCCCAGTAGGCTGTAGGCGGCAGCTAGCTCCACACTGGATCTGGCGGACTCTGGATGGATCTTAGTATGCATGCGAATGCGATCGATGCATTATTTGACTCGGATTATATGGTGATTAATTTTTCGTCCGCCCCCGTTCACCGTACATGCATCTGATGAGGTCGTCTAACGTACTGTATAGTATAGTATGCGCATCGATCTATATATACTATCGTCGTCACAGCAGGTACTAGGCAGGCAGGCATACCAGGGGGGAATATCCTCTGCTGCCACACACCATCTAGTAGCTATCGGTTCCGTGCCGTCCGTCCAGCTCCGGCGTACCGTGCCGTGCCGTGCCGTGCCGCCGCCCGCCGCCCGTGCATGATAACCGCAACATGCTGGCATATGGGCACATGCGGCCAGGTGAGCCGCCGGCCGTATAGCAGAGGAGCAGTCTCCTGTTTTATCCATCTCATTCTCATCGACGACGCGCGCCTCTCGATCATCGATCTCTAGCAGACGTACGTACTGTATGTACTAGCAGTCTTCTCTCGCTCACATCACGTTCACATGGCCAGGCTGCGTGAACCTGAGCTTATTAATCTTTTATCTAACCGCCCACCTAATAATAATAATAATCATAGAATCTAATCTAACACATCTCACCTCCACAATTAATGACCTATGCAAACACACAACACGCCTCGATCATATCCACGGTCGGTCGTCGTTCGTTGTGTGTGTGTTTTCCTTTGTGTACGTGATGCATGCTCCGTATGTAGCCGGCCGGCCGGCCGGCGCCGCCATGCATGTGATGTGAGCGAACGGCATGGCCCGAGTGTCGCCCGCCCGGCCGCCCCGTACGTACGGCCATGCCGTGGTCAAGGTCAATAGTCTCCCTGATGACTTGATGAGTGAGATCGAAGAACCGGCGGGGCGAGCCGCACGCGACGTGCGGTGCGGGCAGCTGCCGCCCCGGTCTGCCAGTCTCGTGCATCGTCGTACGCAATACGCATGCATGCATGGCACTGTCTCGGTGGCGCCGGCGCCGGCGGTGGCAGCTCCCAGCTGAATCTCTCATACAGATCTGACATCCGTTGCCTTTGTCGCGCTAAATGCGGCCGGGCAAATGAAAGCGCATCGCCGGGAAAGAAAAGCGAAACAGAAAGAAAAATCAAAGGCGCGCGGCAGTGGACACTGGACTGTGGACACTCCCCACAGTCCCACTGGCGCGCGGCCTCGGTTCGCAGCGCACGACGAGTCGACAACGCCATGGCAAGAATTCGGTGGCAAGCAAGGCTGCGTTGTCTGCTTGTGTTGTACTGTACGTACTGTACTGTTGTGTTCATTCGGACGAAATTATTCCAGCGACAGAGTGTTCAGGCGGCCGGCGTACGCTCGCCGCGCGCCACGCGCCACGCGCCACGCCAGTCCCCAGTCGCCACTCGCCAGTGCTTTGTCGACCTGCAGTAGCTTCCCCCTCGTGTCCGGGCGGCGGTCTGCTTGCTAGGTGCTTCTTGCGCCCGCGCCGACCGGGGCCGCCTTTTATTTATCTTTATCTTTCCAGCAGTAGTCTGTAGTCGCATACCCCCCCACCCCCATATACCGGCGACGACACCATGCGCGGTGCGCGTCGGCGGCAGTCCAGCTAGCTAGATGCATGGAACGGTGATAGACTGATAGCTCGTCGTGTTTGTGGTGTCACAGCAAAAGCACAGCTAGTGCGTGTTCCGCAGCTGCTACGTACACTGACAGACACACGAAAGCAACTGATCGAGTAGCCAATGCAAACACGACGAACACGGAACGGGCGACGAGGTGCGTGGAGCGGTGGTGGAGGACATTTTCTGAGACCGGTAGTCCTGTCGACGGTTTTTGAGAAACTGCAGACAGCCGGGCCATGACCACGACCGGGGGGCGTGTCCGTGTGTGTACTGGATCTCGTCTCCTCGTGGTCGTGCTAGTGCGTACAGTACTACTGCCCTGCTGCTACTCTCTCTTGTCTTGGTCGTCGTGGCCTCCACTACTACAGGAATCTTAACCGCGGCGGTCAATTTTGGTTAACCGAGGCGGGCATTGCAACCGCCTCGGGCCATAAGTCACGGTTAATCGTGGCTTAACCGAGGCGGTTGCACGCCCGCCACGGTTAATCAATTAATCGAGGCGGGCAAGTAACATCAACCGTCACGGTTAATCCATTAACCGAGGCGGTCTCTTTAAAACGATAACCGTGGCGGTTGATGTTACTTGCCCGCCTCGTTTTTTTTCAGAATAAAAATAAAATAAAATTTTGAATTTGAAATTGGATTTGAATTTCCTCAATTCAAACCAGATATTAGGCACATACATAACACAAACATATATCACATTCACTAAATTAGTAGTGTTCAGTTCAGAATTGTACGTAACTCAAAAGTTCATCGAATTTCGCATAAGTTCAAACACATAGCACAATATCGATACAATAACGTTCACTCAATCTCTAGTAATGTGTAGTCCTTGAGGTCTAGCTGGGTTCTCCAGTTCCTGAGCTTCTCGAATTTCTCGCTAATCGCAAGATCGCTGTCCTCGTTGAAGAAAGTCCCCCCGGCTAGCACGCACGAGTCCATGATGAACTTGCAGATATCGGCGATCGTTTGGGTGATGTTCTTGTCGTCGAACTTTTCTTTCTGCCACCACTTCCTTCCCTTCTTGAGCTGCCGCCAGCTTAGGTTGAACTTGCTGCAAGCTCTGAGGTACTCGCAATCGAAGTAGCCACATAGTACGGTGCCGGGGGTTGTTTGGCGCACTACACGATAGAGAACACAAGACAATAAGAACCTATCCATAGGATGCACGATGTAGTAGCACATACGACGTTTCATACGTACCGGGAACTCACGCTTGATTTTCAGCCTCTTCCCGTACTGCTTCTTCTTCTTCTCAGATCTGCGATCGAACGAGTCTTCATCTTCCAAGTACTTCCTGTAAGCACTGCATGAACACGACTAATGTGATCGACATATTCGACACGTACGGCATGTATACGAAATAATAGAAACTGTCACTTACTATCTCAGGGCGTCTTCGAATTCCTTGTATGATTTTTTATTCGTCTCCCTTAACGAGTCGAATACACAAGCCCTTCCGTCCTGAGGATAGACTATGAATACAATGAAGTGACCCATTGCGCCCAAGCTGCACCGATCAAATCAAATTAGGATTTCAAATATGAAAACTAGGATTCCAACAGATACAAAGAATACTATCGACTTACCCAAACTTGTGGGTGACAAGAAGACACCTGAATTCCTTGACCTTCTTCATTGCCCGGTACAAGTACATACCCGCCTTCCACTTCAGATCGATGAGCATACTTTCCCGGGCTTCTTTCCTCTCCTCGAGCATCAAGTTCACCAGCAGATGGTGCGTGTCAGGTACGTTGTATCCTACGATGACCCTCTCAGTAAGATGCATCGGAGATACGTAAACGACACCAGTGTTGAGCTCGTCGCATACATAAGCTTGCATCCTGCAAGGACAAGACATCATGGTGGTATTAGTTTCGTCTTAAAGTACACAGAACGAAACTATAAGCTGTACAGAGTTGTCGTTGACTTACATGGCAAACAGTGTAACCATTGCGACGTCTAGGTCCTTACGTCGCAACAGTCTGTGCATATCATGGAAATCAATGAACATTTCAACATCCTCCTCTAAGTGGAAGTACTTTGCTGGGACCTTGACAACGAAAGATCTCATCCCTTTTTTAGCTGCCTCCATGTACCAAAGATGGAACCTCCGTACCTCCCATGGCTCCTCCTGCACGAGTTGGCCTAGGGGCAGCATGAACTTACCATTCTCGTACTGGTCCGGGCAATCTGGAGTTAGTCCCCAAATACTTCCTTCAGGTGTTCGTGGCCTATACTTGACACTCATCGGAGTAAAAAATTCTGCGAGCATCTCTCTAGATATTATAGTTTGACTATGTTTGCCAGTGGCATACCTCTCATTTGCAGTGGAGTAATCATACTTGTTGGCTAGTTGCCAGCCTGCCCAGCTAGTCTTCGTGTGGTTCCACGGTATTTCCTCCTCCTGTTGACCTTTCTGCTTCAACGGGGGAGGAGGCTGCTGACTTGTGCCCTCCTTCGGAGCACTGGAAGGTGGTGTACTTTCACGCGGTGGAGGTGGAGGACTCCGTGGAGGTGGAGGACTGCGTGGGGGTGGACTCCTCGGATTTGGGCCACCATCATCATCGCCGTTGTCGTCGTCGTCCCCGCCGTCATCCGGTGACCCAGGCATCGCCGTCGTCTTCTGCGTCGGCTCATCCAGTACAATATCTTCTTTCGGCCAAAATATTTGCAAGGCCAGAGCCTGCCTGAGCAACCTAATCCCTGCAGGATGAGGAATGTCTATCTCATCATCCTCATGCTGAGGGTTGACCCACGCAATGTCCACCCTGGCACAGTTGGGCGGGACCGGACCCTCGAACACCCCAGGCGTGTTGGGCGCCAAGACAATCCCTTTGGCCACTACCTTCTTCTTTGTCATGCTTCTGCCATAGGGGATCATGAGGGTGCATTCAGTATCTTGCACGATATCATCGACCGGATACCTCTGGGGTGCTTCGTTCTGCGATTGTGTGGCAGCTTCACCCTGTGATAGCTCCGATCCAGCCTGACGAAGCATCTGGGTCCTCAGCTCCACCATCATAGGGTCTTTGCTCGTGGCCAGTTCTTGTAATGACCCCATGATCATGTCCTTCATTGCCTCATCGCGGCCTCGCTGGATGAGCCCTTCTTTGTACGCCTGTCTCGTGTGGTACGAGGCCGCGTCGGATTGCCAGGACTCTACGGTCCTCCAGCTTTTCCTCGACCCTACGCCACGGACGCGGCCGCGGTGCTCCGGGTTCCCCAACGCCTCGGTCAGCTGGTCTCTCTCTCTCCGCGGGTTGAAGGAGCCGCTCTGCTCGGCCGTGGCGACCGCAATGAGCTTCTTCTCTGCTTCCTCTGCCTGTGGCTCGTTGAACTTTGTCTTGCCCTCCTTCAACCTCTTCGACCTGCGGGCATATATGTAGTTTCGTGACCTCTCATTGAGGCCAGGGTACAGTTGTGGCTCCCCGGACTCAGCTCGTGCCCTTTCTTCATCCCGCCATTGTTTCTCCTTAGCGGCATACCTTGTCATGCCTAGGTGATGAGGGAGGGTATTCTTGGCTGCGAGTTCCTTGAACTTCTTGCTCTTGGCATTTGCTTCCTCTGTTTCTTTCTGCTGTTTGAATTCTGCCCATACAGCCTCCGTGATGAATCGATATTTCTCAAACGGCGTCTTGCCTTTCAGCCGGAACTCTGTGTTCAGCCTAGATCTGAAGTTGCGAAGCGCCTTGCCGGCAATGTACAGACAATGCGCCTTGCACTTGTCTTCATCGTACTCCTCCTCGGGAAAGATGAACTTGGACTTGACCTCTCCCCACACCGCCACTTTCAGGTGTTTAGGTACTTTCTTCCAATTCTCATAGGTGATGGACACATGCTCTCTGACTACACATGAGCATTGATTGCTATATTTTCCAATCACTTTAATTGGCAGCAATGGCTCTCCCTGCGGCCTAAGCTTTGAGATCACTTCTTGCCCTTTCTTTCTTATTTGATGCCTCCCATGCTGTCCTCTTTTCCTCTGTGGCTTATCGCCTTCGGTTGCCTTTGTAGAACCTCTCGTTTCCGGTGACTCTTCGGCTTGTTCTTGAAATTCCAAACGGATCAGAACAAGCGGTATCTGTATGAGAACGTATATAATTAAGTTAGATGGTTGTGCTTACCCCTACAACGCTCATGAATCTGTTAACCCTACAACGCTCAGAACGAACCTCATGTCTCTGGGTTTCGGTATCATCCTCCGGATGAACTCGTGACTCTGCACGAGAAGACCGTGTCTTTTGCGGTGGAGGCGTCGGTTCGTAATTAGGATCGTCATCTTCTTCTCCCCGCTTTCTCTTTTCTGGTCTTGGTGTCAGTTCCTCACTCACGTAATCACCACTGCACGCTGAGCCCAATGAGCCCGATGAGCTAGATGAGGAACCTTCATCATCGGTATTAACCGGGCTAGGCTGGCGCCAATTTTTACGAGCCTCGTCCAGTGAATCCATTCTTCAGTTATATGTATAGATACATGAAGTTAAATGGACATTTCATACACAATATCTTGTAATATGCAATATTTCGAGTAAATAAGTAGGATTAGAGTATAAAATTGAGATCATTATATTCATATTTGAAATTGTATTACATAGTTTGTGCATATACAATATTTAGAGTACAAAAACTATAAGAAAATTACATAATTTGAGAAGAAAAAAATAATTTACATATTTGGCTCAGATTTTGCCCTTGTCATCACAATGCTACTAAACTGGTTGCCCGATGAGCCATCCTAGTTTAGCAGCTTACAAGGGAGGGCATTTGATCATCATAGCCGCTGCCTCAGCATAAGAGATTCACATCATTGCATATGCTACCGCCTCAGCCAATTTTAAAAAATTTATCATTTAGGAGCAAAGTAGTAGGAGTAGTAGGAAGTAGTAGGACACAGTACAAACTGATCAAAACAATAGATCATGGCATAGCACAGTTTTGGTGATACACATTGAGAACTATATCACTAATCTACTAGTTTTTGCAATGGATCATGAATGATGGGGAGATAGGCCTCTTTCCAACATAAGAAAAAAATGACTAGAGTGATAAACTAGCTAGGATGCAAAGTTCATGTTCATGAGTGATATGAGATATGGATGACTTGGAAACTGATTTGAGAGCATCTTTAATCAAGTATTCAGATCTGAGTGTTCAGTTTTGATAATAAGAAAATGACTAGAGTGATAAACTAGCTAGGATGCAAAGTTCATGTTCATGAGTGATATGAGATATGGATGACTTGGAAACTGATTTGAGAGCATCTTTAATCAAGTATTCAGATCTAAGTGTTCAGTTTTGATAATAAAAAAATGACTAGAGTGATTCTAGTTGATAGAAGAGACATGACACACATATCTGATCAGAGTTACTCACACATTTTATATTACATCTAAAGCAGATTATGAGACATAGATATCAAGAAAGAAAGGTCAACATCTGGTGTAGGTAAAGGCATTCAAAATCAAAATCACAGGGGCAACAAAATCAAAATCACAGAGCATGTAAAGGCATTCGAAATCAAAATCATAGTTTCAAACTTACAAAATCACAGGCATCTACTCAAATTGGATAATTTGGTTGCATCATTGGCGGTGGCATCCACTCACTTTGAATCATAGGGGCAACAAAATCAAATTCAATAGGGTTCCGCATCATAGGCAGCAAAATCACAGGGGCAACAAAATCAAAATCACAGATTCACGAACAATCATTTGAACCTTCTATCCGAGAACTAGGGTTCCACAGCAAGGGAAGACAGGGACGGTGTAAGGACCTGTGTGGCCTAGAGGGGGGTGAATAGGCCTGTCAAAAATCACAGCTCAAAACTTAATTAGATAAGCCCGGCACTACCGCTCTGTGCCCGGCACTGCCGCTGCCCGGCACTGCCGACCCCAGCGCGGTACTGCCGCGCAGTGTGAGACCAGAAGTTGCAATTCGAAATCCAGCCACAACTAACTGATTCTATATGAATAGAAATGCTACAACAAGTTCTATGAACCAGCAGAAGCAACTACTCCAAGCCAAATAAGAGGAATAAAGTAGATCGGGCCAAACCCTAGAATCTATCACAAGCTCATGAATATGAAGAATGAAACTAAGCAAGCACAAGAGACAAGTGATTTATCCCGTGGTTCAGCTCGCCACCAAGGCTTGCCTACCTCCACGTTGTTGAGGTTGACCACTTAGGTCATGAGCTTTGCAACTCTACCTCGTTCTCAAGTCAAGGAACCAAATCCTTGAGGTGAGGGGTAATAATACTAGCTGAACAATCGATTACAAACCTCCCTAGGCCGCCACACAAGTTGGCAAGGCTCTAGGGTGACGCCTAGCCGGCTAGGGTTCCAAGAACCCAAGAGTAATAGAAGCAAATCCACCGGCTATGGCTCAAATCAAGTGCTCTAGGAAGTAGATCTCAGCTAGGGCTTCTCTTTGATGAAGGTTTAAGCCTCTCAATCACTTGGAATCAATGGAAATCGAAGGATTGGTGAGAGGGGAGTTGAGAGCCTTCAATGGGGAAGAAGAAGCTTGTCTAGAGGTAGGTGACGAGTTATGGTCGCGGATAACCGTTGGGGTGGCAGGGAGATGGAGTAAATATCTCCTCCCTGCCAACGGTTACAATAAGTCGCGGCAGTGTCGGCCAAAGCCCGGCAGTGCCGCGGCCCGGCACTGCCGCGACAAGAGCGGCACTACCGCGCCTACCAATCAGACAGGGTTGGATTGGAATTCAGTGCAGCTGTCTTTGGTTAGAAACATGGATGGCTTGGGTTGGTTTGAGCACATGTCATTCAGCCATAGCAATGTATTTGCATTCCCCCTTGATAGTACGGCATTCCTATAACTCAAATTCAAATGAAAAAGCTTGATATATCACTTTGAGTCCGGATCCAATGAAATGTAGTATGGGGGGTCCACCAACATACATACACCATCCTTTCTTATCATAACCTGCTTATCAACTTCATGAATCTTATTAGTTCTCCAATCGTGTGGTCATTATCACCAAAACCCACAATTAGGGCTTGATTGCACTTACAATCTCCCCCTTTTTGGTGATTGATGACAACACAATCGAAGCTTACAATAAAAGGGTACAATACTTGAGATTTAGAAGCTTAGGTGTGAAACCTCCCCCTAAATGTGTGAATGAGAGCTGAAATCTCGAATTGGCATTAGAGGCCAACATTCACATATTCAAAAGTGAGAGATAGGTTCAGTTTCACATCTAATAGCTTTGTGGGGTGCAACTAAACTGTGTCAAGAATAATACGTGATGCGAATGACAGTTTAAGCACATCAGAGATGTTTGTTGTCTTTCTGCCAGAGCGGCACTGCCGCTCTGGGCGCGGCACTGCCGGAGCCCGGCACTGCCGGCCCTGGAGCGGCACTGCCGCTCAGGCTACAGACAGCAAACACAGCGGAATTAACACAAAGCCACAAAGCATAATCAATAACAGAACTAAACAAGATAACACATGCTAGATAAGCAGGTAAAAGTACATGTCCACATCCAAGCCTAAGAAGTAGTACCATAGAGTAATATTACAAACATAGAGTTTTGAACGAATCAAACTCCCTCACAACTCACAACTACTAACATGATGGGGACATGAACAGAAAGAAAGTGTTGTACCCCCTTCTCTTCACCTAATTCTCCCCCTTTGGCAACAAGTCACCAAAAAGAGAGAAGTAGAGAAGAGAAGAGTGTCCAAACACTCACTCATCATCCGAAGCTATCTTGTCCCACTGAACTTCTTCTTCCTCCTCCTCATCATCATCGTCATCATCGTTGTCGTCGGACTCTACCACGGCCTTCCCCTGACAGTGAGTGGAACTGGTGTAGCGGGTCGAGGTCGAGGCACGTGTAGAACGACGGGGTGGCACAGGCACTATCTCCTCCTGCTCCTCATCTCCATCTGAGTCTATGTCATCTGAGTCGAGACTGGAGAGGTCGAAGTGAGGTGGAGAGCGGGGTGGAGGTAACGGCGAACGTCCCGCCCGCTCTCGCTCTACTCGCTGCTCAACGAGTGCCTGGTGAGCTGTCTGGGCTGCGTAGGTGCAAGTAGAGAAGATGGCCTTGATCCATTTGGCCAACTTGCTCTTCTTCTTCCTCGGATAGGAAGGGCGGGAGCTCTCTGGCCTGTCAGCTGCTGCTGCCCCTGCTGCTGCTCCTCTCTTCTTCTCTGCACGGTATGGCTCATGCAACCCATCCTTAGCAAAGGTATAACCGGAAACCATCTCAATCATAAACATGATGTAGGGGGCATAGAGAACTGCCTTCCTAGCATCCTTGGCTGCAACCTAAAGCTCAGTCCATATAAAGCTGGATATGGAAAAGCGATTAGCCCCTGGGGCCATCCTAGCCAACATGTTCATGCCATATCCATACAAGTTAGAATGAGACCCACTCTTTGGGTTGAGAGTTTGCCTGAAGAGGTTGTTCAACATGTAATAAAAACCTTGTAGTCCCTTGACCAACCCATCTGCCTTCCGAGGGTCCTCATACATGAAAGCAATCTCAGAATCTGTCAAAGTCCTCTCATCATGCAGGTTATCATATTCTCTATCCTCGCTGCCCAAACCGAGGATCCTACTAAAGGTCTCATAAGTGACCTTGTAGTGACGACCCTCGGTCATCCAATGCATCTCCTCAACCACATTGTCAACATACAGCGTCGCATGGAACTGATGGATGATCTCGGTGTTCCAATTATAACTAAATCTCATCAGATCATACATGTTTCTTGCCTTACATGCAGCCACCACCCTGTTGATGTCACGGTCAGTCTTGCTCTCTAGATGCTCCCAATCAACATACTTCATATTCAGTATCTTCTGCTTCTTGGCATTGTATAGGACTGAACGATAGAAATCATAATGGAACTCGTTCCAGAACCTATAATCAATGCCCATATCCTTTTGATGGTTGTATGGGTTGTGCCGGCGCTGAGACTTGACCGAGCTGAACTGCTGATAGTATGACACGGGCTGCCTGTCCCTGGTGTCCTGAGGAGGCCTCTCCTGCACATCCTCTGTGTATGGCTGCAAGTGCGCCCTGCTGACCTCTGCCAAGTGCTCTGGGGTGTTGGGGTAGAGGTCTTCCCTTATCTGTCGCCCTTGCATCTGCAGGCGAGCCTCATCCCGGATCTGCTGCCTCGCTGAAACATCTCCTTGGGAGCTAGAGCCACCTCGACGGGATGGCTGCTTGCTCCTCCCCCTGAGCGGATCCATCCTCTGCTTGACCCTTCTCTCATCTCCTCTTTCGCCCGACATCTTGAGAGGAAGGAGAGGGAAGGAGACCCTTGGAGAAGAGGACGATGGAGCAGCACCGAAGGAGATCCCGAGCAGCACCTCCGGAGGCCGGAGTTGCCGGGGAGCACGCCGGTGAGGAGAGGAAGGTGCGGTCGCCCGGTCGCCCGTGAGAGAGAGGTGAAAAGGAGAGCACGGGTGCGGTGAATGGATGAGGGAGAGAGAGAGAGGGGGTCGTCGGGTAAGAATAGGTAAATTTTCCCTTGGCCCTACTCGGTAACAAACCGATCCCTGCTGAATCGGTAAGTCGCGGCACTGCCGCGCCTGCTGCGGCACTGCCGGGGCCCAGCACTTCCGCGCCTGGCCCGGCACTGCCGGACAGTCACCTACAGAAAGGATTATTCTCTAAGGCACCATATCTCATTCTTGGAGTGGACAAGTACTACTTGCATGTTATGACCAGTAACAAGTAATCAATTCAGAACAATGGTCATTTCAAGCAAGTTTCTTTCACAAAGATTTTGAAACACAATATATGAAAGTTTTGAAATTGGTTTTACCTAGGTCAAACTAGTTAATCAATCAAGCATGCTAGGTTTCAAACGACGTTACAAGAGTCAAATATATTTAGTTCACTCCTTAAGGCACAAAATCTTGACTCATCTAGAGGCTTAGTGAAGATATCGGCTAGTTGTTTGTCGGTGCTCACATGTCTAATGGCGATATCTCCTTTGATTTCATGATCTCTCAAGAAGTGATGTCGGATGTCTATATGTTTGGTTCTTGAGTGACTCACTGGGTTGTTTGCAAGTTTTATGGCACTTTCATTGTCACACAAGAGTGGGATATGAGTAAAGTTACATCCGAAGTCACGAAGGGTTTGCCTCATCCAAAGTAGTTGCGCACAACATGCACCTGCAGCAACATACTCGGCCTCGGCTGTGGATAGGGCTACACAATTTTGCTTTTTAGAACCCCAAGACACTAAGGAGCATCCAAGGAATTGACATGTCCCCGAAGTGCTTTTTCGATCTACTTTACAACCAGCATAATCAGAATCCGAATAGCCAAGTAGTTCGAACTTGGAGCCCTTAGGATACCACAAGCCAAGGTTTGGTGTGTGAACTAGATATCTCAAGATTCTCTTAACGGCCACTAGGTGACACTCTTTCGGGTTAGCTTGAAATCTAGCACACATGCACACACTAAGCATAATATCGGGCCTAGATGCGCATAAGTAAAGAAGAGAACCGATCATGGAGCGATATACCTTGATGTCCACGGCTTTCCCTTCCACATTGAGATCAAGATGTCCATTGGTTGGCATGGGTGTTTTGATAGGCTTGGAGTTCACCATGTCAAACTTCTTCAACATATCATGGGTGTACTTGGTTTGGCAAAGAAAAGTCCCTTCCTTTAATTGCTTGATTTGAAAACCAAGGAAGAACTTGAGCTCACCCATCATAGACATCTCAAATCTCTTAGTCATGATCCTACTAAACTCATCACAAAAGGATTTGTTAGTACTACCAAATATTATGTCATCGACATATATTTGGCACACAAAGATATCTCCATTGACTTTATGAGTGAAGAGAGTAGGATCGGCTTTGCCTATTTCAAAGCCTTGTTTGAGCAAGAATTCCTTATGGCATTCATACCATGCTCTAGGTGCTTGTTTAAGCCCATAGAGCGCCTTATGGAGTTTGAAGACGTGGTTGGGGAACTTGGGATCTTCAAAGCCCGGTGGTTGCTCGACATACACCAACTCTTGTATAGGTCCATTGAGGAATGCACTCTTCACATCCATTTGATATAGCTTGAAGTTGTGATGGGCTGCATAGGCTAGAAGAATCCGAATGGCTTCAAGCCTTGCAACCGGTGCATATGTTTCTTCAAAGTCCAAGCCCTCTACTTGAGTGAAGCCTTGAGCTACCAATCTTGCCTTGTTCCTTGTCACCACACCTTCTTCATCTTGCTTGTTGCGGAAGACCCATTTAGTGCCAATCACATTGGTATTTGGTCTTTCCACAAGTGACCATACTTGATTGCGCTCAAAGTTGTTGAGCTCCTCTTGCATGGCCATCACCGAATCTGGATCTTCCAGTGCTTCTTCTACCTTGAGAGGTTCCAAAGAGGAGACAAACGAGTAATATTGACAGAAATTTGCCAAATGAGAGCGTGTCGTTACCCCCTTTCGAAGACTCCCAAGAATGTTGTCAACGGGATGATCCCGTTGAATAGTTTGCTTGATCCTTGGATGATCTATGGGTTCTGCTGCATCTTCAGCATCTTCTTCATCTTGCTCGAAGATGGGTTGTAGGTTCACTCCACGAAGTGGAGTGGCTGCGGCTGCCTTGGGAGTTCCCGGCACTACTGGGCTTCGTCCGGCACTACCGGGGTCGGACCCGGCACTGCCGGGGACTGTATCTAATCAGTCCCAGCAGGAGTTTCAGCTTGAAAAACATCCTGACCAATAGCCTGCTGTTCTTGTGGTCTAATATCACCAATGGCTAATTGCTTGATTGCTTCACAAGGTGGTTCCTCATTACCTACAACAACTTCATCAACTTGCTCTACTTGAGAGCCATTAGTTTCATCAAACGTCACGTCTATCGCTATTTCAACCTTGCCGGAGGCCTTGTTGAAAACACGATAGGCATGCTCGTTTGATCCATAACCGAGAAGAAAACCTTCATCAACCTTGGATGCGAACTTAGAGGCTTTGGGCTTCTTGTTCAATATGAAACATTTGCACCCAAATACTCTAAAGTACGACACCTTTGGTTTGTTACCAGTGAGCAGCTCATAGGAGGTCTTCTTTCTTCTCTTGTGGAGGTAGAGGCGGTTGATTGCATGGCAAGCGGTATTGACGGCTTCGGCCCAAAAGATGTCCGGCGTCTTGTACTCATCTAGCATCGTCCTTGCCATGTCAATGAGTGTTCTATTCTTCCTCACCACCACGCCATTTTGTTGAGGGGTGTATGGAACTGAAAATTCATGCTTGATGCCCTTTTCATCAAGAAACTCATCCACTTGGGTGTTTCGGAATTCGGTTCCGTTGTCACTATGAACTTTCTTGATGTTGAAACCGAATTCCCTTTGAGCTCTTCGTATGAACATCTTCACCTTCTCTTGTTGTCATGCATAAAGAATACCCAAGTGAAACGAGAAAAATCATCAACAATAACAAGACCATGTTTGTTACCGCCGATGCTAAGGTAGGCAACCGGTCCAAAGAGGTCCATGTGGATCAACTCCAATGGATGAGTAGTAGTGTCGTAGCTCTTTGGTGGGTGAGGTACGCCTACTTGTTTTCTGGCTTGGCAAGCTCCACATACTCTGTCTTTCTCAAAATCAACATTGGTTAGTCCTAGGATGTGGTTGTCCTTTTGAAGTTTGGCCAAGTTCCTCATCCCAACATGAGCTAGTCGGCGATGCCATAACCAACCCATGCTAGATTTTGCCACTAAACAAGTCTCAAGTTTGGCTTCACTTTTGTTGAAATCAACTAAGTAAAGCTTCCCTTTCAAACGACCCATAAAGACAATAGAGGAATCCTCTCTTCTAAAGACTTCCACACCCTCATCCGTAAAGAGACAATTGAAACTCATTCCACATAATTGTGAAACGGATAGCAAGTTGTAACTCAACGAATCGACATGTAAGACATTAGTAATTGAATGCTCAAGTGTAATAGCAACTTTACCAAGACCGTACCTAACACATCCCCCTTGGAGTTATCACCGAAAATGATGTTTTCGCTTGCATTTGAAGTTGGGGAATATGATGAGAACATACTCCTTTCTCCGGTCATATGATTTGTACATCCGCTATCAAGCACCCAACTTGATCCACCGGAGGAGTACACCTGCAAGACAAGTTTAGTTCCTAGGTTTAGGTCCCCAATTGATATTGGGGCCTTGCAAGTTAGTCACAAGTATCTTACGAACCCAAATGCACTTGTCGGTTGTCCTCTTGTTATCACCAACATACTTTGCAACAACTTTACCACTGTTGTTGTGTCCTAAAATGTAACAAGATGACATGCTCTTCCTTGGGACTTCTATCTTGGGTTGATGTGCAAACTTGTTCTTGGTCACCCAAATAGATTCCTTTGGTTTCTGAGATTCTTGCTTTGGGTTGGGTACCTGCTTGTGCTGTGTGTGAGACTGAGCAGAAGGCAAACTGGTAGCCTTCCCTTTCTTGGGGCGCGGCACTGCCGGCCTGGGGGCGGCACTGCCGGGGTCCGGCACTGCCGCCTTCTGGCACGGCACTGCCGCGGTCTGTGCAGGCTGAACTGTACCAATCTGACCCTTCTTCTCAAACCTCACACACTCATAGCCATTCATTGTCCTTCTTCCATTAGTCTTGGCTCCTTTTTCGTGCCCCAACCCATCTTTTATGGAAGGACGCCGTCCATTCTTGAACTTGGGCTTGCTCTTCTCTTGAGTCTTCTCATTAGCACTTGTGGTAGACTTGACACAACCATTTGCAATGATATTTGTCAATCTTGCTATCTCCTTTCTCATGGCCTCCATGTTCACAAGGTTAGTGGAATAGATATTTAAATCAACATTATAGCATTTTCCACAACCTTCACTAGTGGAGGGAATAGAGGTGACATTTGCTTTAGGAAGAGTTGAGTTGCTTTCCCAAAGAAGATTATATTGCAACTCAAGTTCTTTGTGCTTTTCATCTAAGCCACAATACTTTTCCTTGAGTGCAATATGGGCCTTCTTTAGGGAAGTATGTTCATCTTGCTCTTTGGCCAAGGCCTCGTGCAAGACGTCCAACTCACTTCTCTCTAATGCAAGAGCTTCCTTGCAAGCAATGTAGAGGTCCTCTTGTTTGATGAGAGCATCCTCACTTATTGCTAGCTCGGCTTGTACACATTCTAGTTCCTCCATTAGTTTAGTGATAAAGAGTTTGGTTTTCTTGTCCAACCTTTTAGTTATCATGTTTATCTCTTCATCACTAGAATCATCATTACTAGAGGAATCACTAAGTTCACTACTAGAGATGTCACTAGGTGGAAGAGAGGTTTTAGAAGTGTGAGCCTTTTTCACCTTCTCTTTCTTGGCCATGAGACAAGTGTGGGAGTTGCAATCATCATCATCGGACAAGTTGTTGAATAGTCTTGGTGAAGGAGATGACTTTTGAAATGCTATTGTTGCTATCTTCTCATCTTCTTCACTTGAGGTTTGTGCGGTTGAATCCCATTCATGTCCAATGTGAGCTTCTCCCATGTATCTCTTGTTGTGTTTCTTGTAAGTGCCTTTGTCATCTTTCTTGCCCTTGTTGAAGTTGTCCTTCTTCTCATGTGGACAATGTGCTATGAAATGATCGGTGCTTCCACAATTGTAGCAAGTTCTTTTCTTCTTGTTTGGAAACCTTCTCTTTACAAACTTGTAACTTTCCTTCTTGAGTCCCTTGCGATATCTTCTCATGAAAAGAGCTATATCACCAATTTCTTCAAATTCTTCACCATCACTTTCACTTCCACAAGATGATGATGTGTTGTCCTCAACTTCAATTTTCTTCTTTTGTTGCTTGGGCTTGCTTGTAGAGGCTTGCTTGCTTGATTTTGCCTTGCTTGATGTTGCTTGCCTTGATGGCTTGCTAGCCTTAAGTGCCACATCCTTGATCTTCATCCCATCTAGCCTAGCTTGCAACTCTCCAAGCTTCCTTCTCTCATTTGCCTCTTCTCTTTGCATATCAAATGTGATAATCCTTCCAAGCACATCACTAGGTGTGAATTGCTCAAACTTCTTCTTGTCCCTAATCAATGTCACTACGGTCTCATTTCTAGGTGAGTATGCCTCTAACATGATCTTCACAACCTTGTGATCATTGATTTTATTTCCACCTAGCCCTCTAATATTACCAACAATCACCATCAATCTATCAAACATCTCTTGTGGACCTTCACCATCACAAATCACAAACCGATTGAGCTTAGCCATCAACAAGTCAATCTTGGATTGCCTCACTTTGTCAACCCCTTCATGAGCTATATGCAATGTGTCCCAAATCTCCTTTGCAACATCAACTCCCATGACCTTGTTGTACTCATCACCATCCAAGGCACTAAGCAACACACTAGTGGCTTGAGCATTGAGATGAATGTTGTGGAATTCATCTTGAGTGGGGCTCTTTGGATCAACCGGTGCTTCAAGTCCATTGTGCACTATCTCCCAAATACCTGGATGGAGACCAATAAGATAGGTCTTCATAATGTGCTTCCACTTCGCAAAGTTAGTCCCGTCGAAACGAGGTAACTTGCCCGCGGGCACATTGATGAGAGGCCTAGAGTCATGGTTAGTCATAGAAGAATAGTTAAAGGATACTTCTTTATATGACTTCTTCATGTCCTCCTTCTTCTTGTTGTCCTTATGTGTGTACGAGAAGTGATCATCTCCATCTTCGGTGCTACTTGAGTCATCACTCAAGTTCACACTCTTCTTTGCTTGGAGCTCTTCCTCCTTCTTTTCTTCTCTTCTCTTGGCTCTTTCTTCTCTTCTAATCCTTCTCTCTTCTTTTCTTTGAGCCTTTTCTTCTTTTGCTTTGAGAGCCGCTGCATCTTCTCTTGCTTTGGCTCTAGCTTCTCTTCTCAATCTTCTTTCCTCCTTTCTTCTTGCGAGCTCTCCGGCCGACACACTCATTTGAGGAGGTGCCTTCTCACTTGCTGTGGAGAGACTTTCATTGCTGCTAGCGGTGTGCATTTACACTTCAGGTGTGGGTTGCACAATGCTAACGTTACCCGTTCCTCCGCCGGTGGCCATTCTCTCGCACGGTGAAGTGCTGCTAAGAGACCAGGCTCTGATACCACTTGTAAGGACCTGTGTGGCCTAGAGGGGGGATGAATAGGCCTGTCAAAAATCACAGCTCAAAACTTAATTAGATAAGCCCGGCACTACCGCTCTGTGCCCGGCACTGCCGGCCCCAGCGCGGTACTGCCGCGCAGTGTGAGACCAGAAGCTGCAATTCAAAATCCAGCCACAACTAACTGATTCTATATGAATAGAAATGCTACAACAAGTTCTATGAACCAGCAGAACCAACTACTCCAAGCCAAATAAGAGGAATAAAGTAGATCGGGCCAAACCCTAGAATCTATCACGAGCTCATGAATATGAAGAATGAAACTAAGCAAGCACAAGAGACAAGTGATTTATCCCGTGGTTCAGCTCGCCACCAGGGCTTGCCTACCTCCACGTTGTTGAGGTTGACCACTTAGGTCATGAGCTTTGCAACTCTACCTCGTTCTCAAGTCAAGGAACCAAATCCTTGAGGTGAGGGGTAATAATACTAGCTGAACAATCGATTACAAACCTCCCTAGGCCGCCACACAAGTTGGCAAGGCTCTAGGGTGACGCCTAGCCGGCTAGGGTTCCAAGAACCCAAGAGTAATAGAAGCAAATCCACCGGCTATGGCTCAAATCAAGTGCTCTAGGAAGTAGATCTCAGCTAGGGCTTCTCTTTGATGAAGGTTTAAGCCTCTCAATCACTTGGAATCAATGGAAATCGAAGGATTGGTGAGAGGGGAGTTGAGAGCCTTCAATGGGGAAGAAGAAGCTTGTCTAGAGGTAGGTGACGAGTTATGGTTGTGGATAACCGTTGGGGTGGCAGGGAGATGGAGTAAATATCTCCTCCCTGCCAACGGTTACAATAAGTCGCGGCAGTGTCGGCCGAAGCCCGGCAGTGCCGTGGCCCGGCACTGCCGCGACAAGAGCGGCACTGCCGCGCCTACCAATCAGACAGGGTTGGATTGGAATTCAGTGCAGCTGTCTTTGGTTAGAAACATGGATGGCTTGGGTTGGTTTGAGCACATGTCATTCAGCCATAGCAATGTATTTGCATTCCCCCTTGATAGTACGGCATTCCTATAACTCAAATTCAAATGAAAAAGCTTGATATATCACTTTGAGTCCGGATCCGATGAAATGTAGTATGGGGGGTCCACCAACGTACATACACCATCCTTTCTTATCATAACCTGCTTATCAACTTCATGAATCTCATTAGTTCTCCAATCGTGTGGTCATTATCACCAAAACCCACAATTAGGGCTTGATTGCACTTACAGACGGTCGCCGAGGAGCTCGGAGATGAGTACGGTGCAGAGGAGCTCACGGACAGAGAGGAGCACGGGGACGCCATCGAGAGGAGCACGGGACACCGCGCTGAGAGGAGCACGGGGACAGGGACGGGTGCCGAGGATCTCGCGGACGGAGAGGAGCACGGGGACACTGCCGCTAGGGTTTCACTGAGGCGGCGAGGCTCGTGCTGAGCTCAGAGGAGGCAGCGGAGGAGGAGCACGGAGGCAGCCCACCATGTCGAGGAGCACGGAGACGGCCCACCACGTCGAGGAAGGCGTCAGAGATGGTGCGGCGGCGGCGTCGGACAGGGACGGCATCACAGACGGGAGCAGGAGGACAGGGACAACGTCGAGGCGGAGTAGGCGCTCGAGGACGTCGAGGCGGAGCAGGTGCTCAAGGCGGAGCGGCGTCGGAGATGGTGACGACGGCGGCGGCGGCGGTGGGGATGGATTTGGGCAGCCCTTCGGGGTAGGAACTGAATGCCGAAGGACTTAGAAAATTTCGGCGCCCGCGGTTGTCTTCTTTTCACCATCTGGACGGAACCATGGCATTAACTTGGTCTTGTTGATGCGCGTCTCCACAATCTTGATCTTTCATGGATGATCGGTGAAGAGCTTGTGTTCTTCATAGTTGTTGTGTTCTTCGGGACTCTGCACTCCATCAGCTCCTACAATCCGCTGCTTTCCTGACACGACCACGTACTTCTTCGGGGCTTTCGGTATTGCAAAGTAGGCTACTTGCGCGACGCGACTTGCGAGTACCCACTGGTCATCTTTATAACCGATACTCTGGAGCTCCACTGTGGTAAGACCAAAGTCGTCCACGACAACTGCTTTCGGCTTCACCCATTGGCACCTGAAGATTGGAATTTGTAGGTCACCACGATAGTCCAATTCCCATATCTCTTCTACCTGCCCAAAATATGTCCTGGTCTCCCCCGTCTCCTCGTCGATGCCCTCGTATCGAAAGCCACTGTTTTGTGCCGCGTTCTTTTTATCTTTCTCCTTTGTCTGGAACCTGTACCCATTTATGTCATACCCTTGCCACGTGGTGATTTCGGTCAACGGCCCTTCTGCAAGCCTCGCTTCAATGGATTCTCTGTCGAGTATGTCCTGTTTTTGCATCCACGTTGTGAAATTCAGCTTGTGAAATTTCTGGACCCATGCCTCCGTGCGCTTTCCATCATTATTCGCGCGCAGCTCTTCCAGGTGCTTCTCGACATATTCATCCATAACTACAAGCTGATGCAGTACACTATTATGAGCTTGTTGCACCATTGCATACTCAACATCAGTGCGTACTTTCCTTCCTGTGCATCCCAATTCCATTGTTCTGCCTTCATGCTGAGGAACGGGCAACCCAATTGCATTTCCATCCTTGATGTATTTGGTGCAGCAGTTAACGGCCTCCTCGGTCGTATATGCCTCGATCATAGAACCCTCAGGATAAGCACGATTAAGGACATATCTATTAAGGGTGGACATGAACCGCACGTACGTCCACATCTGGTGTAGGTAGACTGGACCTAATTCCTGTATCTGGTCAACCATGTGAACCATCAAGTGTGGCATGATATCGAAGTAAGAAGGCGGGAAGCACATCTCAAGTTGGCACATAGTCTCTGCGATGAACTGTTTTAGGCTAGGGAGCTCAGCTTCATCAATAACCTTCTATGTGATGGTGTTAAAGAAGTAGGACATACGCGTGATGACCATCTTCACGTACTCTGGTCCGATAGCCCTGATGACAATTGGAAGGAATACGGTAAGCATGACATGGCAGTCGTGTGAGTTGTAGTTCATCAGGGTGAGGTCCTTCATCGAGACCAGACTCTTGATGTTGGAAGAGAAACCGGTTGGGACCTTGACACCCCTAAGCCACTGGCACATTTCTCTCTTCTCATCTTTGGTCAGGTTGTAACTTGCACCCGGTAGGTCGACTTTCCCGTTATGTGGTGTCGTCGGATGTATTTCAGGCCTGATGCCCTGGTTCACGAGATCCAAGCGTGACTTCAAGCCATCTTTTGTCTTGTTCTTCATGTCTAGCAGTATACCCATTGTGCTGTCAAAGACATTCTTCTCTAAATGCATGCAGTCAATCGCATGGGGTGTATCTAGCTCCTTCCAGTAAGGCAGATACTTGAAGAAAATGGACTGCTTCTTGAAAGGGACGACAGGGACAGGTGGTTCTGCGTCTGTCTTGTCCCGCCGCTTCCTCTTCCTTGTCTTGGTCCCATCCTTTTCTTTCTTCATCTTTCCTAACTCTACATCTATTCCCTTGACCATTTCAAACACCTTTTGCCCGTATCTTGTCCTTTCTGGCTCGTCAGTCTGCGGCTCGCTCATGTTGTCGAAGTACTTATTCATCATGACTGTTCGGTACCTGTGCTTTTTGACAAGGAATCTCCTATGCCGAGTGTACACTATCTTCTTGGATGCACTAAGGTAAGTGTAGCAGGTCCCGTCGATGCAAACTACGCACCCAGTCTTGCCCTTGATCTGTCCCGACAGTGAAAATAGACCAGGATAATCGGTGATGGTGACAAAGATGATGGCTTTGAGAGTAAACTCCTTCTTTAAGTATGCATCCATCATAAGGACCCCTTCATCCCATAGTTTCTTCATTTCCTCCATTAACGGCACCAGGAACACATCTATATCATTGCCAGGCTGTTTCGGTCCAGAAATAAGCAGGGTCAGCATGAGATACTTGCGCTTCTGACATAGCCAAGGAGGCAGGTTGTATATGGTGAATATGACCGGCCAGGTGCTGTGAGAGCTGCTAATTTCCCCAAACGGATTCATTTCGTCGGTACTCAGTGCGAACCTGACATTTCGTACCTCTTCGGCAAACTTTGGAAACTGAGCGTCGAAACGCTTCCACTGCTTGCCATCAGCGGGGTGTCTTAGCTTTCCATCTCCCTTTAGGCGTTCATTAGATGCATGCCAGGACATCAGCTTGGCATCCTCGGGATTCCCAAATAAAGCACGCAGGCGATCAATCACGGGCAGGTACCACATTGATAGTGCAGGACTCTTCCTTAGCGTGTAACCCGCTTCTTCCTCGTCCTCGAACTGAGACGGGTTCTGCTTCGCACTCTTCTTGGCCGTCTTCTTCTGTGGCGCACTCCAAACGCCCGGGTTGCTATCCACACAACAACCAGCATTCTTCTTGTAACGACTCGCGCCGCAATGCGGACAGCTGTCCAGTTTCTCATACTCGCCCCGATATAGGATGCAGTGGTTGGGGCAGGCGTAGATCTTCTTTAGCTTCATTGCAACAGGACAGATCAGCTTCTTCGCCCGATAAGTATTGGCGGGTACCTTGTTACCTTCTGGGAATGCAGAGGAAAGGATACGTAACAGGTCGTTGAAGCTAGTGTCAGACCAGCCATGGCGAGCCTTGCACATCAACATCTGGAGGATGAAACGCAGCGTCGTCCATTGCTTCGGGCAGTGCTCCGGAATATAGAGGGGGTCGATTGCCGCTTGCTTCATTTCTCTAAAATTCTCCAACCACTTCGAGTTCCCAAACAGAAGGTCATCGTGGTCCAAGCGATTAACAATCTCCTCAACGAGCTCGACATCGTCTTGCTCAGTCACAATTTCCGAATCAACACTGCCACCGTCATCCCCGCCACCGTCACCCTCGCCGGCAATGTCTTGCAGGAGATCGTGAATCGTGATGTAGTCACGATCTCCATGGTCACCGCCATCAACTGTTCCATGTCCGCCACCCGCCGATGATGGTTCTTCGTTCAACACCGCGGTTGATGATGACTCGTTTCCTCCGGATGCTGCACCGGCGCTCGGATCTGCTTCACCGTGGAAAACCCACACAGTGTAATCCTTGACGAAACCAAACCTCACCAAATGAGACTGCACTAACTCATCGTCATGCGCAGTCAGGTTCTTGCAACGATTACACGGACAGATCATGTGTGTCCCCTTCAGACTGAGCCGGTGCTTCTTTGCAGCCACAATAAACTTTCGCACGTGATCCAGGTACGTCGGCTCAATCCTTGATGACCGGTACATCCATTCATCTCTATCCATACCTGCCAAACCCTGTACACAAGACAAAATAGCATACCGTAGTATTAAAAAGCAGATCTTTAGAAAAAACAACAGTTGTATCTATCTCCAATCTATAAAACTTGGGAAAAACAACAGATTCGAGGCGTAAACGAGAGCTCCACAGCTCAAACACCAACACAAGCGGACAAGAATTACGAAATTACAGTCATGAACCTGCAGATCTGTTTTCTCTCTCCATCAAAAACCAGATCTAAGAGGACAGAAAAGCACCAAATTCTTGAAAAAGAGAGGAGAATGAGGATGGGAGAGTGATTATGTACCTCTAGCGATGTCCCCTTCGACAAATTCAAGGGAAAAACCTCCTCCCCTAGTTAATGGTGGATTATTGGGGTTTTGGAGCTCAAAACCCGCAATAATGGAGGAAGATTCGTGGGGAAGAAGGGGCTGCACGGGCTGTTTATATAAGCGGGATTAACCGAGGCGGGCACTGTAGTGGCAACCGCCTCGGTTAATCAATTGTTAACAGTGGCGGTTGAGTAGAGGCAACCGCCTCGGTTAATTGATTAACCGAGGCGGTTGTTGTAAACCGACTACCTCGGTTAATACGGATTAACCGAGGCGGTTGTGTTATAGCGCCCGCCTCGGTTAACGATTAACTGAGGCGGTTGCTCGGCGGGCTGCCCTGCCACCCATTAAAGGAGGCGGCCTCGGAGCCACTTTTCCAAGTGTCGCGGAAAAGATTTTGTGTAGTAGTGCTCGTTGGAGAAGATAAAAGGACCCACAGATAAAAAGCCCGTGGCCCTTGCCGTCCATTGACAATGCACAAAGAGAGAAGACCGGCCGTCAACCGTTGATTGTGCTACCTATATATATGCGCAAAAAACACAATAATTGTGTGTCTACGTAGACTACACTACACGTACTGAAGCAACATGGACGGTCATGCTGAGATTCAATTCAGAAGTGTACACTAATTAAAGGAATACAGCTAGTACTGTACAGTAGTATAATTAAAAAACCTCGCCTGCAATTTAACTTGCCAGGAGATTTTAAGGAGGTGCAGTGACGTGGCGCATTGCGTTGATTAATTAGTTGAGCAGAAGTAGTAGTAAGAGTAGAGCAGTGCAGTGTAACACACACACACACACACACAGAGACGCAGTACAGTCTGAACTTAATTGGCCGGTGCCTGTCTCCTCTTCAGTGGCATGCGTTCCTCCAAATGGAGTTGTGGTGCATCTTCAGCGCTTAGCACCCTGCTTTGTCCTCTTCTGTTTGTGTTCTCCCCATAGTACGTACTTCGTACTCCGTATGTATATGCAGTGGTAGCCGGCAGCAGTGCGATTTGCACACGATAACGACCTGCCATTCGCAGGAAGCAAAATCTTGAGAGTTTATCTTCTGCGCAAGAATCTGCATGCCACTGCCTGTTTCTCCTCTTCGGGAACGCCCAACACTACTACACAAGTACGACGAGACGAATACATACCACACTAGTAGAGAGTAGAGTAATACAGAGTAATGTACATATACAACCAGCACTGCCGACGACTAGCTAGCTTAGTCATCACGGACGGCTACGATAGCTTAGCTTCTGCTCCGCTGTACGCCACTCCACTGGCACTGCTGCTCCTGAACACGTCCCATGTTATCGGGGCGGCACGGGATAAACGACGCCCTTGCATTGCATCGCAAGAGGAGGAGAAGGCCAACTAGCCGAGCCGAGGAACAGCGCACAAGCACAATGCACACGGTCAAGACCACCTATTATGTCTAGAGAGAGGACATCGCGCGCGCTGCCGCTGCCGAGGCGTGAAGCGCGCCGCATCGCCGGTCGCGGCCGGGCCCGGGGCCGCCGGGGCCTCCCCTCTCCGCTCTCCTCTCCCGGCGGACGCGACGCAACGCGCAGCAAGGCCGGGCGCGCCATGACCTGTCCGGGTCCGACGTGGGCGGGCTTGCCGGGCTGTTGCCCACCTCCCGACGCGACACGGGTCCCCACCCTGTCGCCCCCGGACCCGACACCCCTCGCCGTCACCCTCGTGCCCTCCGGCTCCGCCCAACTATATAAACCGCACCCCCTCCGCCGCTCATCGATCAGGGCATCATCGTCCATCTCTCACACAACAACTACTCCTCATCTGTGATCTCCTCCTAGTCCTACGCTCCACCGTCACATTCCGGCCGGCGCTCGATCGGCTCAACCAACTCCCTCCTCTGACCTCTGCTCCTGTTCCATCGACCCCCAATTCCTTCTCTTGTGCTCTTCAATTCCTGCCTTCTTCTCCTGCCCAAGCTGGTACGTCGTCGTGGGCTCGATCGGACGGCCGGGACCGGGACCCCCACCCCCCATTTTCATTCGGATAGATGGCGGTGATGACTGACATGCCCGCGGCCACGGCGCTGCGTCGTGCGCCGGCCCCGGCGCCGCCGGCCGCGGCTGGCAGCGTCGACAAGCACGCCGAGAAGCTGAGGTTCATCGAGGACATGACCTCCGACGTGGACGCCGTGCAGCAGCGCGTCCTGGCCGAGATCCTGGCCAGGAACGCCGGCACCGAGTACCTCGCCCGCTGCGGCCTCGCGGGCGCCACGGACCGCGACGCCTTCCGCGCCAGGGTGCCCGTCGTCACCTACGAGGACCTGCAGCCGGACATCCAGCGCATCGCCAACGGCGACCGCTCGCCCATCCTCTCCGCGCACCCCATCTCCGAGTTCCTCACCAGGTATACTAGCTACTGTATCGTTGGTTGGTTAAAAGTTGCATCTTTTCGTTGTCTCAGACTCTCAGTATATAACTTTGTGGCTTCCATTCCATCCCGTTCCAAATTAATGTAGCTCTGGGACTTCGGCCGGCGAGCGCAAGCTGATGCCAACCATCAAGGAAGAGCTCGACCGGCGCCAGCTGCTGTACAGCCTCCTCATGCCCGTCATGAACCTGTAAGTTCTTCAGCATTACTAATAATTGGAGGACACGGTAGATTAGATAGCTACGGATCGGAATAAGATCATGAGAAAGTAAAAGCACTGCGTGCGTCGAATGATCTAAACTAACGATCGACACAGACAGTTTTCTTTGTACTGATGGATGGATCGATCGATTGCAACCGCGGACGTACATACAGGTACGTGCCTGGGCTGGACAAGGGCAAGGCTCTCTACTTCCTGTTCGTCAAGTCGGAGACGACGACGCCCGGCGGTCTCACTGCGCGTCCCGTGCTGACGAGCTACTACAAGAGCGAGCACTTCAAGAACCGCCCCTTCGACCCGTACCACGACTACACGAGCCCCACGGCGGCCATCCTGTGCGCGGACGCGTTCCAGAGCATGTACGCGCAGATGGTGTGCGGGCTGTGCCAGCGCCACGACGTGCTCCGCGTGGGCGCCGTCTTCGCGTCGGGCCTGCTCCGCGCCATCCGCTTCCTGCAGCTCCACTGGGAGCAGCTCGCGGAGGACATCGAGCGCGGGCGCCTGACCCCGCGCGTGGCCGACCCGTCCGTGCGCGACGCCGTGGCGGGCGTCCTCCGCGCGGACCCGGAGCTGGCGCGCTTCGTCCGCGCCGAGTGCTCCCGCGGCGACTGGGCGGGCATCGTCACCCGCGTGTGGCCCAACACCCGGTACCTGGACGTGATCGTCACCGGCGCCATGCAGCAGTACATCCCCACCCTCGAGTACTACAGCGGCGGCCTCCCCATGGCGTGCACCATGTACGCCTCCTCCGAGTGCTACTTCGGCCTCAACCTCCGGCCCATGTGCCACCCGTCGGAGGTGCGCTACACCATCATGCCCAACATGGGCTACTTCGAGTTCCTCCCCGTGGACGAGGCGGCGCCGGGCGGCGGCGCCGTCGGCGCCGGCGCCGGCGCCGAGGCTGGTGGACCTGGCCCGCGTGGAGGCCGGGCGCGAGTACGAGCTGGTGATCACCACGTCCGCGGGGCTGTACCGGTACCGCGTCGGCGACATCCTCCGCGTCGCCGGGTTCCACACGCGGCGCCGCAGTTCCGGTTCGTGCGCCGCAAGAACGTGCTGCTCTCCATCGAGTCCGACAAGACCGACGAGGCGGAGCTGCAGCGCGCCGTGGACCGCGCCGCGGCGCTGCTCCGCGCGCGCGGCGCCGCGGTGGTGGAGTACACGAGCCACGCGTGCACGCGGAGCATCCCGGGCCACTACGTCATCTACTTGGGAGCTGCTGGCCACCGAGTGTCCGGCGCAGCAGCAGCAGCAGCAGCAGGCGGCGCCCGCCGCCGCCGCCGCCGTGCTGGAGCGCTGCTGCCTGGAGATGGAGGAGGCGCTCAACTCGGTGTACCGGCAGAGCCGCGTGGCGGACGGCTCCATCGGCCCGCTGGAGATCCGGGTGGTGCGGCCGGGCACGTTCGAGGAGCTCATGGACTACGCCATCTCCCGGGGCGCCTCCATCAACCAGTACAAGGTGCCGCGCTGCGTGTCCTTCCCGCCCATCGTGGAGCTGCTCGACTCCCGCGTCGTGTCGCGCCACTTCTCCCCGTCGCCGCCGCACTGGGCGCCGGCTGCTGTGGCGGCTCGCCGGTCGTCCGGCTAGACGATCGAGGGCCGCCGCGGACCGCGGTGCAGCGTCGTCACGTTCGCCACTTTGATTGGTCGCACCGCACGTAGTAGTATTTAGAGTTTGGTTTTCCGGTCGTGTCAGGCCGGGTAGTGATGATAATATGATATGATGCTTCATGCTTGTTAATTAATTAGGCCAGTCTCGTTCTGAGTTACTAGAGGAGTGTGAGTGTCGAGTACCCGTGCTATGTAATGTGGGTGTGGGTGAACGCTCTGCAAGGTGTTGCTGGGTGTTGTTAATCACTAGTAGTCCGCCCAGCAGTGCTTAATTAGTGAGTGATGCCGTTGCTTGTAGTACAAGCAAGTACTAGAGTTGTATCCCAACAAGGAAATTAAATGTGAGTATTAACGTGCCAAGATGGTAGTGTTGTGTGTCCCCCCATGTTCGTTCCTTCACCTGCTACTGCCACTACGCGAGCTTTTTCCATGTGTGTAAAGTAAAAAACTGAAAGGCTGTGCTGTCGCGTTTTCACTGCTAGACTGCTAGATAGCAAAACTGAAAATCTTCATGGATCGATGGTGTAAATAAATCATGATAAATCCAGAGTTCCAGACATGATTAAGCGCTAATATCAGGAGAGAAAGCAGGTGTCATCGTAGACCGGAAAGTACACATGCCCTCGAGCTGAGAGCATGAATACTGTGGTAAAGAAGGTAGCCTACTGAGTACTACTCTACGTCCTGCAGAGAACAGCAGCCTGTGCAATTCTAAAGTCTTTGCCTTTTCGCCCTGCCTTTTCCTAGCACAAGAAGGGTTTAGTGCGTAATGATTCGGTACTCTTGGTTATAGTAGTTATAGAGAGACAAAAGAGGAAGTGCCCTTTTTTGGCGCAGCCGTCTTCGTGGCCTCGTCGGTGGTGGGGGGCATCGGTGACTCGGTGTTGTTGCTGTTGGTCACCACTCACCAGTACGGCAGGAGCGGAAAATCTCAGGACGAGACGCCGGAGCAGATCCGTCCGGTCCGCTCGGTCGTGGTCACTCCGTGCCGTGGGAGTCGCACCTGGACGGACGGACTCATTTTCTATCTCCCCCGCCGAGCCGAAAGCCCCATCAACCCCGCCAAAAAGCACGGTCGTTTTCGAAATCACACGGGCACGCAGACGCAGCCACGGCGGGAGCCGTCGTTTTCCGCAGGCGTGTTGCCGCCGTTGCGTTGCGCTTCCCCTTCCCTGGACTGGAGCCGCGGTGGATGCGCTGGGCGCGCAAGCGGCACGCGGGCAGCAGGATCAGAGGCGCTCGTGACTCATGTGTGAGCTACCGAGTACCGAGCCACGAGCACTCATGGTGAGCGCAGCTTGGCGCGAGGATGGTGAGGTCGTGGATGTTACGGTCCCAAGCGACGAAACGACAGCGGCTCCGTTTGCTTAAACATAGTACCACTGATAAGTTCGAACGACAAGAGCTAGATAGGAGAATGCAAAATTCGCTAGTTTTTTTTAAATGGAGGATGCAAAATTTGTTGTGGTGGTGCTGGACGGCGGCGGCAGTAGGGGGCAACGATGGCGTCAAAGATGGCTGGGCAATGATGGCGTCAACGGTCGCGGCGATGTGCTAAGGACGGTGTCAACGAGCGTTGGTGGAGCGAGGATGGCGTCGAGCCACGGTGGTGGAGAGCAAGGATGGCGTTGAGCCGCGGTGGTGGAGTGAGGACGACGAGCGGCAGCGAGCTTTCTTTCCGTCTCGTGCGTTGCCTCGCTCGCGGGGAAACACCGCCCGGACTCGAGTATGCGGGAAGAGCCGCCCCGGGGAAAAGCTAGGGTTCAGGTCGAGCTTCCCCTCATCTTGGGCTTCCAAGTGCCGGGTATTGTAGCCCAGGGCTGAATTCCACACGGGCTTCCCACCCGAGAAAAAGGCCGGGAGACCCACAAGGATTTGGGCTTCCAAATGAGGCCTTACAGTGGAATTAATGGTGATGAAGGATGTTAGAAGTTGGAACATTGAACAATCAGTCATGAACTTTGACCACTGATTCAGTTCAATACTACATGCAACCCTTCAGGGCCGATGGTGATAACTACTGTTGTCACCGGATCGATGTATAAATCATTGATGAAATACATCCTGATTATCACCACTGGATATTACAATCAGTCAGGCAGTGAAAACACTTTCCATCGTCAGTCAAATCAGCCCCTTTGCCATACTGGCCTTGGAATAGACGGTGAAATGGTTTCATCCCTAGTTATTTAATAAACATCGAAGATAATAGTTGTGGGATAACCCTCTGTGTTTGAAAACTATGATGGGTAGTGCAAAATATAGGTCTTCCTTTACAAATCTATTTATAGAAATAGTTGCATACATGCTACTTGAGATTAATAAATTTTAGAGATCTTGAGTGTCTACAAACTTTTTTTTTCTAATAACAGTACACACACATACATACCCTACTTCTATAAACACCTTCAAAAGACTAGGGCTGTGTTGAATCTCAAGCTATGTTATACTCAGTTCGCACATGGTTGTTCACTCTGTAAAAGGTATTGTAATTGATTAAATCACTATTAGAGACAAGATTTTTTGTTCAGTATATTAGTCTCGTCTAGAATTAGGTCCAAGACTAATATGAGCATTAATCCTCGATCCAAGTTTTTTATACGTCAGAGGATCTTTAGTCCTAGTTGATAACAGCAATACGAAGTAAAGAGTCTACATTAGTTTTGGTTGGTATACCAACTAGATTAAAGAGTCATGACCTTTAGTCCGTGTTGATAACATCAACTCGGACTAATGTAGACTCTTTAGTCCCGGTTGATATTACTAACCCGAACTAAAAGTCCTCTAACGAATTACTTCAAAAGAAAAGTATATCATCCAAAGTCATATGTGTTGTTTAGATACTCCCTCCGTATAGGAAAAGGAAGTTGTGTTTTTGAACAAGGTTTTGATCAAACATTGGGAATATAAATCATGAATAATTTGAAGTTATTGAGTTTTAAATGTAAAAGCTATATGAATAATTTGTATTGACAAATATTTTTATAAAAGTATACATATATCATTTTCCAATAAATATTTTTTTATAAAAATAAGGAGTCAAAGTTATACTTTGAGATCGTATCATTTTCTAAAAAAACGACTTCTTTTCCTATACGGAGGGAGTATGGTAGAAAGGTACTTTTTTTATTATATGTGATCAGGTAATGCATGAGGTATTCGAATCCCACGCAAGACACAGAGGTGGGAGAAACATTACTTTTTTTATTCTCAGAGGACCTTCAGCCCGACTTTAAGGCAACGTGTAATTCCAGATTCGTAGTCCGGTTTGAAAATAAGACTAAAAAATCTGTTCCCCCAGAAATAAAGTTCATCTATCTACTACTTTCTCCGTCCCAAATTATAAGTCATTCCAAGAATCTTGCAGAGCTAAATTTTTTGAACTTTAACCAAAATTATATAATAAGATAATAACATTTATGATACCAACTAAACATCATTAGATTTTCATTAGTTATATTTTCATAAAAATATATATTTAATATTATAAATGTTTATATTTTTCTTTGTAATTTTGGTTAAAGATAAAAAACTTTGACTCTCCAAGGTTGTTAGAATGACTTATAATTTGAGATGGAGGGAGTAGTGCATATATAAAACATAAGTTCTACTTGTTCTTGCTGGAGGTGCATTATTGCGGCTGAGACACAGAGCCAGTTTTCCGTGCGGTCGTAGCTAGTATATCGATTTCTTCGGGTTTCCAATTGATCAAGGAATTTGATTAGTAGAACTCCTAGTTTGTAAAGGCCGCGTCGTACGTCCAATACATTTTCTTTTTTGGGACGCCACAACCATGCTTGCTGTCTCCATGTTTTGACTAATGCTCTCTGCCTGGCATCACCTTAGCAATAGTTGACCAGCGTGTGATTAAGTTAGCGTTCACGGCGCCTTGATGATTCATCACATGTTTTCATTTAGTATTGTTTAGTTGCATGCTACTCCCTCCATCCCAAATAGATCGTCATTATAGGATTTGTGCTGATCAAATTAAACTATTTTAAATTAATTAGATTTGTAGAAAATAATAGCAACAATTTTATTCTCAAATGAGTTTACTATAAAAATATATTTAATTCCATTACTAATTATGCATAATATAAATATGAACATTATATATGGGGCATGTTTGGATGCACCAACTAAATTTTAGCTAGGGCATGTTCGTTTCCCTGGCAAATTTTTCTTGCCAGTCACATCGAACGTTGCGGCACTAGTTTAGCCTATTAAAAATATAGTAATTAAAAAACTAATTTGTCAGCCGGAGACTAATTCACGAGACGAATCTATTAAACTTAATTAGTTCATGATTTGACAATGTGGTGCTACAGTAAACATTCGCTAATGATGGATTAATTTACCTTAATAGATTTGTCTCAGTAATTAGCATATGACCATGTAATTAGTTTTATAATTAGTTTATTTTTAATAGGCTAAACTAGTGCCGCTACGTTCGATGTGACTGGCAAACAAAATTTGCTAGAGAAACGAACACCCCCTAAGCATCCAAACAGTCCGGTTAAAACAACAGTTAAAAATTAGCTCGGTTTAGTTACTTCAACTAGCTAAAGCTAGCTAAGACCTTGTTCAGTTCTCGAAAAATTTTTGTTTTGCTATTGTAGTATTTTCGTTGTTATTTGACAAACTTTGTCTAAACATGGACTAACTAGGCTCAAAAAATTTGTCTCGATATTTACGGACTAAATATTAATTTTATGTTACATAATTAATATTATTAGAAAGATCTTTGAATCTAGTTTGTTAACAAATTTTTTTGGAGATACAAAGATTATATGTATTTTCTAAAAATCGAGTAAAACTTATGGTAGAAAATAAAAAACAATAGTTAATCTGCGGGTTTTTTAGAACTTTGGGTGATCTGTTGTTGGGTGACGCACGCAAGAGCCCAACGATGCGGACCCAATGTTGTTGGAGGCAAAGGTTCGGGCCCGCTCTCTCCACAACGGGAGCCGGAACAGGCCGTGACCACACAGCAAGCGACGCCCTGCATCAGCACAAGTTTGCAAGATGGCCCAGAGCTGGCAAGGCCGCAGTTGCGGAACACGCAGGACGGAGCAAACACCAGGAGCCCATCTGTGCGAAACGTGGTGGCCATGCAGGGCCCAATCCACAGCAACCATAGGCGTGCAGTCCAGTCGTCGTCCCTGAACGGCAGCCAGCCTGCCCAAACGCAGCAAGCCAGGACGCACGTTCGCGGTTCCCCAGCGTGGCGGCGGCAACGTGGTTGCTTGCTTGACAGCGTCAGCCGTCAGGCGCGGAGGATCGACCAGCAGCCGGCTCAAGCGTTTCACACTCAACGCATGTCCAGAGTGCCGGCGTCCAAGCACGGAGAAATTCTTGTGATAGAAGCGCCTAGGCCTACTTGTACTTCACGAGCAGTGCAGGCAATCGGCCACCTTCGATGGAGGCGAATGAAAGCATCTTCAGTGACCACCTAAGGCGCGATTGGCGCCGCGTCTCCTCGACCGTACCGGTCGATCGGCATCGGAGGATCGACAATTTAGATGCTGAAGTTTTTTTTTTTTTAGCTCTGACATTGTAGCACTTTCGTTTGTATTTGATAAATACTGTTCAATCATGTGCTAACTAGACTCAAAAGATTCGACTCGTGATTAACAACTAATCTGTGCAATTAGTTATTTATTTTACCAACATTTAATGCTCAATGCATGTGTCAAAAAACTAGATTTAAAGATCTTTCCGACGATACTAATTATGATGCGAATCGATGATATTTATTATTTATAAAAATTATCGGTATTTGTTTCTCGAGAAGCGAAAGCGACATATATTTTGGGACGAATGAAGTATCTAAACAAGGCCTTAGGCGTTAGCCCGTACCGCGGACGAACCTTGTAACGGATAAACACGACCATTCAAGGCTGGAACGTCCGCGACCTGAACTCTGCAGCACGACGCAACAACGCTGGTGCAAGAGGAGAAGCCGCACATCGTATCGTCTGGTTGAACCAGTGGAGGATCTAGAATTGGTCTACGAGGAAGGCTAAATACATAGAGAGCCTACGAGGGAGGCTAAATACATAAAGAGTCTACGAGGGAGGCTAAATACATAGAGAGCCGAGTTTAGACCGAAATTCTCCTTGTATTTTTGGTATACGAGAGGTTTTTAGTAGTTTTAAAGTGATTTGGACTGAATTTTTCATTTTTAAGCTCATTTTGCACTAATTTAAAGACAAATTAGACTAATTTAAACTAAAATCATATTTGTATTTTTGGGAAAGGGGGGCTGGACGCAGCCCCCCTGGATCCGTCAATGGGTGGAACATCTAACAGTCATCCAGGTCCTACTGATAGCGACCAATGGATTGATGCCGGGACGCTCAAGCTAGGGTGTTTAGTCTGTGACTAGTCACCAAAGGCTCCTCTTGCTAAGGAGGCTAAGCATAAATGTAATTCATCCTCCTCACTATCGTGCTTTCATATAGCGCTTCGTGTAAAACCATCTGTTAGGGTCCATTTGGAAAATGGAGGATTCTCTGACGATTTCAAAGGAACCGTATTCCTCTGTTTTGTTGAGGTCACACGCGTTTAGAATAGAGGAAGCGACTTGCTGTTTCAAAGTAAATTTAATAGACTTGTCTCGTAAATTAGGTTGTGGCCGATAAATTAGTTTTATAATTAATCTATTTTAATAGACTAAATTATGATTGTAATATCCGATGTGGCTAAAATTTCAGTTCTCACAACAACAACAACCCCCCCCCCCCCCAGGCTTCCTGCATGCCACACATGACTTTCGAGGTAACGCATTACATTACCGTTTCAAAAAGATTAAGCATCCCTTGTTACCTCTAGGAGCATTCTAATCAGAAAGGAATACCTGATCACCGTGCCAGCAATAAATATTGAATTTCACCGAAGGATGTGCCTTTAAAATACAGGAGTTCCAAGCATGCACTGCAACTTCGTGGGACATTTCTGAAGAAGTTATGGTCACTCTTTTACATATGATGTCTGATAAAGATAAATTTTATAGCAAAGTTATAGTACTCGATGAGATCTATAATTATATAGTTTCAAGTTTTTAATTTGAGATTGTTTGGATAACCAATATGCATTGCGTGATTTTTATCAGGTTAATACAAAGGAATCCATATTGTATAGTCATAGGTGAGTGCATAGTGATAGGGAAGAACCTTAGATGTTGAAACAACAAATACAAAAGTTATAGATCTCAAAATTTTATGCAAATTTATAGTTCATAACTTTTTTATTTAAAGCCGTTTTGATACCGAAATATTCAATTCACAAGATTTTATAGAGTTAATTCAAATGAATCCATATGCTCTAAAATCACAAGTGATTGTAGTGGTAGGAAAGGATCTTAGATGGAGAAGCGACCAACCACAAAAGTTGTAGATCTCAGAAGGTTCTGTAACTTTATAGTTGCACAAAACCTTATGAGGTCTATAACTTTTGTGTTTCTTCCTCCTTTCACAAAGGTTATCGTTGTCAAAAAAAAAACTGCTTCCATTTTCTTCTTTTCTTTTCTCTTTTTTTTATTCACCTTTTGTGTTCTTTTAGTGTTTTTTTTGAAATAGTAATATAGTATTGGATAGATAGTTAGGCCACGGTTCAGATTCCCAAAAGTGCTCAAATATTTTGCATAGTAACCGTCACATCGAATCTTTAGACGTATGCATGGAGCATTAAATGTAGGTAAAAAATAACTAATTGTACTTTTAGTTTGCTCATGTCGAGACGATTCTTTTGAGTCTAGTTAGGTCATTGGGACAATGTTTGTCAAATAACAATGAAAGTGCTATAGTAATTTTTCCAACATATTTCGTGAACTGAACAAAGCCTTATCTATCACCGTTTTTCTTTGACGAGTTGTCTGTCCAAATTTCTCTATCGCTTCCCGGGTAAGAGGAAGCCTCTCTGATGAACTACCTTTTCCACTTCGGTGGCAAAGAGGGGTAATGTCTCTTTCTGCGCGCAGCGTATGACGGCCACTGCTCAGAGCAAAACTTTAAAAGTTGGGGCACATCACAGATCATCAACCCACGAATGAAGTAGTCCCGAGAAAAGTAACAAACCGTGAATGGGCTTGTAGTCCAGTGGTAGGCCTGTCCAGTGGGACGCTACCCATCAGGGTTCAAACCCTGGTGTGAACCCTGGTGATCGCACCTTTTCTGGATTTTATCCAGAAATTTGCAGGGGTACACGCACGCGTGCGCGTTCAGTGGTACTACGCGTTTCCCGCGCACCGGAGACGGCGAGTCTCTCAATCTCTTTCTTTGCGTGTGAACGGACGCGCACGCGTGTGGTATGAGTGTGGTGTGTGTGCGTCCAAAGTTGTACCCAGATAAAAAAAATAACAAACCGAGGCGGAGACCGCCTGCAACCGTTCGACGGAAGGAAACCTTTGGCGTTTCCGTTTCCGTTTCCGTTTCCGAGTCGGCCTGCAAACGCGTTTCCCCAGTATATAAAATGCGCGCCATAGGCCGCCCGGCGTCATCAGAGAGAGACATGACGACAAGAAAGGGCACCTGCGGCTGCGACTGCGTCGCGGCTGCGACTGCGACTGCGACGCCTGCCGCCGCATTATTGGCCTCTGGCAGACAGTGTTTACGTCTGAGTGCGGCCACACCTTCCACCTCGGCTGTGTCTCCGGGACCGCCGCATGCCCGGTCTGCGCCGCACGGTGGACCGACACGCCGACCACCGCTCCGGCCCCTGCGCCGGCCACCGTCTTCACATTCGCGTCGACGGGCAACTCCTGCTCCTCAGCATCCCGGACACCACTGTTTGGGCAGCCGTCGCCGTCGACTGCTTCTCAGGACTCCTTCTTCACCGTCGATTACTCGCAACCCCTGTTTGGGCAACCGTCGACTGCTTCTCAGGACTCGTGCTCCTTGGACTTGTCTGTGTTAATTCCCTAGAACCTTCTAGTTGTAGATCAGAAGGGATACATGAAGAACAAAGCCTATACGATAGATCCGAGAGAGAAAACAGAGAGGTATGGATGTACATACCATCGGAGTTGGAGGAGGAGCCGGCCATCGCTAGTTCGGTGGCGAAGTTCTGCGCACGGGCAGCGGCGGTTGGTGAAGAGGTCGTTGCACGTTGGTGACGGCGTGGTCGTCGCAGGTCCGGCGGGATCTTCCCGCCGCTGACTGCGCGCCCTATAGATCGGTCTAGGGTTTTGTCGGTGGGTTGTGGCGGCTCAGGGAACCTCGTACCTTGAGCCCGCCGGCCCCACTCCTTTATATAGCGCAGCGCGACAGGGGCCCACCAGCCAATCACAGCTGGGCGCCCCCGATCAGGGCGCGAGATCAGGGGTCCAGAGAGCCGTTGGGCCCTTTGGAGAGATCATCCTAACAATCTCCCCCCTTGATCTCTACTTTATACTTACCTTAACTTTAACTGACTTTCCTATCTCATCACAGATAATGCATAGAGCATGCTTCATCATCACGGTTGATTCCCGATAGATTTAACAGCTACACACACCTCTCTGTTCTGAAATAGCTTCTTTGCCTTTTGGGCCCTTTATAGTCCAGGAATCATAGGCTTTCCCTTAAACCCATGCCGGCTACATGTTCCTTGAAACGTTGGGTGGTAAGCCTTTTGTCAGCGGATCCGCGAGCATCTTATTTGTGCTAATGTGCTCAAGACTAATAGTTTGATCCCGGATTTTATCTTTCACAACATAGTACTTTATGTCAATGTGTTTGGCAGCACCACTTGACCTATTGTTGTGAGCATACTGTACTGCTGGATAATTATCACAGTACAACTTTAGTGGTCCATGGATGTCGTCAACCACTTTCAACCGGGTATGAACTTCTTTAGCCAGTTCACCTGCCCCGAGGCCTCGAAACATGCAACAAACTCGGCATACATTGTGGACGATGTAGTGACGGTTTGTTTGGAGCTTTCCACGATATGGCTCCCCCTGCGAGAGTGAAAACATATCCAGACGTGGACTTTCTATCATCTCCCGCATAATCAGAATCTGAGTACCCTTCTATGCGCAAGGATTCTGATTTTCTATATGTCAACATAAGGCCTTTTGTGCCTTGCAGATAACGCAAGACTTTCTTTACCAGTTTCCAGTGTTCTAGGCCTGGATTACTTTGAAATCTGCCAAGTAACCCTCGAAATATGGCCTAAACGATAGTGCCATAATTTCGATGACTCATTTAGAGTTCTCTTTCGCTTTCTATTTTCATTCACACTCGAGGATGTATTATCATTCACATTGCATATGGAGTTCGCTTTTTCACGAAGAGACAATAAATAAAGCTCGTCTTGTTGAAAAGCGAGCCATATTTCGAGGGGGAGAATAGAAAGATTAGTTAAGAATGAAATTCTTCCTCCATTAGAGTTCTCAGATCTAGAGCAATGCATAGATTGCATTAAAGGTAATTTGTAAAGCAAATAAAGAAAATGCTAAAAAGTACAGGAATTTTACAGATCATTCACACAGACATTTGCGGTCCTTTTCCTGTAAAGAGTGTGGATGGCTATGACTCGTTCATAACATTCACAGATGATTACTCCCGATATGTTATATTTATCCAATCAAAGAAAGATCAGAGGCATTGGATAAATTTAAGATCTTTAAGGCTGAGGTTGAAAATCAGCATGACTTAAAGATAAAGATAGTCAGATCCGACCGTGGGGGGAGTACTATGGTCGGCATACCCCGTATGGACAAGTGCCTGGACCTTTTGCAAGGTTTCTCCAGGAGAATGGCATAGTTGCCCAGTATTCTACACCGGACGAGCCTCAACAAATGGATAGCTGAAAGAAAGGCGTAATCGTACCTTAATGATATGGTGCGCAGTATGGTCAGTTACTCCACCTTACCGTTGAGTCTGTGGATGGAGGCGCTGAAAACCGCCATTCACATTCTCAATAGAGTTCCAAGTAGTCGGTGCCCAAAACACCGTATGAATTGTGGACAGGAAAAGTGCCCTCACTAAATCACTTGCGTGTGTGGGGCAGTCCTGCTGAGGCTAAAGTGTTTAACCCAACATTGGGAAGCTGGATCCAAAACGGAGAGTTGCCATTTTATTGGCTACCCTGAAAAGTCAAAAGGTTTTCGTTTCTACTGTCCAGATAGATATACAAAGTTTGTAGAAACGAGACATGCTGTCTTCTTGGAAGAGCAGATGATTAAGGGGCACGACAGCACGAAAAATTGATCTTGAGGAGAAGCGGGTATATGTGCCCACTCCAATGATTCAGGAACCATTTTTTGTGTTGCCTGTTCCTGCTGCACCAACAGTGCATGACACTGTAGTGACAGCACCTGTTGTATGTCCTTCCATGGCAACAACGAGTGAACATGTGGAACCTGTCCCTCAGGAGCCCGTGGAAACCATTGTTGCGCATGAGGAAGAGCAGCAACAACCCCCTATAGAACCGGGGCCATCTGAGGTCGCCCCTAGAAGGTCTCAAAGAGTCAGGAGATCTGCTATTCCTGATGATTATGAAGTGTATAACACTGAGGAGTTTTCAAATGGAGGATGATCCCACCTCATTTGAAGAAGCCATGAGAAGCGAACACTCATCCAAATGGCTTGAGGCCATGGAAGAAGAGATGAGATCAATGAGTACCAACAAGTTGGGACTTGGAGGTAATTCCCAAAGGAGCCAAAACTGTGGGTTGTAAATGGGTTTACAAGACCAAGTATGACTCCCAAGGGAATATAGAAAATATAAAGCGCGACTTGTGGCAAAAGGCTTTACGCAAAGGGAAGGAATTGATTACAATGAACTTTTTTCACCAGTCTCATGTAAGGATTCTTTCATAATCATAATGGCTCTTGTAGCCCATTATTTCATTCTTAACTAATCTTTCTATTCTCCCCCTCGAAATATGGCCTAAACGACAGTGCCATAATTTCGATGACTCATTTAGAGTTCTCTTTCGCTTTCTATTTTCATTCACACTCGAGGATGTATTATCATTCACATTGTATATGGAGTTCGCTTTTTCACGAAGACAATAAATAAAGCTCGTCTGTTAAAAGCGAGACCAATACATTGATCATTAAACATTATTACACATTTTCCATGTCCAAAATGACAACCATAACCATCATTATCCAACGTGATACACTTATTAAGTTTCTCATCAAAGATGGAACAAATAAAACATCTCTAAGCAGAAGTACTACGCTCTGGAAGCTCTAATGAAAGATCTCCAACAGCTTCGACGTCTGCCCGAACTCCATTTGCAACTTTAATACATCTTTCGTTTCTTTGCAAAGTCCTCATCGAAGTGAACCCCTGCAAAGAATTTGCAACATGAACAGTTGCACCTGAGTCAATCCACCAAGTAGATTTGGAATACTGTATATACAATGATTCATTCACAAATGTAATAATATTCTCACCTCTGTTTGCCATAAACGTTTTCAAGAAGTCAGGACAATCCTTCTTGAAGTGGCCCTTCTTCTTGCAATGGAGACACTGATCTTTATCAACAGTGTACTGCTGATACTGCTGGGGCTGATACTGCCGGGGCTGAGGCTGATATGGAGTCTTTCCCTTGAACCTTGAAGAGGAAGGAGCATTAAAATTTCTTTTCTTATTATCCCTCACATGGTTTATAGATCCACCATGTGAGGCCTTAATTCTCTCCTCCTCTTGCACACACATAGCAATGAGCTTTTCTAAGTCCCACTTTTCAGGATGAATGTTGTAATTAACAACAAAAGTATCAAAGTCTTTTGGCAAAGAAGCAAAAATCAGATGAATAAGGAACTCATCCTTGAGTGCCAAATCCATTGGTTTGAGCTTGGATGCAAAGTGATCATCCTCAGTATGTGCTCTCTTATGCCACTACCACCTCCATGGTACCTCTCTGTTACCAGCTGCTTTATCAGCTGGGTGGCATAAGTCTTTGAAGAGCTAGTAAACTGACTCTTAATCCTGTCCAGGTACTCTGTGACAGTGAGACACTCTGGGATTGAGCCCACAATAGCTGGCTCAATCGTGTTTTTTACCACGGCCAAACACTTCTTGTTTGCCATGACCCATTTCCTAGCTCCAAGTCATAGGACATCCGTACGGGAGCAAGTCCCTCTGTCTGGTTTGCCATACGGCATCAACCTCATTAGCCTCCCGCACCGGTTCCACAGGCTCTGTGGGACAGGTTCGGTGACTACCCAGTCCACCTCAGCCAGGGTGAATGCTAGGTCTATCTTCCTCCTCCATCCTTTGAGCACGAGGATATCCTTGATGCAGCTCATCAAGAGAAACCACCTGAAACCACAACCATGATTCATATATAGTGAGAATAAAACAAATCATAATAACTGCATGCCTTATTTTCAATGTTGGTCAAAATTAAAACATACAATTAATTATACATTAAACCTACATCACCGTTGGGCAGAAATAGACAAAATGCATAACAAAACCATGACATCATAATATTGATATTAATTAACGTTGGTCAGAATAATAACAATATTATAATAATCTGAAAACAATATCCATTTTTCAAAATTAAATTCTCCCGTTGGTTCGAATTTATAATGAAAATAACAACCGTAAATACGCAGCGGAAACATGAAAACTTTATTTTTCAGAAGCATCAATACTGTAAACTTTTAATCTCTGGAAAAATAACACGTTGGTGCAAAATTTACAGAGATTAAAACACAAATTCTATGGAAAATATGCTAATTATGCTTCTGAAACGGAAAATAAACAAATAACAAAAAAACACTTAGGAACCGGCCATTTGGCCCACGGCGGTGCACACGGCCCAGCTGCGCTCGCTGTGCACCCGTTCCCCGCGCCCAGGCCGCAACCTGGGCCTGGGCCGGGAAACTGCTCCCCCTCTTGGGCCAAAAGGCGGCCCGGCGGCTCTCGGCCGTTCATCAAGATCGGACGGCCGTCCGCGACCTCCGCGTGGACAAAAACGGCCGCCGGGGCGCTCGAAACCCTAATCCCCATTTCTCTTTCTCCCTCTGCTCTTCACTCCCGCCCGCCGCACAGCTACGCCGCCGAGCAAGCGGCGACCGCCCTCCTCCCTCGCCACCGCCGGAGAAGAAGGAGACGGCCGAGGCGGCGCCGTCTGAAGGCCCTTGGCTGGCGCGTGCGCTCCCATTCGGTCGAGCGCCCGCCATCTAGCGGCTTTTGGGCGGTGCCCTGGCTCGCGCTCGCGCGGAGAGCCTGGCTCGCGCGGCCCTGTACGAGCAACGGCGGTCACAACGGTGGCCGCAACGGCGGTGAGATCCAGGTAGGCTAGTCTCCCTTTCGCCTTCGTCCTCTCTGATTAGGGTTAGGGTTTGTTTTTGGGTCGGATCCAATCCTCCCCCTCTTTCTTTTTCCCGAACGTCAGCAAGCCGGCGCGGGCATTAGGGTTTCCCCTAGTCTCTATGTCCGTACGTCGGTAAAACCGGCGTCGGCACTCCCCATCTCGATCTACACACTAGATCGAGGCTCCGATACCAATGTTAATTCCTAGAACCTTCTAGGTGCAGATCAGAAGGGATACATGAAGAACAAAGCCTATACGATAGATCCGAGAGAGAAAACAGAGAGGTATGGATGTACATACCATCGGAGTTGGAGGAGGAGCCGGCCATCGCTGGTTCGGTGGCGAAGTTCTGCGCACGGGCAGCGGCGGTTGGTGAAGAGGTCGCTGCACGGTGGTGACGGCGTGGTCGTCGCAGGTCCGGCGGGATCTTCCCATCGCTGACTGCGCGCCCTATAGATCGGTCTAGGGTTTTGTCGGTGGGTTGTGGCGGCTCAGGGAACCTCGTACCTTGAGCCCGCCGGCCCCCACTCCTTTATATAGCGCAGCGCGACAGGGCCCACCAGCCAATCACAGGCTGGGCGCCCCCCGATCAGGGCGCGAGAATCAGGGTTCCAGAGAGCCGTTGGGCCCTTTGGAGAGATCATCCTAACAGTCTGGAGCTCATCCGGCGCCACCGCTGTCCGTTGGGAGGAGGATCCAGTTTGGACAGCAGCAGGCACCGGCATCGCCGCTGTGCCCGGTCTGCCACGCGCCATGGTGCCGCGGCCAGGCCACCGTCACATCCGAGTGCAACCACACTATGCACCTCCGTTGCGTAGCTAGCAAGTACTGGGGAAGCAGCGTCTGCCCTGTCTGCAGCGCACGGTGGCGCGGCTGCGTGTCCCTGGCGCCGCCACCCTCCTCGCCGACGGTGATGTCTTTCTGTCTGGGCGGGGGCAGGGCCCGCCCCCAACCGCAGCCCGACGTGTTCGATGACGACGAGCCAGTGGTGGAGCAGCCGTCGCCTCTCGACCAAGTCCAGAACAAGGACAACGACGGAGGAGGAGTCGGAGTCGTCGTGCTCAAGACGCACTGCGAGCACCTGACTGTCGCGAGGGACACGGCCCGAGACAAGTTCGCGATGCTGGTACGCGCCAAGGCACCCGCCTCGGCCGCAGCCCCGCTAGATCTCGTCACGGTCCTCGACGTCGGCGGCAGCATGGCCGGCCACAAGCTGGAGCTGCTGAAGCAGGCCATGAGCTTCGTCATCGACCGCCTGGGCCCCGGCGACCGGCTCAGCATCGTGGCCTTCTCGTGCGAGGCTCGCGCTCGCCGCGTCATCCGGCTGGCGCGGATGTCGGACGCCGGGAAGGCATCGGCCAAGGCCGCCGTGGAGTCCCTCGTCGCGCAGGGCGACGACTCGGACATTGGAGCAGGTCTCCGTGTGGCTGCCGGGGTGCTCGACGGCCGCCGGCACAGGAACGCCGTCTCCAGCGTCATCCTCTTCTCGGATGGGGGCCAGGACAACCATACTACTTACTATTCCCATAGTAGCAGATACCACGGCGACCTTGTGCCATGGTCCTTGACGCCCGCCTTCGGTAACCAGGGGCCACCGCCGGTGCATGTGTTCCGGTTCGGCTCGGACCACGGCGCAGAGGCCATGCGCGCCGTCGCGGAGGTGACACGCGGAACCTTGTCCTTCATCGGCGAGGAGGACGCCGCGGTGCAGCTGCAGGACTCCTTGGCGCAGTGCATCGGTGGGCTCCGCTCTGTCGCAGTGCAGAAGGCCTGTGTCGTCGTGGAGTGCCTCCACCCCCGCGTGCACGTGCGGGCTGTCAAGTCTATCCATAGCTTCATCGGCACCGACGGCCGCGCGGCGTCGGTGTACGTTCACGAGCTGCACGCGGACGAGGAGATGCGTGTCCTGCTCTTCTTGGGCGTGGCAGTCGCGACCGCCGCCGGGGATGGCGACGGCAGCGTGACCCGCCTGATCAAGGTGAGGTGCACTTACACGGACGCGGCAACCGGGCGGTCGGTGCGCGTTTCTTGCGAGGACGAGGCCGCGGTGCGGAGGCCGGTGGTGGTGCCAGAGACAACGACAGGTGACGTGGAGTAGTGCTGCGTGGAGGTGGCACGGGAACGCTTCCGCGTGGAAGCTGCCGAGGACATTGCGGCGGCTCGGGCCGCTGCGCGTCGCGGCGACCACGCGAGGGCGGCGCAGATACTGGACCGCCGTCGGCAGGAGGCCTCGGCGGCCGCGGGGCTGGCGGGCGACGACAGGTGCGCGGAGCTGGTGGCGGAGCTGCGTGACCTGAGCGCTCGTGTGGTGGACTGGCGGGAGTACGAGCAGCAGCGTGCGTCCACGATGATGCCGCTGTTCGGGACACCGGCGGGATCCACATTTGGGGCAACGGCAACTTCTCTGTCCTTGTTTTCGTTCGGACCGTCGATCGTGGCGGCGGCGGCAGCACAGCCAACTCCGGCGTTCGGTTCTAGCTTGGTTCACCACGGCGGCGGCAATGCAGAGCGTGGCACCATCAACCGACCAATCTGGTTCCATTCCATGTAGCAGGACAATCGGAAGCTAAGAAGCTTTGGCCGGGAGAACGCCATTGTTATTTGTCGTCGGAATTTTTTGTGTCGAGCTGTTAGCCTAGTACGACCTGTTAGCGTGTATTGCTTCTGCACTTGTGTAACGTGTGCCTCTCTAGCTTCTATGGAGTACATCTCTAGCAGTCTACTAGCTTCTACCGTTCCTTATACATACTAGTGTATTATTACCTGTGCTGACACTACAATAACATTCGGGTGTATGTAAATTAGAACTGAAATACATACAAACTGAACAACCAAATTACATTGTAGAAAAAGGTGAAATATACTTGTTTCAAAAGACAACATAGCTAACTAAATTAGCTCCAAAAAATTTAAATAGAACTGAATTATGAAAAAAAAAGGGATATTCATGTGTGGGAATATCAATGGTAAGGAAATATGCATTAGGTGGTTCAGATTTCAAACTCAAATTAAGTAACTTGGGAGCATGACTAGAAATGAACTCTTCAACCAATGGGTCCTCTATGAAGACCGCTCGCACTTGAAAGACCTTGCACGTCATGAGAGAATACAAACTTGGTGGAAGCACCATGACAGGATCATCTCCACTCTTGTTCAGATAGGCCATGGCCTGGGATACCCAAGTGCACAACCGACACGTACAGAGCCACCACATTTTGAATCTGGTGATCAAAACCTGCAACCAGGTTCATCACATTATGACTTAATCTACATACCGAACTGAAAGAAAAAAAAAAAGATACCTGTCTTCGACTGTTCCACTAACCTGAAGCTGTCATGAAAACCATACATTTAAAGAAACTACTCATCCCACCAGAGTCGACCATATGGTCTGCACCATATTACAAAAGGAATGTGAATGTGGAAACATATGCATATAATATAAACTGAAATCCATAAACAAAACTTAAGGATTTACCATGCTCATAGGTTAGGACATAATCATTCACCTAATGCGCGTGCAAGGCAAATTATAAAAAATTTACATCTAAAGAAAAGTACAGTGCATCTCACAGGTGTCTCACCGCAAGCATCTTACCAGAGGATCTTTGTTTTTTTTTTAAAAAAAAAATCATCTTACCAGAGGATCTTAGACAACCTTTTTCTTGGGAATCCGCAGTACTCTTAAGTACGGAGTAGTTATGATCATCCAGTGGCCTTGTTCGGTGTTAAGAGCAACTCCAACGGTTTTGCATTTTTTATTTGGCAAAATATGAAATTTGACAACTCTCAAATTAATATGAGGAGAAAAAGGTTATCTCCAACGGTTTGACAAAATTGACTTGCCAAAATCTGAGAGCAACTCGAACAGTTTGTTAAACTCACTTGACAAATCTACAGTTCTGCCAAGTCCCAAAACCAAATGCCAAGTGAAAAAAGAGGCCTTCTCCAACAGTTTGTTATTTGTGTTTGGCAAAAAAACTTGGCATCCTGAAATTTTTGCCAAAATCATAAAATTGAGCCTCCAACGAGTTGGCAAATTGGGATACATGTGATGCCAAACGATGGAGGACTTGACATATTTGGCAAGTGAAGGGGGAATTTTGCCAAGCTTGCCAAATTGCCAAGCACTTTTATCAAGTTGTTGGAAAAGGTTTTTTTATGGTTTTGGCAAAAATCCTAGGATGTCAAGTGGTTTTGACAAACTGTTGGAGTTGCTTAAAAAAGGAAACCCGGCGGCGCGGGAGGGAAGAGTGCGCGGGGGAGTAGTACACGAGACGGAATGCAAGCGGATCGCGAGCTTGCATATATGTCAATCCATCTCAAGATTTTGTCAAGTTAACAAAAATGCAACGCCCATTTACCAAACCGTTGGATAGGAGTTTTGTAGACTTTTTTTTTTGTAAAAATAAGAATACAAAGTCAATTTGCAAAACCGTTGGAGTTGCTCTAATAAAAACAAAGACAGGTACATGCTACTGAAAGTTGAAAAAATCAGTGATCACAAAAAGGTAGAAAGAACAGAGTTACTGCATATCTTTTATTTTCCAAAAGTTTGACATTTTTTACTAAATTTTTTTCTCTTAGTCTATCTGCACCGCGGTTCGCTATATTGTGCTGATGGAATATTTACCGTAAGCAAGTGTTGCACCGGATACGCTATGATGTACTGTAAAAATCGAAACAAGCTCTGCGACCGCTATCTTTGGTGTTACAGCGGGCGTACATTAAATGCATGGGGAGGAGCGCCTACACTGTGTGAAGAGAGAGCACCGAACGTGCCGGGTGGGAGGAGGAAAGAGAAAAAGTAATTTGCGGTGGGTCGCACTATTTAAACTATCTAAAAAAAATATTCTAACTCACAAATCAAAACACCAAATTAAATTCTGATTACACCATTAAATTTGTTTCAATAAATTCTTCAAAACAATATCTCACATGAATATATTTAAATAAAGTGATAAGTGGACTATTGATAGTTGGTATATAGTATGGATATAAAAGATGATGAGTGCGGAAGAAAGCTATATAGTGGAAAGAATCTTGATGACTAGGATGAATTTAGAGGATCAAGAGTGCGACCAGTCTTAACACTTTGTCAATCCCAAGGAAAAAAATTATAAAATACCCAAATTGAGATATTAACAAAAGAAATTTTTCAAAAGATTGATTTCCTTATATGGTCACAGTAACAAGCACTTGGTCTTTTGCCCTTATCAGCTGGCTTATCAGCCATACTTCGGTTTATTCTCACTCACAGAATACTATTGAAACAGACTGAAGACATAAAAAAGAAGATAATTCAAAAAAGGGAGAATTGGCCTTGGGACATTCCGAAAGGCCTAAATTGGCCGGTGCACACATCCACTTTCAATATTTGCCAGAAGACACTATGGTTTCGTGTAATTGAGCCAATAGACATCGACCCTCGTCAAATATTTTTATAAAATAGATATAAAATTATATAAGTGCCAAAAAATTATAATATAATTTTTTCGACACTCTACATGATAAGAACTACATACGAAAAATATTATTTTGCGTTGAAATGATCATTTTGCCCCCACTTCATAAATAAACAAAGATAATCATGGTTAATTTCCTTATATGATTGTAGGTCACTACAAATCTTGGGACAAATCATAGAATGCGTACATCAACAAATCTTGACAATGCTAAAAATATTAGCTCAAAATAATAAAGTTTATAGTGACATATTTAGCATGACTGAATTATAGATTTATCTCTTATGGAGCTTAATTGATTATTAAACTTTGTTATTTTGATATGATATTTTATGATAGACAAGATTTGGTGATGTATGCATTCTGTGATTTTGTCAGTATTTTTAATATATACAAATAAATTAACTAATTAATCATGATTATCTTTGTTTATTTTTGAAGTGGGGGCAAAATGATCATTTCAGCGCAAAATAATATTTTTAGTATGTAGTTCTTATCATGTAGAGTGTCGAAAAAATTATATTATAATTTTTTAGCACTCATATAATTTTATATCTATTTTATAAAAATATTGGATGAGGGTCGATGTCTATTGGCCCAATTACACGAAACCATAGTGTCTTCTGGCAAATATTGAAAGTGGATGTGTGCACCGGCCAATTTAGGCCTTTCGGAATGTCCCAGGGCCAATTCTCCCTTCCAAAAAAGGCAAAAGGTAATTAAGAAAGTAGATATCCATGTCAATGGAGAGGAGAAAACGCATTTTTTAGAGGATGCATGGAAAGATCTGATTTATTCTTTCTGCAAAGCTTAGGATGATTACATGCTACAGTAATATTTTTGTTTTTGAACGTTAAAAACATGTTCATTTACATTACCACTAACATTAATTATAGATTATACAGTAAAATTCAGAACACAAAATAAGAAATAGATTGTCACTAACATAAATTATAGATTACACAGTGGAATTTAGAACACAGAATAAGAAATAGAAAATGCTACCTATATACAGTGGCAAAGTGCAGAGAAGACAAACCTGCGCTTGTTTGACCCCGTCTGAAACATCATTGCAAACCTCATTCCAACTGATGGTTGCAGATTTGTAGCCCTATTGTACCTTGCAAGAGGAATCACAAATGGCGATGGACTGGTCCACTATAGAGATTTCAAGGACAAATGTATGTAAATATGCCTACCAGAAAAGTATACTAAATAACAAGTAAAATGTCTAGATACACAACGAGGTTTGTAGTAGATAAGACTGACTCCAACAAAGGACCCAAACCAAAAAATAGGTGGTTCACAGTGCTTTTGCATTCTAGGAACTTGCTCCAACAGGCGACCCAAATGAGAGACGCATTTTGCGTGGCTACCGATCGGAGAGGTAAAAAAGAGTCGTCCTCGATGACGACGCAAATCGCTGGTGCAGTGGTGGGCACACACGCGCAACGAGGCACGACCGCCGTGGCCGCCGCTGATCCACTGCGTGGCGGCCATCTCGTCCCTGCAGGGCGAGGGAGATCCGGAGGGAGCGGGGCGCGGGGCTCCTCCTCGCACCGCCGGAACGGCTCGACCTCGTGGCGCTCAGGGGAGGGGGAGGAAGGGAGGGAGGGGCGCCGCCGATGAGATCCAAAGGGAGGCCGTCGTGGTGCTCAGGTGAAGAAGAGAGGGACGCTGCCGGCGAGATCCGGAGGGAGGCCGTCGATGGTGCAGGGGAGGGAGGGAGGGCCGGAGGCCGTCGATGGTGCTCAGGGGAGGGAGAGAGGGCCGCCGGCGAGATCCAGAGAGAGGCCGTCGATGGTGCTCTGGGAGAGGAGGGCCGCCGGCGAGAGTTGATGGTGCTCCGGGGAGGGAGGGAGGGCCGCCGTCGAGATCCGGATGGAGGCCGTCGTGGTGCTCAGGAGAGGGAGGGAGGGGCGCCGGCGGCGAGATCCGGGAGGAAAGGAGGGGAGCCGTCGGGAGGAGAGGACTTGCGGCACGGGGGGAGGAGAACGACGAGACGGGAGAGAAGGAAAGGGTCCGCGCTGTTGGAGAAGACGAAATTTAGGTGGGTGACCCTTTTACTGTGCGTAACCCAATAACTGAAATGAGTTTCTGGTTTGGGTCTCGACTGTTGGAGATAGTCTAAGCCACCGCTTGATGATGCTGCATGAGCTGCAGCAGCAAGAACACCTATCGCGTACTGTCAGTAGACAGGACCGACAATGACAAAGCGTTGTTGTTGGGTGGTCCGCCTAACACCCACAAGCAGGACCTGTGACTTCTCATCCCTGCACCAACATTTTTCGGTCAATGGTGGTTTGAACTGTAGAAAGTTCATTGTGTGGCAGATTATGACATGCAAAGCTAATCTAAAACTGAATTAGGTTCAGTTGTCACCATGGAGTAGGCATCATTTGTTGCTTTCATAGTAGCACTGGTAAATATTAGCTCAGATTGTGACCGTACTTGCGCCACCGGTCTGCACGGTGGAGACTGGAGAGGTTGTTGGCGGCCTTCTGCTTCGCTCCCCACGGCGCCGGAGGAGTTGCGGCGGCGCGTGGACAGAGGCTTCAGGTGGTCCTCCCGATCCTGCTGTAGTGCTGTACACGGTGGCGGGTGGCCGAGTAGAGCAGGAAAGGACGGTCCCCGGTTAGCATGGGGCGGAGGAGTGCAGGAGATGCGCGGCCCTGGAGGAGGCGACGGGGATCTTAGCGGCGTCCCAGTTTTTTTTTTTTTTTTCCTTTTTCGAAGCGAGCGAGGAGAGAGCAGGAACCGCGGTTGTCGCTATCAGCGAAGGCCGAAGAGGTGGCCGGGCAGGATGCCGCGCATGCGGCGCCACTAATTGGCGAACGTTCACCCTATTCATACCGAGCGAACGATTTTTCGACACAATAAATTTTCCATTTTAAGAAAAAAATAATTATAATTACCACCTATTTCTTTTTATGGATGGTGCGTAGATGTTTCTATCTCCTACAGATTTCGAACGGATGCGGTGCGTGTACGTTTCTTTTTTTTGTCTGCTTTGAGACACGTAGGGGTACTTTTCCTTTCCGGTCTGTCTCACGTGCTTCCAATTTTTTTTTTTTTTTTGAGAAAGTACGTGCAGTGCTAAATTATACCATAATATTTTTCACGAAGCAACATTACTTTCAGTACATATATATTTTAATTATGTTCATCTATTTTTTCTTTCTAGAAACTAATCATTTAGGAAAATAGGAAAAGAGTTTCGTTAGAATGGAATGTGACGAATGAATTTCTGACATGCCTCAGCTTTCTTTTTTGAAATAATAATAATAATTTCATCTCTTTCTTATTTTGGATAGTGCGGGCGTCCTCATTTTCTTTTGGATGTTTAGCTGCGCATGCGCACAACCCCTGCATGCTGACATCAGTGCTGACCCAGGCAAAAGAAGCAAAATATTTTTCACGAAGCAAATGTATACCCGTTTTTAGTTTCATCTACACCGATGTATACTACGCGACAATGCGGACAAAACTAGACTCCAGTTAGGTATGTTTGAAAGATTTTTTTTGATAAAAATTTATGTGTATTAGCTTATAACATATACTTTATAACATACAGTATAACTTACATGAAAAACTCAAAAAACCCAATAGTTATGAAACATAACTTATTTATGAAAAGTTATTAAACACAAATAAATAAATTAACTTATAACTTATATCAAAATTACAAACTCAAAAATTATTAACATATAAAGAAACAAATTAGCTTATAACTTAACTAAAACTTATAAGTCAAACATAGCTTATGTACAAAAGTTATCAAACACAACTTGGATACATGAGATGTTCTATACAACTAATGTATATAAGTTATTCGATACAATTTTGTGAGTAAGTTGTAAGTTATAAGTAAATATATTATAAGTTATTAACACAAAAAGAAATAAATTAACTTATAACTTACTCCCTCCGTCCCAAAAAAAGAGTCATTCTCGTTTCCCAAAAAGTCAGCAGACTTTAACTTTGACCAAATATATATAATAAAGTATTGATATTAATGGACATAATTAGTATTATTGGATAGATCTTTGAATATACTTTATAATAAATTTATTTGGAGATAAAAATATTGCACACATTTGTATAAAACTCGGTCAAAGTTGAGAAAGTTTGACCAGCACGCATCCCATAGCGACTCTTTTTTATGGGACGAAGTAGTATATGCACAACTTACAAACTTTTTGCATGATAAATTATCATCACAACTTATCGTTATAAATTTTGTAAATTTGTGGCCATACAATCCAATTAAATAAATAGGAAGAAGAGGAAAAGTGAAAGAAGTGATAAAAAATGTGAAAAGAAAATAAACTGGTTAATGTATTAAAGAAATATTCCTATAATTTTTTATCGTTAGAAAGTCACAAGTTACACAAATAAATTATACGTATAATATTTTAGAAAACAATTTATTATCACAATTTATACACACAACTTATACGCGCAAGTACTTATAACTGTTTATGTGAAAAAATATTATCAAGTTGTCATTATTATAACTTTTATGAATTTATAGTCTTAAGATTGAACTAAATAAGAAGAAAAAAAAAATGAAAAAAGAGATAAAATAGTGAAAAATAAAACAAATCGATTACTATATAAAACATTAAAAAGGGTAAATAAAAAAGTAGAAAAAAAGATAAATAAGCGTACCTGTGGAGACGTACGTCAGATTTGAACGGAGCAAAGACAGACGTGGCGTACGTACGATAAGTGTGACTGGAATAGAGCGAGGGACAGCCGTGAGGTAATATGCTTCCGACTCGGAATCGTTGGCTCAACTCAAAATGAGTGAACGTTCGTGGGGTTGACTTTTCTCATCGCTCCAGAATATTTGTGGTGGGGATTGAAACTTTGTGCAAACTAACGGCTGTTGGTTGACTACCGTTTCCAATTAGAATGGGTTATAAGCGCAAGTTGGTGTTGACCTGGACAAGCAGCCAAAACGAACGTATAGAGTACGTCGGCAATCAAAGGCTGCCTCCATTTTGGCACTATCGAATATCCATAGGCATTACTATAAGCAGCGGTAGCTAGTACTGTACGCTCACACATGACACATCCATGGTCACAGAGGCCCTGCTCGCAGGTCTATATATGAACGTTCAATTATTCGGCTCGATCGAGCTGGTCTCTCTATTCCTGCACTCCACGATATATATCGTCGTCGTCGTAAACCAGCATTGATGAGCATGGACGGCCACAACTTTCTCTACGGATCCCTGATCGTCTCCGTAGCAGTCACCGTAGCGCTGATCCGTGTCCTCAAGTTCTTGCTGCAGCAGGTGAGGCCGCCGCGGCTGCCTGAGGCGGCGAGGCTCCCGCCGGGGCCGTGGAAGCTGCCGGTGATCGGCAGCATGCACCACCTCGTCAACGTTCTCCCGCACCGCGCGCTACGGGACCTCGCCCGCGTCCACGGCCCGCTCATGCTGCTGCAGCTGGGCGCCTGGGCGAGACCCCGCTGCTGGTGGTGTCGTCCAAGGAGACGGCGCGCCAGGTGCTCAGGACGCACGACGCCAACTTCGCCACCCGCCCCAGGCTCCTGGGCGGCGAGGTCGTGCTCTACGGCTGGTCGGACATCACCTTCTCGCCGTCCGGCGAGTACTGGCGCAAGCTCCGGCAGCTTTGCGCCGCCGAGATCCTCGGCCCCAAGCGTGTGCTCGCCTTCCGCCACATAAGGGAGCAAGAGGTACTACGACGCCGTGCTTGAGCTACCCTACCGTTGACAAAAGAAAAGGAGGAAAATTCACCTTCGGTCCTTGAACTTGGCACAAGGTGTCAGTTAGGTCTCCGAATTTTTAAAGTGATATCTGCAGGTCTCTAAACTTGGTAAACTGTGTCATCTAGGTTCCTAACTTTCAAGGTATTCACCACATATCCCTAAACTTAGCTAGTCGTATCATCTCGGTCCCAAACTTTTAAAATAATCACCGTAGGTCCTCAACTGGCTAGCAGTATCATTCTAGTCCAAATATTGTCTAACTCACTCTATTATTAGCTATACGTTAGACGTGAATCTAACATATACCAATTATATATATCATAAAATTATAAATAATAAAATAATTTACATCAGCAAAAATAAGAAATAAAATAATTTAAAACGATAGGTTTAAACTATAATAATATTTGCTAATAATTTTTTTATAAAAATATTATTATTTTAATACTAGTGTATTGTATTTTTTTGCTGATAAATTCTTATATAATTATATTATTATTTAATACTAGTTGTATAGTTTTGATTACTTTTATATAATTATATTATTATTTAATACTATAAACATAGTATTATTTTTAATAGTACTTTTGCTGATGTAAATTATTTTATATAGTTTATTTAATTAACATATGTTAGATTTAAACGTGAATCTAACATGTGTTAATTAATATATATCATACAATTATAAATTTATATAAAATAATTTACATTAGCAAAAGTAGTATTAAAAATAATATTATGTTTATAGTATTAAATAATAATATAATTATAAAACTAGTATTAAAATAATAATAAATATTTTTATAAAAAATTATCAGCAAATAATATTATAGTTTAGACCTAAATTATTGTTTTAAATTATTTTAATACTTATTTTGTGCTGATGTAAATTATTTATATAATTTATAATCTTATGATATATATTAATTGATATATGTTAGATTTACGTTTAACGTATAATTAGTATGTCACATAGCTAATAGAGTGAGTTAGACAATATTTGGACTAGAATGATACTGCTAGCCAAGTTGAGGGACCTACGGTGATTATTTTAAAAGTTTGGGACCGGGATAACACGACCAGACAAGTTTAGGGATATGTGGTGAATACCTTGAAAGTTAGGGACCTAGATGACACAATTTGTCAAGTTTAAGGACCTACACATATCACTTTAAAAGTTCGGGGACCTAACTGACACATCGTGCCAAGTTTAAGGACCGGAGGTGAATTTTCCTCGAAGGAAGATTAAACATTCTATATTACTCCCTGTTTCATTTGGTTTATATTTATTGTAGATGGCGAGTGAGGTGGCAAGGATACGACTACGAGCGGCCACGGCGGCGGCGGCGGTGGACCTGAGCGCAACGTTCCACAACCTAGCCAACAGCATCGTCGCCCGTGCATCATTCGGCAGCGTGCAGAGGAACGCCGACGAGTTCCTGTCGGCGATCAGGACCGGCGTCGTCCTGACGAGCGGGTTCCAGGTCCCCGACCTCTTCCCGACCTGGCGACCCGTGCTCGCCGCGGTGACCGGCATGCGCCGCGCCCTGGAGCGAGTCCACAGGACGGTGGACACCACCCTGGAGGAGATCATCAAGGAGAGGAGAGCCATCCGGGGCGACAGGCGGCGGCAGGCCGAGGCCGACGACGACGACGAGAACCTTGTCGACGTCCTCCTCGGCTTGCAGGAGAGAGGCGGGCTGGGGTTCCGTCTAACCGAAAACAGCATCAAGGCGGCCATTTTCGACATGTTCGCGGCTGGGACGGGGACGCTGGCATCCGCGCTTAGCTGGGGCATGTCGGAGCTGATGCAGAACGGGAGGGCCATGAGCAAGCTGCAGGGCGAGATCCGGCGCGCGTTCCATGGCAGGGCGACGGTCACCGAGGCCGACCTCCAGGCAAGCCGCCTCCCGTACCTGAGGCTCGTCATCAAGGAGACCCTCCGGCTGCATCCGCCGGCTCCGCTTCTGGTGCCCAGAGAGAGCATCGAGGCGTGCGAGATCGAGGGCTACACGATCCCGGCCAGGTCCCGCGTCGTCGTGAACGCGTGGGCGATCGGGAGGGACCCGGAGTGCTGGGACGACGACGCCGAGGAGTTCAGGCCCGAGCGCTTCGAGGGCAGCATGGCGGCGGACTTCAACGGGAGCAGCTACGAGTACCTGCCGTTCGGTGCTGGACGGAGGATGTGCCCCGGCATCGCCTACGGGCTTCCCGTCATGGAGATCGTGCTCGTGCAGCTTCTCTACCACTTCGACTGGTCGCTGCCGGATGGCGTCAGCGAGCTGGACATGACGGAGGCGCATGGCCTGGGAGTCCGTCGCAAGTCGCCGCTCCTGCTCCGCGCCACACCCTTCGCCGTCCCCGAATCTACTCCCTTCGTCCCTAAATAACAATCATTTTCGTTTTTCGAAAAACATCTTCCTAAATAGTAATCATTTTCGCTTTTCGACAAACCTCTTTAATTAAATATATATTAAAAAATATTAATATTTATCCTATATAATGAGTATCCTACATGCGAATGAAGTACACTGTATGTACCTTTCAAATAAGCAAGCTACCATGCACGCACGTACAACCTCGGAAAGATTAGTGTGTGCGGTCTGTTTTGTCCAATAATGTGCCGTTATCCTGCAAACGGTTTTGTGTTCTGTGCAGTGTAAACAATCGAAAAAGGTGGATCGAGTAATAATGTATGCTTATCTTTACACATTTCCTATATTCATTTCAGACACCTGAACAGTTTTGTCTTTATCTTCTAGAGAAAAAAAAATATAATTTATTTATTGTGATTTGTGCTAATAAATTTGGACCATTGAATGAAGATCTGAAAGTTGTTAGTTATCGTCTGAAAAGATGCTATATATCAGACATCTGAAATATAGCAAATCTTTTCTTTTTATGGTGAGTGGATTGACTTATCCTCTGCTCAGATGAACTTTACTAGGTCTACCCTAGTTTTTCACCTACAAAATGACATGCGGTGAAAATAAGGGCTTATTTGGCAGAGCTTCACGTAGCTTTAGATCTCAAAAAACACCAGCTCCATCACAGATCAGTTTTAGTGCGGATTTGCGCTTCCACCGTGGAGCTAAGAAATTGTGTTTGGCGGAGACAACAACTCCATATCCATAAAATATAGGTTTTAGTTGCATTATTCAACAATGCTCTTGGCGTTAATGATGTTTATTTTTTTTATTCATCACCTGCACGTAGGGTGCTGTACATGTTCTTTTCTCTTTTTTTGCTTCACCAATATGAATGTTGTATGTAATGTATCTTTTGTTTTTTTTGTAATTTCTCATGAATACGGCTCTGTTCTAAGCAACATAAATTGACCATTGCTATTAATAATATATAATTAACCTTATTCATAACAATACCTTAACTTGATGCAATGGTCTGTACATAGAAAATTTTTGAAAATGCAGTACTCCATTACATTTTACCTCCAAGCTAGAGCTAGTCTGGTGGCCAACTCATCACGAAAAGTATCCATTGTAGTGAAATTGACTTCTGAAGTAGATACATCTGTTGGAACCACAAATCGATTGTACCACTTTAGTATTGTAGGGACAAAATTAGGATCACGATCAAACTGAGCAAAAGTCTGCATCCCCACTATTATGCTCATGAAGAAATTATGGAGTACCATATAAGCAACAACTACCATTTTTTGCTTCCACATAGGGTAGTTCGACATTTTATATAAAATTTGCTACTTCATTTTAAATACACCAAAAGATCGCTCAATCACATTTTTAATACTTGGGTATGCCCTGGCCATGGCCTATCTAAACAAGAGTGGAGATGACCCTGTCAAGGTGCTTCCACCCAAGTTTGTATTCTCTCATGACGTGCAAGGTCTTTCAAGTGCGAGCGGTCTTCATGGAGGACCCATTGGTTGAAGAGTTCATTTTCAGTTATGCTCCCAAGTTACTTAATTTGAGCTTGAAATCTGAACCACCTAATGCATATTTCCTTACAATTGATATTCCCACACATGAATATCTCATTTTCTCCATAATTCTATTTAAAATGTTTGGAGTGTTGACATTCTTTAATGGAATCCACCTAGAATGAACCTCATAAACAACAACCTAGTGAAGGCACTAAGAAGTGTACGGGACACTACTAGCATCACTTAACGTCAAGTTGTCATCCCCAACATGAAGCTAGCAATGTGATTATATCAGAGCACTGGATCTAAAGATAAATATTACCCGCAAACGCACAGATAAATACACCCATTGTAGAAGCATTTCACCCAAGCTAGTATCAGGTATCGTTATTTATATTTAGCCTAGAGACTAATCAATTCAAAGTATGATGGTACTACACTAGTGAGGAACTTAACAACAATTAATGTGGCACACACTTATGATAAAGACTGATAACACACTCATTACTCTAAACAGGGATCAGATAGTGGAAGTAATGATAATGATAATGATAAATGATAACAGAGAGCAGATCAATCAAAGATAATCCTATAGAACAGTACTACCTAGTAAGTGATGATTAGAACATGCATTAATAAGAAATATTCCTAAGTTATTCTAATTACAAGTCATAGTATACATTGATTAGTGCAGACATATTTGGCAATTATTGGCTAGGTCATATCATATTTATATTCAAGAGGCAACTCCATAGTAAAGGTGCCAAACAGAGTAACCGCTAAACACTGAGTTAACTGAGCCATACTGAACACTCCATTCGGGAGGTGGAATACAAAGGACTCAACAGGAGTGTCACACCCGCGATCTACCACTCTATCCGGAACGTAGGAAGCATTCGCAGATAAATAATGTATAGGCACCATGCCTACACAATATCTATCACCCATCCAGTGATCATTAAGATGAGCGCTATACGAACATGAGTATAAGCATAATGGTGATCTACTTATGCCAAATATATAATCAAAGCGCACTATAAGCAATATAATTATTGATGTCTTAGTTATATCAATTGTATTGCTATCTAGAACACAGGGATGAACAAATAAGATGAACTAGATCATCTAGAAGAACTAAAGTAAGAACTAGAACATGGAACTAGAACTGGATTATGAACTAGAAGATGAACTAGAACTAGACGACGAACTAGAACATAAACAATGATGAACTAGAAGAGCAATTATGAACTAGAAACATAATTAGACT